>JAJLZQ010000003.1:0-533842 GCA_030572255.1 Kodamaea fukazawae | reverse complement strand
CCGCGTGCCCCCCCAGTGGACCCCCCGGCCCCCTACCCCAACAACAACCCCACCCACCGGAATACCACTACTAGTGGGTTGCCATCGTGGAGGTTGGCAACCCACTAGTAGTGGTTGGCGGGAATCAGCCGCCAGCGAGACTAGAAGCTGCAGGAACTCACCAGGAAGGTACTTGGTGATAAATAGCCGTTGCCTCTAAACTCCATAACGACTACTTATCTAGGTAGACGCTCATCTCCTTCCGACCTTCACGATGAGTGTCCGCCTCCAGTACCACCACCAGTGAGTCCCCACGGCACCTAGCCCCGACGACGACTGCCTCCAATCTTGAGTGAGCACCCATCTCCTTGCAGCCTCCACGATGAGTGCTCACCACGAATACCGCTACTTAGCGAGCCGCCAACCTCCACGATGACAGCCCACAAGTGTCGGTATTCTGTGGTGGGAAACCGCTGGCTCCAGCCTCCATAGCAACGTCCCACCACAAAGTATTCCCCCAGAACCCATTAACCGCTTCGCCAAAACTCCACTAACTTCTCGCCAATCTCCACTAGAAAGTTAAGGTAGATATTCATCCCCATGGCACGGGGCAGATGAATATCTACCTAGAATCCCCCAGAACCCACTGACAACTTCACCGAAACTCCACTAACTTCTCGCCAATCTCCACTAGAAAGTTAAGGTAGATATTCATCCCCATGGCACGGGGCAGATGAATATCTACCTAGAATCCCCCAGAACCCACTGACAACTTCACCGAAACTCCACTAACTTCTCGCCAATCTCCACTAGAAAGTTAAGGTAGATATTCATCCCCATGGCACGGGGCAGATGAATATCTACCTAGAATCCCCCAGAACCCACTGACAACTTCACCGAAACTCCACTAACTTCTCGTAATCTCCACTGATATCCCCCAGAACCCACTGAAACCCTCGCCATAACTCCACTAACTTCTCGCCGTACTCCACTGATATCCCCCAGAACCCACTGACAACTTCGCCGAAACTCCGCTAACTCCTCGCCGTACTCCTCCAGTAAATAGTGAGTGGACACCTGCCTGCCCCATGGCGTCACAAATATCCACTCGGTAATCCCCCAGAACCCATGACAACTTCGCCGTGACTCCACTAACTCCTCGCCGTACTCCACTAATAAATAGTGAGTGGAAACCTGCCTGCCCCATGGCGTCACAAATATCCACTCGTAAATCCCCCAGAACCCGCTGACAACTTCGCCGAAACTCCACTAACAACTGCGCCGTACTCCACTAAAATCCCCCAGATCCCACTGACAACTTCGCCGTGACTCCACTAACTTCTCGTCAAACTCCACTAAAAAGTAAAGATGGAGACTCATGTGCCCCGTGCCATGACGATGAATATCCCCCTAGAATCCCCCAGAACCCATTAACAACCTCGCCGAAACTCCACTAACTCCTCGTCAATCTCCACTGAAATCCCCCAGAACCCATTAACAACTTCGCCAAAACTCCGCTAACTCCTCGCCGTACTCCGCTGATATCCCCCAGAACCCACTGACAACTTCGCCGAAACTCCGCTAACTTCTCGCCAATCTCCACTAGAAAGTTAAGGTGGAGACTCATCTGCCCCGTGCCTTGAGATGAATATCCACCTAGAATCCCCCAGAACCCATTAACTCCTTCGCCGTAACTCCGCTAACAACTGCTCCGTACTCCAATGAAATCCCCCAGAACCCATAAAATCTTCGCCGTAACTCCACTAACTCCTCTCCAATCTCCTCTATTAAAGTAGGTTGAACACCCATCTGCCCCGTGCCAGAGAATGAATGTTCGCCCAGAATCCCCCAGAACCCGTTCACTTCTTTGCCGCCACTAATCACTTCGCCAAACCTCTCTGAAATCCCCCAGATCCCACTCAAAGCAAGCACTCATCTGTCTCCAGTCTCCACGATAAATGCCTGCTTCAGCCACTCCTTTCCAATCATTCATATACGTGCAAACGCCAGCTGGAACTCGTCAATTCCCGGCGGTTCGTCAACCGCCATATCCCAGAAACAAGTCTCCATCTGGTTCCGGAACCCAAATGAAAACCTTCTGCAAAATCAAATCCCAAGTCGACTGCGCATCACCGGCTTGGTCTTCTCTTCCACAGTGCTAGGCTGCTGGTGTTGCTAAAGTATATGCTGAGTAGCAAAGAAGTAGTTGTTTAAAAAAATTTTAGCCCAGTTCCCTTATTTGCAGCCAAAGCGCGGCAGTTTACAAGTAGAATTTGAAAGTTCACAAATAGGAATTATGTTCGCAAAAGAGTTGCAGGTTGTGATACAGGTTGTGAGTTGCAGGTTGTGATACTGGTTGTAGAATATACAATCGTCTTAGGATAGCCTTTTCTAGACGCCAAAATTGCCTCGAGAAGAAGGTAGTAGAAAACCGGCTTAAGATGTCGTTAGCGATCGAGACAAGCAAGAAACCTTAGCAAAGCGGTTCAAATATTTATCCTAGCCTATAAAACTGTAACATTTGGACACTTTTAATATAAGTTATGCTGCTTTTTGAAAGTGGATGGCGGCTGTTTCATTCAATTTTAGGAGGTAATTGATGCTCAAAATTGGTTTCGCACCTGGATTTGCAGCCAGTGGCAAGCAGTGCTACTCAAATAAAAATCAACGAGGGCTAACCCTGGTTCGATTGCGGGCACTATAAACGTAGCATCTACAAATATAGAGCTGCTGAATTATGGTTTGGGCTGTTTCAGCTAGCTCGTAGCACTACATGAGCACTTTTACGCTATATAAACGCTCAATTGGATCATCTGCCAGACAAAAGCTTCAACAGGGGTTTTAAAGTAGATCAGCCTACTTAGGCTATGAGGACTTCAATATAGTTCCCAATTTGTTGTAAAGTTTGATTTCTTGCTTTGTTATGGTTGTCAGCTTGAAGAATTGCTACATAAAACAGGTTCCCACAGCCGTGCCTATCCACTCAGAAGTTGTCAAAGTTGCCAAAGATTGATTACCAATGAATGTTCTAGAATCTCCGGCAAATACTAAGTGAAGGCTCCAGAAGGACTCTCTTTTTGATTTTGACGGAGTCTGGATTCTGCTAAAGTCTCATTCTGCTTGGCAGCGCTGCAACTTTCGTCGCACGCCAACTTTTTTTGCAGCCAACGTAACAATTGCAACCACCACTACCAATCAGAGCACAGCAGAGTAGTTTTGGCAAAAGAATGCAAATAAAGTGACATAACGAGGAAGTAGCTGTAGAAAAGTTTTGAAATTGACGATTCGTTTGAAGTTGACATTAAGAGCTTGGTAATTTTTAAAAATTTTGGACAAAAAGTTATTAAATTAGCTATCAGTTTAGTCACTTTTGATCTCTTAAGTTTTCAGAAATTGTTACCATGCACTATATTTGTCATGAAAATAATTGGTACTGACTCCTTGAGGTCTAATTTTGACATTTAACTAGCAAACAAGCTGTGTTAATAGTGAGAGTCTGGTGAACCACCAAACAACCAATTATTCAGACTTGCAATTTAAAATTCGCGTTATTTAACTCCCAACAGAGAGTTTAAATTCTAATTTAACAGACAGTACGCTCTATGCTCTTTTTTAAAGAAATCTCATTGACTGACACAGATTCACACTTTTGCAAAATGCAAAGATTCTCCTTTTCCATATAGCCTTACATTTTGTTGGCCAATCAGAAATCCTCTCGGTGGCCAAGCTGGCTAAGGCGCGAGACTGTAATGAGTTCCTCAAAGTAATCTTGAGATCGGGTGTTCGACTCACCCCCGGGAGATTTTTTTTGGAGTAGCAATGAAGCAACCCTTGAAAGTGAAATTGTCGGGGAATGCTAGCAGATGTTCGTCAACAAGTGGCATCCGTAACCAGGAGAAACTAAACCACTCCTTAAGTCGGACTTTTTTGGCTAGAAAGTTGTTGCCGAAGCACATTGACACCATTCTAAAGCCTATTGCTGCAACTCTAGGTCTACAAAGCCAATATTTAAACTATAGTACATTCATTATAATACACAATAATACCGAATCAAGAGGACTTCTTTAAAACCTTGTGCTTTAAATTACCGTTAACTCTGATCCCCTTGATGGTGACGCCGGTCTGTTCCATGGGGAACTTTCTTGGTCTCCCACGTCTATCTTTTTTTTGTAACAATTGCTGGACGGCCTCGTCCTCAAAGGTCCGCAAGTAGGTGGGCTGGTCGTACAACCTGCTGAGGCCCGTGTCGTTCTCATTGTTCTTTTCCTTGAAAATATGCAGCGAAGAAGAAGCTGAGGGGGAGGCGGAGGACTGTAGCAGCAGCTCCTTCAACACCTTGTTTAAATGCTTGAAATTAGGATGTGACAGATCTATGTATTCGTTTGTGGTGGGGTCCAAGATGAGCTTCTTGGGCCGGCCTCTCTTCTTCTTGACTTCTTGGGATATCTGTGGCGGCGACACCGACTCGGACGATGGCACGCTCGGCTGCTCCTTGTCCTCCTTTCTCTTTCTGCCTCGGCCACGCTTCTGGGGCTGGGCGCCGGTGGCCTCGTCGTTGGAGGGGCTCGGCGTCGAGAACTGCTGGGGCTGGATCTGGAACTGGTTCTCGTGATGCTGCGACTGCTGCAAGAGCTGCTTGGGGGAGTTGATGGTGGACTGGTACTGGAACTGCAGCGGGTGGTGGAACTGGGACTCCTCGGCGTTGACGGCCGCGTTGGCCACCGCCACGGCCGTAGCACTGTTGTTTCCCGAGTTACGCTGGATTTGCTGGGGCGTGAGATGGGGCAATGGGTGCGCTGCTCCTCCGCCCGCCGCGTGCGGTGGCATCGTCAAAGGACTGGCTATGCCCACAGACAGGTGGAGGAGCCCCCGGCCCCCAAATTGGTGGGGCAGCAGCAGCCCCAGCACCTGCCCGTGCTGCTGTTGCTGTTGCTGCTGCTGTTGTTGCGCCTGTTGCTGTGGCTGGTGGTGGTGCTGCTGTTGCGGCTGG
The DNA here is from genome assembly GCA_030572255.1 of Kodamaea fukazawae. Classification (NCBI taxonomy): domain Eukaryota; kingdom Fungi; phylum Ascomycota; class Pichiomycetes; order Serinales; family Debaryomycetaceae; genus Kodamaea; species Kodamaea fukazawae. The sequence continues at coordinate 528,873 of JAJLZQ010000003.1, read as the reverse complement.
TGGTGGTGTTGCTGGTGTTGTTGTTGTTGGCGCTGGTGCTGGAGCTGTTGTTGGTGCTGAAGTTGTTGCTGATGCTGCTGGAGGTGTTGGTGCTGCTGCTGCTGCTGCAACAAGTACTGCTGCTGTTGGTGTTGATGCTGTTGTTGCTGCTGCTGCTGTTGTTGTAAAGCGGGCACCTGAGACAGCGAGTAGTACGTGGAGCTCCCCCCGGGAATTTTGCCCCCTCCTCGCTGTTCATTCATCAACATCATCCCATTGATGTTGCCCACGTTGTTGCCGCCGCCGGACTTCTGATTCGCCCCGTTCTTACCATTATAACTAGGATATGGTAAATACATTTCTGATTAACCCTGATAAAGTCTATCTCTCAATCGTACGGTTCAGACGCCTATTATACCTCGTTTTCTGTCGTTTTTTTTTCTCAAATCCTATACTCCGTATAATATCGTCAAAGATCAAGCGTTTCCAGGTGCCTATCTCTCGGTTTCGTCCGTTCTTCTTGGTTGTTGTTGATAATGTTGCAACTATAAACAAAAAAAAAAAAAGAAAAAAAAAAAAAAAATCAGGAAAAAAAAAAAAACAAAAAAAAAAAATTGATGGGGACTGTATACAAAGGACTGCATATATAACGCTTGAGAAGACGTTCCGAATGAGGAAGGAGCGTGGAATGGTTGCAAAACGGGCACGTAGCGAAGGTTGTATTGGAAGAGAATGGTGGGGGGAGGGTCCTTCGCTGCCAGTTACGACGTCTATGTGACATGCCGAGAGATTTTCGCTTGAGACTGTGGCGTTTTCGGGACGTACGGGCGTTGGTGTCTGTGCTTGTTAGGGTACGGCAGACTATGAGATGAGCTCTTGAGGTGAGCACGCTTCGGTGGAGTTGGACCGGTGTTTGGGGCTGGGTCTCAAACCGGAGTACGGGGTCTCCTTTAAGCACAGGGGTGAGTTTCAACCGAGCGGTGAGATGTTTTGTGATGGAGTTAGCATCTCTTTGTTGGTGTCTGCATTGTCCGGCAGCCGTGTCTGCGCCCGCCCAGTTGCCATATATGTTGCTGTCACGCAAGTGGGAGTAAAAGTAGCACCACCAAAGTAGTTGAGGAGTTGGAGGAGGCAAAAAAACTATTTAGGACGGCAACAATGGGCAACAGATACGAAACTGGCCATTCTGTGTATGTCTCTACAGTTTGTTGCCCTTACTAGTTTGGAGAAGGACTCTTATTGCACGTATTTTTAAGAAAACACACTTGCCCGTCATCTCACTGCATTCTGAAGCACCCTATACTACTCTTAGATTGCAGCCATTGGTGGTTCCATCCCAGCCCATCACAATCACTGTGGCCCCCAACAAAACCCATCAAATAGCTCAAATCCGAAAAGAGCGAACCTGGATGCACAACCTCTAAAGACAGCACGCACAGCGCTCCGGGTGACACCTGAACCATCGGCAGCGACCTTGGGCACTTGGTTTGGTGGCTACATCTTCCCCACCTAACCGTAGAGTAAGTTCCAACAAGGCCAATCATGGCGGGGCAAAGGAGGTACCGTTTTGAAAAATCGGCGAGCCACAAAAGCTAGGCACTCACCAAGCGGCTGCCTTTCCGTTAAATGTCACTTCCACCGCCATGGACAACTATCCAAGTACGTGTTGACCTTTTCCACAGCTTTTCCCCTCTATGGGATGTTTGGTTGTACTTTTGTGTATACCTTTGGCAAGAAATGCACACGCTCCTCAAGGTTGCAACCAGAGTAAGTAAAGTAGCAACAAGACATTTGTGTTCGGAATTATAAAAGGGTTCAACTAATGAGCTTTATCCATAACTCGCTTTCTGTTTGACGTTTTACAAGTCTCGTTTGGCATAAAATCCACGCATTAGGCCCTCTCCAGCTATATCATTGCAAGTCATACAAACTTTGTAAACGTATACATGTATAATCATTACTACATAAATTAGTCCTTCAAAAGAGCAGTACAAACCACTCTCGTGAATGTCTCTAGTTGTGGGAATATGTACAAAACCATTTCTTCCTCCCAGAAGCTTACTGTGGTTGCAAAAAGAGACCGTCTGTGGACACAGAAACACTGCCGAATCACTCAACCGGCACCAGCGTACTTGGATCTGGCTCTCAACTTTGGACCGTTAAGGTAGAACAAGAGCGGAATGAGGATCATGACAACTGAAATAAACCCCAAAATAGCAGATCCCCACCCAACAGGAAACTTCTTGGTAGACAAGTTATCGTACAAGGAATGGCCAAACAATGGGAAAGCACCCCCCATCATGGATCTAAACAAAGCATTCCCGGCAAACACAGAAGCTAAATACCTCCAGAATGACATACTCAAATAATTAAACAATGACTGGAAGATAAGGAAGGCACCGGCTGCAAAAATTGCAGCACCTATCATGGGGACAATCCAGAACACACTCTTAGTCGCGGTGAAGGAGAAGATGAAGATACCAACGGGCATCAAGACAGAGCCCACCAATGCAACTGGAATAAAGACTTCGGGAGTCAACTCGACGCCCTTCAACAATTTGTCTGTGAACAGGTATTTCAAAAAAATAAGGTAACCCCCACAAGACACAATAATCCCAATCATCACGGAAACATAAGAAACACCCAACTCAACTAAGGTAAAGTGGTATGTACCAGTGAAAACAATGGGGAAAGCTTCGAACCAAAGGTACATCACAGAGTACACCAAACCAATGTAGATGTTGATGAGAAGAACAACGGGTTCCACAATGGATATCTCAATAGGTCTCCACAAGGTCTCAATTGCAATATCACGGACAGTAACATTGACTTGGTCAATCTCGTCTTGGATCTTGATGTTGGGGTTTCCTGTCAAAGCTCTAAGTCTTTGAGCCTTCCTATAAAGAAGCGTCTTTCCAAAGGTCTCTGGAAGGAAGAAGGTAAGAGATATCAAACAAGTTCCACTTGTGATAGCCAAAAACCAGAAGGGCCATCTAAATCCACCAGCGTCAACCAAAGCAGACCCAATGAGAGGTCCCAACGATGGTCCACAAACAGCACCCATGGCCCAGGCTGCAATTCCCAATGGTGCGTATGGAAGCGGCAACACGTCACAAATAGAAGCACCTCCAGTAGCCAAACACGGAGAAGCAAATATTCCGGCCAAAAATCTCAAGATACACAAACCAGCAATGTTTTTCACCAAGGCCGTGGGGATCTGAAGTATGAAGAAGATGAAAAGAGTGAGCAAATAAATACTGGTCCGACCCAATTTATAGTGTTCGCTGAAAGGGGACCAGATCATAGGCCCCAACCCATAGCCAATCACAAAAAGCGACAAAGGTAAGGTTGCAACAACTTGCCCCACTTTGAGCTTTGTTTCAATTTCTTCCAAACCAGGCAAATAAATGGCACTGCCCATGTACACGGCTGTAGTCAACACGGCTATCTGAACAATCAAGAATAACTTGTAGGCAAAAGGCCAATTGTAAGGGCTCTCGGGGTCGTCGTCGCCATCCCAGGTGACAATGATATTCTCGTCCGTGTACGTTTCCTTGCCATCCGAGTCTTCTTCTTTTGGAGAGTCAACTGCGTTCTTCTCACCAGAAGCGGTGGGAGCAACAGGTGCCCCATCTTTGTACTCGACCCCAGGTTTCTTGGGATCTTCCGAGCCCAGCAGAGAGTCGCCCGCGTAGTCACCCACCAAGTACGCGCTTGGAATCACATACTCTTTGGACTCTTCCTTGAACCCAAAATACCTGTGGCTAGAGAGATGGTATGTAAGTCTCCCAAAGAAACTCTGTCTAACGTAGTCGTTAAGCTTCATGTTTCTGAAGGGCAAGAAGCTGCGAAATTGCCTTCTATTTATGGGAAACCTCCCAACCGACCGTAAAAGCCCGTTTGTTTCGGAAAGCCTAACTCGTCAGGGCTCTTTGGTGCAAGCGCTTGGAATCTGGTTGAGAAGGGAAGTATTTCCTATTTCTGAGTGCCCAGAAACTAAGCTGACAAATGACACGGGTGGCAGTGTAGTTATGTCCGTCCATATACCCGTATCCTTTGCACCCTGGGTCCTTCTTCTTTGCTCGCAACCGAGTGTTCTCTGCTATGGGGTAGCTGTTGCTCTACGCGGATGAGCATCTGCAACTGAGATCCGAAAAGCTACAAATGAGCAATACTTTAGCTGCTTCAACTCCTCCACTTCATGCCACACCTCACATAGATATGCCTTCTATCAATCCCAGCAGACATATCGTCCAGCCACGCGTCTCAATTACATAAAGGGTTCACCTGCCCGTACCGCACGGCTTTCGCATGGCAACCGTTTGCCACTCGTTATGCTTCTCAAAACTCTACTTCGGGCTGCAAACACATGGGGGCAGGTTGAGCTAACTCTTAGCACGACAGGCAAACCTCAATGGGAAATACTTCCATGAGCTTCGACTCGCTTCCAATATTTTTGCCACAGGCGCTCTTCACTGACGCTGTCCAATGGTAAACTTCTCATCGTCATTCTTGCGCGTATAAAGTCTATTGTTGGTTACGGGGCACTCATACCAGGGGAAAACCTTGACTTCCAGAAAGCCGAACCATTTTTGGACACTATACAGCAGTTCAATCTTTTAAAGGGTATTTTGGTTAGGGACTCCGTAGGGATTTCTCTACAATGTGTGCTCATGTTGAGCAGCATGTAAGGGAAGGTGATATACCGGGTTTCTTGAGCTCTAAACGCGGAATTGCCACTAAAATAAATTGGAGCTTTGGAATTTAGAACCATAGGGCTGTGGCTGTGATATTATGTTCGTATTTTGGGTTGTTAAGACCGTCTACGTAACTGAATCTCCGGTGCAAGTTTAAACCAAGCAGGTACGGCGATCGCAATTTGCAGCCATGCGTACCTCACGTTTGTGTCACTACAACTTTAGGAGCGGCCAAACTCTCCAGCGCAATGGCGTTACAGCTCGCAGCGTGTAGGCCCGGTCCAAGTAGCACCATTGCAAACCATATGCTACACAGACAACGCTGAGCGTGCTCTTGACATGATTTATTAGTGATCTTCTAACCGTGTCTTTAAAGCCACGTCTCACTGGTGAACAAAACGGGGAAGGTCGAAGAGACAAACAACCTTAATAGAGTTTCTCGACCGGAACATGTGTACCACAAGTGCTCAGCTGGGTGTTTTTGGCACTAGTTCCAATTAGGGTAGCTTGTCAAGGTTAGTTACACACAAGTAACTAAGCGAAAATGTAATATGCGACATGGTTCCAAGCTGCGTCAAGGAGGGGACCAGCGGTGGGGGAGACGCAAAGAATCTTCGTGTGAAGTAAGCTTAGAATGTGCCGGCAAACTGAAAGGTAACCGACAACAAACGTCTGATTGTCACATCACAAGAATGAGTTTCCCAAAGTCAATGTTTCCGCTAGTTCAAATGGGAACATCGCTTTGCGGAGTATTCATGAAGTTCATCATCGAACACCCACTGAGGCAACTACTATGAAGTTTGAAGATTAAAACTAGCTTGAAAAGAACCTGGTTTGAAATTCTTGCAAACTTCTGGCACAGAAACCCAACTGGCTGCAAACCTTAGTCTACGTTAAGCTTTCGCTTCTCTATGCTTCCTAGCATATATTATCTATCTTTACTTTACAAACTATTTAAAAACCTCATACATAAGATCTTATGTAAGGATCACCACACAGAACCAACTGAAACTCCCTTTGGACAGGGGCACTCAAATTGGAAACAACCTGACACAGTCACACATCACACCGTAGTCTTGTCAGCTCTTGCCATTTACAAGCTCTTCAAAGCCTTTTCAAACTTTTGAGCAAACTCCTTGGCGTCAGCAGCACTCTTGTTCAACTTCAAGGTGACTTCCACTTCCAAAACTTCTTCCAAAGGAACGTTGACAACACCTCTTGATGGGGAGCCCAACAAGTCGTCGAATGCAGAGTCGGCAGCCAACTTACGGGCCTTGGCGCTTTCCACAGCCTTGACGCTCAAGACGTCGAATCTCTTTTGGGTTGGAGGAGCAATCAACAACTCGTCGAAAATATCATCGGCAGAGAGTTGGACGCTGGAGCTAGCACTTGGTGAGAGTTCGAATTCTGGGAACTTTTCAGCGAAAACATCGCTAATGGCGTAGCGGACGTACAACTCGACATCCTCCAACAGTTCGCCTTCGTTGGCGGACAAACGAATGGTAATGAGCTCGTCCTTTGGCTTTTCAGCGGCAGCAGCGTCCTTCTTAGCGGATGCGTCTTCCTTGGCTGGTGCAGCTTCTTCCTTTTGGGAAAGCTTAGCGACTTCTTCTGGAGTGGCCAACGTGATGTTGCTCAAGTCCAAGTGTTGTCTAGAATGCAAGAATTCGGTAAGTGTTTGGATGGAGGACTTTTCAATCTTGCCCAAGTAGGCCAAAACATCACCCTTTAATAATCTTCCCTTTGGACCAGAGGCTTCGATCTTTTCGATGGCCTCTTCCTTGGAGATGCTGTTTTCGTGCAAGAGCAATTCAACGGATGGAAGAAGCTTTTGATCTGGGTTGGCAGCTTGGAAAACAGAGGTGGACGAAGAGGAGCCCGAAGAAGCTGGCTTGGAGGCTTCCTTTTCGGCAGGCTTGGATTCTTCCTTCTTTGGCTCTTCTGGCTTCTTGGCAGAGGCTTCTTCTTCCTTTGGCTTTTCTAATGAGGACAAATCATCTCCTTCCTCAGCAAGGTATGCAATTGGCTTACCAACTGGAACCCCAGTGCTGCCATCTTGTTCCAAGATTTCCCAAAGAACACCGTCGTCAGAGGCCTCGACGTCAATGGTGGCCTTATCGGTCTCCACTTCCAACAAAACGTCCCCGGCGCTGAAAGCGTCTCCAGCCTTGAACTTCCAGGAAACAATCCCCCCCTCAGTCATGGTGGGAGACATGGCTGGCATCTTGAACACAGAGGCAGCATTGATCACGGCGGATTGATGGAGCTTGTGGATGCTCGAGTATCCAACTGGTCTGATGGTCCTTTTCAAAGCGGTTCTGATCATAGTTGTGTGAAGAGATTTTGTTGGCAGCGAGTCTCAAGTTGAGATGTGGACGGGAGAATATTCCCGGCGGGTGCGAAAGGTCCGAGAGCCAGAGTCTACGTAGTTGAACAGCACCAAACAGTCCGGAGGTGCTCCAGACTAGCAAGTTTAGAAGGAGGCAGGAGTCCAAATGCTCCTATAGCGAGCCAGGCCCACTCGTATGCTTCCGTAGTGGGTCTGGCTTGTCCAACAACTTGGACTCGGACTGCGACTCCGGGACAGTCACGTGAATATAGTTTTGATGGATTTTTGACAAGCCATAGAGCTTCCATGCCTGTCAAGGAAGTGAACACAAGAAAGGCAACAAAGGAGAGAACTCTTTAGGTTTTTGTAGTGTAAAGTCTATCCAAACAACACATTTTCCTAGAAACTTTTAAAAAGTGCATCCTTAAAACTCTAGTAGTTGAAACATCTCTTTGTAAGTGTAGACCAGGCGATCTTGCAACTCAATAGCACATGAAATGAAGAGCCGGTATTCTCCTCAACACATTATTAGGATCTTCCAATTCACAGTGCCAACCAGACCATGCACTAACTGACTACTAAATTAATGACTCCCCAGACAAAGGGCTGCTCCTCCGGCCCATAATAGATAGCCAAGCATTTGCAGCCTTTAGGAAAGTGGGCAGGTGTAGAAGACCCACACTGCAACAGTAAAGGGCGATCCCGGGACTTTCCTGTTGGAAAACTAGGGACGACACGCGGAAGAAAGGGAAGCACACGAGCGCGACAAATTAAAAGGGTGGACGCGACATCCCGTACGCGCCTGTTTCTGCAACCAGGCCACTGCAATGGGCCCGGCTAGCCAGCAAACAGCTCCCTAATACATGCTCTGGCCATGCCCAGCAAGCTCCGATTGCTTCGGACGCATCCAAGGAAACCTAAAAGCTATTTGGCAGCCGCAAGTACCCCACATTTGGGCATTTTCGCTTCCAGTTTGCCTATGGGGAACTCACGTGACGCTTCCGAGTTGCACAATCACCCTTTCCCTTTCCCCGGGTCACCGTTTTTTAGCAACAAAAATTTCTTGAAATTGAAATCACCACCTCATAAACAGTAAAGTCATGACATACCAAACTCAAGTACCTCTACTACAAAGGCTCGTCCTGATATGTAAGAAGTACTCCAAGTTTATTGGGCCGGGGCTTATGGTTAGTGTGGCCTACATGGACCCAGGGAATTACTCGACGGCTGTGGCAGCAGGTTCTGCGTACAAGTATTCATTGTTATTTTCCATCTTCCTTTCCAACTGTTTGGCCATTTTCCTCCAGATATTGGCGGCCAAGTTGGGCGCCGTGACCGGGTTGGACTTGGCCACCAACTGCAGAGAGCACTTTTCTCACAAGGTCAACTTGTTCTTGTACATCTTGACTGAAATCGCCATCATAGCGACCGACTTGGCGGAGGTTGTGGGGACCGCCATATCCTTGAATATTCTTTTCAACTTGCCCTTGTTTGCAGGTGTGATTGTGACGGTGATTGATGTGTTCATCGTTTTGATGGCTTACCGCCCAAAGGGACCCTTGTTGTTCATTCGAATTTTCGAGCTGTTTGTTTCGTTGTTGGTGGGGGCTACAGTGGTGTGCTTCGCTATCGAGTTGCACCAGGTATCCCACGATTCCTCGGTTAACTTCTCTGTTGTCGAGGTGTTGCGTGGTTTCTTGCCCAACGAAAATGTAGTTGACATGAAGGAGAGAAAGGGAGGTAACGGTTTGTACCTCAGTTTGGCCATTTTGGGAGCAACGGTGATGCCTCACTCGTTGTACCTTGGCTCCGGCTTGGTCCAAGCCAGATTAAAGGATTTTGATATAAAGAACGGTTACTACCACAAGAACAAGAAGCCGGTGGTGGAAGAATCCAGCACTCCTCTGGACGTGGATGAGACATTAAGCGAGGACGTTATTACTCCTTTGGCTACACCATACAGAAGAAACCAGTTTGAAAAGTTGGACGACGTCCACGATGACACTTCGACTTTGGACGACGAAGACGACGACTCTTATAGACCTTCTGTGCATGCCATCAATGACACCATGAGTTACACCATTGTCGAGTTGGTGATCTCGCTTTTCACAGTGGCGTTGTTTGTGAACGCTGCCATTCTTATTGTTGCCGGTGCCACCTTGAATCCCGGCAAGCAAGGTAACCACTTGATGAAATACGATGACACCGACGACGGGACCGGCTCCGACTCTGACAACGAGAACAGTCCCGCCAACGCCGACTTGTTCACCATTTATCACTTACTTTCCACTCATTTGAGCCCCACCGCAGGGTTCGTTTTTGCATTGGCCCTTCTCTGCTCGGGCCAAAGTGCCGGTGTGGTGTGCACTTTGGCTGGTCAGATGGTCTCCGAAGGGTTTTTATCATGGTCTTTACCTCCTGTCACAAGAAGATTGATCACCAGAGCCTTGGCTATTGCTCCTTGTTTGTTTGTGGTGACGTTTGCCGGAAGAGAGGGACTTGGTAAGATCTTGAACATGTCCCAAGTGGTACTCAGTTTACTTTTGCCTGTTGTTTCTGCTCCTCTCATCTGGTTCACTTGCTCGAAGCAAATCATGAGAGTGCCAATCTTGGTTAGAGACGCAGACGAAATAGTAGACATGGCTCCAGACGAATTCGACGAAGACTCTCCAAATAGATTCAAGAGCAGTGAGCCAGCCATTCGTCTCCAAGATATCAGACAAGCCCATCCTTGTGTGGGATGGGACGAAGAAGATGACGAATACACTCAACAAAACACCCAGTCTGATCAACAGAGGTTACTCGGCGGCCCTGTCCAGTTCCCCCAAACGCTTCCAAAGGTCGATGACGAAGAAATGTACAGAGTCAAGGGCTACAAGGACTTTAGTAACAGCACCCTCACGTCTTTCACAGCCATCTTTGTGTGGGGTTTTATTACTGCGCTCAACTTGTACTTGATTGGGTCCATGTTTTTAGGGATCGAAGTTCCTTTGTAATCTGCACACTCAACACTAGTGTGTATGATCTTTAGTTTATGGTTTTAGTGTCCAATTATAGAAGGTTTAGATAAGGTTCACAGATGTAGGGATCCATGTAGGCTCCGGGTAGACTGAGCACGTTTGGCGCCTGGCCCGGCGGTCCGGAAATGTACTGTGGAAAAATGTTGAGCCGCTCAGCAAAATTTCAGCCGCTCGCCGAAGCCATCCCCTTCCGATCGGATATATATGTCAAAATGCCAAACTGCCCATGAGAGTAGTTCTGCTTGGGTGAACACAGTAAAAGACGCAATAAAGTTAATGGACTTGCCCTATGTTGTAAGCGAAAGCACGCTTGTATAGCTATTGGATTCTGTAATACACCGTAGGGACTCAAAGTCAATTATCTGCTCACCTTTTCTATGACCTGGTGGGGAAAGCCGACTCGGTAAGAGGAAAATCACTTTTCAATCTACTAATCTACAAGTCAATTTCTTTCCTAATTAATCATTTATTCATAATCGTAATCACGAACAATCTATGCGTCATAAGTAGAAGCAGAAGTGTTACCACCTCTACCAGTCCAGTTGACGTGGATCCATTCATCCTTCTTCAAGTGATCGTTTTCTTCACCAGGCAAGACCTTGAAGGTGTGGGCACCGAAGTAATCTCTTTGAGCTTGCAACAAGTTAGCTGGCAACTTGGCGGATCTGTAACCGTCGTAGAAGGACAAGGCGGTGGAGAAGGCTGGAACTGGGATACCGAATTCGACAGCCTTACCAATGGTGGCTCTCCAACCACTTTGGGCCTTGGTGATGGCACTGTGGAAGAATGGGTGGAACAACAAGTTTTCCAATTCTGGGTTTTCTCTGTAGGCGGCAGTGATTTCACCCAAGAAGACAGATCTGATGATACAACCACCTCTCCACATCAAAGCGATGGCAGGGTTGTTCAACTTCCAACCGTATTCCTTGGCAGCTTCGTTGATCAACATGAAACCTTGGGCGTAGGAGATAATCTTGGAAGCGTACAAAGCTTGTTCCAAGTCATCGACAAACTTGGCCTTGTCGGTGATGGCGTTGGCTGGGATGGATGGGCCTTCCAACAACTTGGAGGCTCTGACTCTTTCAGACTTCAAGGCAGACAAACATCTGGCAAAGACGGCTTCACCAATCAAGGTGACTGGCATACCCAAGTCCAAGGCGTTGATGGCGGTCCACTTACCGGTACCCTTTTGACCAGCAGAGTCCAAAATCTTTTCCAACAATGGCTTGCCGTCAGTGTCGTTGTAGTACAAAATGTCTCTGGTGATTTCAATCAAGAAAGAGTCCAAGACACCCTTGTTCCACTTGGCGAAAACGTCACCAATTTCCTTGTTGGAGAAGCCACCAACACGCTTGAGCAAGTCGTAGGCTTCACAAATCAATTGCATGTCACCGTATTCGATACCGTTGTGGACCATCTTGACGTAGTGGCCGGAACCAGCGTCACCAACCCAGTCACAACATGGTTCACCGTCAGACTTGGCGGCAATGGATTGGAAAATGTCCTTAATGTGAGGCCAAGCGTCCTTGTGGCCACCAGGCATCAAAGAAGGACCGTAACGGGCACCTTCTTCACCACCAGAGACACCGGAACCGACAAACAAAATGTCCTTCTTCTTCAATTCTTCGAAACGTCTGTTGGAGTCTGGGAAGTGAGAGTTACCACCGTCAATGATGATGTCACCCTTTTCCAAGTGTGGCAACAATTGGTCAATGAAGGCGTCGACTGGGGAACCGGCCTTGACCAAGATGATGATTCTTCTTGGTCTCTTCAAGTTGGCAACCAATTCCTCAATGGATCTGGCACCAATGATGGACTTGCCCTTGGCTTCGTTGGCCATGAATTCGTCAACCTTAGCAACGGTTCTGTTGTAGGCAACAACAGTGAAGCCGTGGTCAGCGGCGTTCAAAATCAAGTTTTGACCCATAACGGCCAAACCAATCAAACCAATATCACCACTAGCCTTGTTAGTACTGGACTTCAAGTGGTTCTGCACCACGTTGAGACGATTTAACGGAGAAGATGTCATGCTAGGCACTCAGACAATGTGTTTCAAAAAAAGTTGGGGGAGGGGAGTTCGGTCTGGTTAAATACTTCTTTTCACTCCAGAAGCTCGGCGGATCGACGGCGCGAAAATTTATAAGGGGCTCTCTTAGCAGCAACCGAGCTCTAACGAAGCTCAACAAAGGGCCAACGGCGCCAACACATTCACATGGGGTCTGTCAATGTGTCAAGCACCCAAAGCCGTGGCCCATTATGCCATTGCCCGATGCCCCACAATTTGTGCTGCTATTGTTCCCACATGTCCATGGATGGTGCCCGGAGTCCTTCTATCCGAGTGGACATAACCTGCCCAGAACTCAATCTTCCAGTCAATTCCAGTCTCAATCAGGGTCTTTTAACTTTCCTTCAATACATACGTTGGAGCAGACATGTTTTATAAATATATTTGTTTATTAGTAAACTAATAGGTTGTATATATTTGAAAAAAAAGGTGGGACAGGCTGGCAATATATACTGTTTCTTCGGAGCTACCGCGACCATGGGCCTTGTCTTTTCAATTTTTCAACGTGCGACATTTTTTATGTTGGATTGTTGGGGCCTGCCCACGCCAACGAGGTTGTGACGGGCTCGACGCAAGAGAGGAAGCCGAAGGTGGTGGCAGACTAGCAAGGAGGGGCTGTGGAAACGTATGGACGGCACGAAAGGCACACACAATGGACGCAATAATTTGAAATGCAGCGGGAATCCGCCATTTCCGGAGTCGCTCTTTGATTATTAATTTTTAGGAGACCCGTTCCAGACTTCTGTAGAGACTACAGCTCAATATGCGGGCAGCAAGGAAAAGGCAGAATGTCGTCGAAAAAGGGTGGAGGGTATCCGTTATTTTGGGGTGTCGCAGCAGAGAGAAAGCGTGGGGGTGTGTGGGGGATCCACCCGCCTTCTCCTCCTCTGCCTTTTGTTTACCTGGACGGTTGCAATCCTGATTTGTGTCGCTGCTGCCCAACCGCACACACCACGTTACCTTGCTATGGCAATGGGCGACTCTCCCTCTTGATTACTAAAGGTGAAGCGTACAAAAGAAAAAGAAAGTCCTGGAACGTCATGTGAGATCGCAAACGTGATATGCGCTCGTTTCCGGGCCTGTCGGCGGGTTTCTGCGGCGCACCTGCTTTGTAGCTGCAAGGCTGCCCGACAACAAGCCAAGGGCCGACTACACCGCTCTCGCCAGGGTCAGTTGGTTTTGGGTGTGTGGGGGATTGTGCTTTTCGTTTCATCCTGGGTCATCTATATCAATAGGGTATTCCCCTCAACCCAACATGGGCTGCCAGGATGGAGATGGGGATGACGAGTAAACAGACCACTCCGACGAGTTAGGAACTACAAATGCCAAACAGACCACTCCCACTCGAATCCCATTATATTATATTGCCACCATACTCCCACTAAACTCCCACTATATTCCCATTATACTCCCACTAGACCACTTGCACCACCACCACCCAATACCCTCCTCTATTTTCGCTCTTCACAACCGTTTTCGCAGCCTACGGATACGGCCGCTTGCTTACAACGGCAGCGGTCACATGTCCAGTACCAAGACAATTCAAACCGCCTAGCCTGGCCAGAGCAGCGTTCGTGGACTATGGCGACCGCCAATCTTTCTTGTCATGGATCCACACCTCCTAATTTCTTATCCCCACCACTTGCCCACCAACATTCCCTGGAGCACCGTATTTCACCTGGCTGCTTGCCAGCAGCCCAGCTGGATCCCGGACCAGGTAACCCCGGTATCTCCCCCCAGACGGCGGCGCAACCAACCATGTGCGCTGTGTGAGTCAGTGGGCCCGATCTGGGGCTCTGACGTAAGCGATTACCAACGGCTCCGATAAACTGTGGATCCCCCGCCGATTCTCTGCTGCACGTGCTATTACACACTAAATCAATGTGTTGACCCAAGACCGTGCGCAGACTTCGAATTTGCAGCAAATATATAACCATGACGAATCCCGGATCCAGTAGTAATTTTTCACCATAGAGATGCCTATTCCAGCCCCACACGGAGGTCAACTCAACGACCTTGTCATTCGTGACGCCGCCCACAAGGACGCCTTGCTTGCCAAGGCTGCCTCCTTGCCCAAGTTGGTTCTTACCGACAGACAGTTGTGTGACTTGGAACTCATTTTGAACGGTGGGTTCTCCCCACTAGACGGCTTTTTGGACGAAGCCGACTACCAGTCTGTTGTCCACGACTTCCGCTTGACTTCTGTCAAGGGTGCCAAAGGCAAGGGCTTGTTGTGGCCTATCCCAATCACCTTGGATGTCTCCAAGCAAGAATCCCAAAAGCACACGAAGGGCGACGAGATCGTCTTGGTTGATCCAAGAGACGAAACCCCCTTGGCCATCATCACCGTTGGCTCCATCTACACCCCAGACAAGGCTGTCGAGGCCAAGCAGGTGTTCAGAGGTGATCCAGAGCACCCCGCCGTGCGTTACTTGAACGAGTCCGCTGGCGACGTCTACATTGGAGGTAAGCTCGCTGGTTTGAACTACCCAAAGCACTACGACTACACCGAATTGCGTAAGACCCCCACCCAGTTGCGTGAAGAATTGACCTCTCTTGGCTGGGAAAACACTGTGGCCTTCCAGACCAGAAACCCCATGCACAGAGCCCACAGAGAGTTGACTGTCAGAGCCGCCAACGACATTGGTCCTCAGGCACATATCTTGATCCACCCTGTTGTTGGGCTCACCAAGCCCGGTGACATTGACCACCACACCAGAGTCAAGGTGTACAGACAGATCTTGAAGAAGTTCCCAGACAACTTGGCTACCTTGTCACTCTTGCCTTTGGCCATGAGAATGGGTGGTGACCGTGAGGCTTTGTGGCACGCCTTGATCAGAACTAACTACGGGGTTGACCATTTCATTGTTGGTAGAGACCATGCTGGTCCTGGTTCAAACTCCAAGGGTGTTGAGTTCTACGGCCCATACGACGCCCAAGAGTTGCTTGCTTCTGTCGCCGACGAGTTGACCATCAAGATTGTTCCCTTCAGAATGGTCACCTACTTGCCTGAGGAAGACAGATACGCTCCTATCGACACCATCGACACCTCCAAGGTCAAGACCGCCAACATCTCCGGTACCGAGTTGAGAAAGCGCTTGAGAACCGGCGAAGAGATCCCTGCTTGGTTCTCCTACCCCGAGGTTGTGAGAATCTTGCGTGAGTCCAACCCTCCAAGAATCTCCCAAGGTTTTGCCATTGTCATTGAGTCTGGTAAGCAAGGTGAATATTTGTCTTTTGCCTTGCAATCCTCCTTGAACCAGTACGCCGGTGGCCGTCGTATCACCAAGTTGCCTGTTGGCGACGCCTTTATTGTCAACGAGTTGGTCAAGTCCGGTGCTGGTGTCATCATCTCTGCCGACTCCTCCAAGGACATTGTCTCTGCTGTTGGTTCCGAAAACGTCATCACCGTGGGCTCCGAGGGCCAATTCAAGTTGAACCACGACTTGAAGGCTACCATCAACGAGATTGTCTCTTACTTGAAGGAACAAGGTTTCTACGTTTAAGAAACTTGCTCCACTTGATACACTTAAAATATTTATAGGGCACTTGGATGGGTGACTACACCCATCCAATGTCCATTGATCTGTTACCAGAAATAGTAACGGTGTGATATATAAGGATAATATATAAATGACTGTGATACAGAAAGATATAGACGTTGCTTACAGATGAATCCATTGTAGTACCGTGCCAAAACTCTTGGCCTCTGGGCTAGGAACCTGGATCCCCATACCCTTCTTTACGCACTCCAGGCATCGCATAAACGTGTTGCACGATTTCATGTGGAGGCATTGTTGAAATTTGGAAAAACTGAGTTGGGAGCGCTCTTTCTTGATATACGCTTCAGGTGCTAGTGCTTGCCCAAGCTGCATCCAGCCGCCTACCTCTACTGTCTACCCCAGCAGTGCCTCTCCCTTCTCTGGTGGTGGCCCTGCATGTTAACTCCGTTCCCCAGTTCGACTCCCGCATCTGATATTTCAACTGCCGCTTCGCCGCATCGTATTTTTTGTTCTCCTTGCACCGAAAGGGGTTGACTGCCATTACCCGAGGAAACGGGTTTACGCTTTTGCAGTTCTTACTCCTATCTACATATGGCATTGTTTAAATGCCACTTGGGGGAGTATCTTTTGTTAGGGCACTTTGTGTGCTGCTCCTCTCGTCTCTTTAATCTTCTCACAATTAGCATTGTTTTATGCACTAGTCTGATATTTTAGATGCTTCGAACTTTTCTTAGTAAGGGCATGTGGAGGGTCCCTTTCAGGTACCCCTGAATTACGACCTCCACAAAAAGTTGAGAGTCAACTCAGGCAGACATGTCGGGTTAGGTAGGCTGTTTCTACCGACCGAACGACATTCCTACCTGTTCCTGGCGCTGCTGAAGGGATATGCTCATCGGTACCTTTACCCCATACCCCTCATAGCTTGCATCTTTTCTGTGCAGGTTGCATTCCAGACCGTTAGCCGGTCCTGTTGCGGAGCTCGACGAGCAGCTCGAGCGGAATGACGGTACTTCGTTACCCAAGGTGGTGGAGCTATCGTGGTGGTCATAGTAGAGGTGTTGGTAGGCTTTGTTACTACTAGGGGGCATTTGAATAGTTTACCGATGACCAAGTCTTCGAAAACGTTCCACAACCACTTTGAGGTGAGTTTGAACGAGGGTCTACTTTGAAAAAGAACTAGAGGTCACAACCAGCGGGAGCTGATTACAATTAAGAATTAACTGGACAAAAGATTGGAAGCCAGATTTCCACCCAGGTTACCTGGTTACCTTCTTCTTAAAAACTTTTCTTCGGCTCATCTCGCTATCGGTCTCACCACTACATCTTTACAAAGCAAACATCTTTACAAAGCAATAATAAATAATAAATAACAATAAATAAGCGTAATAAATACATACTCGTAACATTCATTAAAGTTCGATAGGCCTCTTCAAAGGAGTTGGAATTAAAATTTTTGCTGTGCAACCTCTTTTGGAGCTAAGGTTGCAGCCTAGTCTTTTCGTTATTCTCAAAGATGTTTTCTTTTGGGTACCGTTCTAGAAAGCAAGACTTGTTCACAGAACAAGTGCATCTGGGGTGCCGACGAGGGCTTTTGTAGCGTTATGAATGGCAGGCTGTTAGTAAATCAATCACCGAGCACTGGGGGTTCTACTTTGTGAATTCGCTCGAGGCGGCCAAGTGGGCGCCTCTGTTCTTCAAGCCTTCGGCAAAGCCCATGGCAATGGGCCAGACCGGGGCATCGGCCAAAATGCGGATCCCCAAGTACAACGACTTCTTAGCAAGTTTGGTGGATGCAATCTCCTTCAAGATTTCTTCCTTGGCAGAAGGAGCGTTGGAGATCTGGGGCAACAACATCTTGATGTGCTGGTTGCTTCCTTCGTGCACCTTGATGGACTGGAAAGCGTCGGTGGCCGTGAGGGTCTCGGAGTAGGCCAGTTGCAGCATTCTCCCCAAAACAGACTCAACCTTGATCAAAATGTCCTCGCATTGGACCCAGGCCAAAATCTCCCTCGTGGTCAAGTCCGCCTTGCTCTCAAGATACAACAAGTATGTGGACATGAGAAGGGAACTGACAAAAAGACAGGTGACAAAGAACACAGGTGTTCTGAGAGAAATCTTCTTCAGGTCATCCCCCATACTTTCAATGTTGTATGTCCACAAGTTGATCAAGTCCAAACAGTAAGGGACAGATTGCTGAAGCAACTCGAGCTGCAGCTCCTCGTGCACCAACTTGTTCAACTCGGCGTTCATCTTGGTCCAGTTCTTGAACAAGACGGGCGAGATGATAGGGTTCAAGTTCACGTGCAACTTGATCTTAACAAAAAGATACAATGGAATGATCACCTTGAACTCGTTATTCTCGGCAAGCATGTCTTTGCTCGAAGAAGAGATATTCAATGTTCCTCCCGACTTGGCAAAGAGGTCTTCCCACGAGTTGACCAACTTGATCAAACGGGGCTGATGGTTCATCTGCCACACAATGTAGTTGAATTGGCTTGGCTTTTCGATTTGTATCTGTTCATGAATGTACATGAGCATTGCAAGCATATTGTTGAAGGACAGCGAGACATACTGTTGCGAGGTCTCGAGCGCGTTGATCAAGTCGGGGAACGACTTGCCGTTGCTAATCAGAACAATCAGGGCTACCAGCGCTGTCGTCAGTGATTGTTTTAATTTGCTGAACCACTCAGTACTCGATTCGCTTCTCCACAACTCTTCATCACAACAGTGGTTACCAGATTTCAACAGACTCAGGTCAAACAAAACTGGAACATCGATCAACGATGTCCTGAATGCTTGGAGCATGTAAAACACGTGTAAAGTACGGATTCTCAGTTGAGCCAAGATGAAATAGTCAAAATTGAGCTGAACAACAGAAGGAGACTTGTTGGTCATGCACAGTTCTGGGGGGTTCAAGAAGTTCTCCAAGGGTTCATTGAAGTTGGTTGACTTGATGAGACCAATCATCAGCTTGATTTGTCTTGAGGTCACGTCAATCATGTTTGGTTCGTTCAAGAACATCAGGATGAAGATATGGAGAACCAAACATTGCAATGCCATTAATGGAACCTTTTTGAATTGCAAGTTATCCAAGGTTATTTCCTTTTCAAAGAAATTTTGAATGTGGAACTTGGACAAGTTGAACAACAAAACAGTGTTGGTGTCGTGGTAGGAATATAAGGCACCAATCAGCGCCATCGACAACAAAAGAGGAATGTTTTCAAAGTTGTCAACCATGGGGTTCTTCAAAGAAGGCAAGTGAATGAATGGAAAGTACTTGTTGAAGTCTATTTCATAGAGTCTCAAGTAATTGTTCAAATCTTCACAAGGAGGCAATTTTTCATCAGACAAGTTGCTCACTCTTATTATCTTTTCTCTCAAAGCCTCACTGATGAAGTTGTGGTTCCCATTCAAGAGAGACTTGTCAAAGTTGAATTCGAAATCCAACATGTTAGTCATGGAAGGATTCAAATGCTTAACCAAGTCGATTTGACGAGAGCGGAAGAGAGTGGAGATTTCCTGTTGTTGAATGAAGTCCTTCCCGTTGGCTTCCTTTTTGAAACCCACCTGGTGAGAAGGAGCAGGCAAGTTTGCATCGTATGGAGTCAGCAAGATTTCACGCAACCATTCATCGTCATTACTGTTGAGTAAAAGTGGTAACGAGGTGAAACTTGCATTCTTCTCCATTTTAATTCTCTTAAAGTCCTCAATGTCAGGATGCAGTTGCTGTTGCTTTCTCTTCTTGTCTATAGCGTTTTCGTTGAGATTGATTGTACTTGAGGGTAAGGTTGGAGGGATGCTCAAGCCTTCGGTTGGAGGGGCAAGGCCAAACTCGAACGGCGTCATGCCCTTCAAGTGATGAGGATGTTCTGGGTTTTGGAACAGGAAGGCCGAGATTGCTCCCGATCCGCCATTTTGAGCTGCACCCGGAGTGTTTACTGTAGCCGAGGTGTTAATGTCCTGGAAAAACTGGTGGAGGTTGCGCAAGGACGAGTTTTTTGATTGATGAGCCAAAGGGATCATCATCAGCAGCAGACGTTGGTGAGGGTGGTTTCTAGTTTTGTTCAAGTCGAACGTGTCCAAGTTCCAGTCTATGTCTTTCAAGTCTGCCGAGTGGGCATGAGGAGTTGCAAAGTCCATTTGGAGAGCGTTTGCTGCTTCGTGCAAGGTTGGATGCTGGTTGTTCATGGCGAGGGCCTCCTTGAGGTTTGTGTATGAGGCGCCCGAGGCTGCGGAAAACGAGACGTGGCGGAGGTGAGAGGGCTGGGTGCCGTAGTCGCCGCCAATCCCAAAGGTTGCCTTTGGAGCCACTCCCGGAGCACTGCTGATGGAGCCGCTTTTTCTTGGAGAAAGAGTGTCTTGGTTGGGGGGAGGAGGCGGAGAAGGAATGGCCAGGTTGGGGAAGTTTTGGGAAAACAAGGCTGAGGTTCTGAATTGGGGCTGCAGTTCCTTGGGGGAAAACAACTGGTGGGACTCGTCGGTCAGGGCCGAGGTGGAGGAGGAGGAGCTGCCGTCGTTCTCGAACCTGGCGCCCTGGTTGGTGCCGGCGACGGAATTCAGTTTTTCACGTGACTCGCCGCCATTGAACTTTTGATTTGGATTAGCAACGGCAGCCTTTTCATTTGGTAGCGGGGCGTTGGCGCTGGTGTTGTTGTTCAAGACAATAATGAACTCGTTGGAGTAGGCCAGGTCGACGTCCTTGGTGCCGCTGCCCCTCCTCATGATCTGGGGGATGGTCAGGTGGAGTTTCTGCTGGTGTCTCAACACCAAGTCTCTACGGGCAAAGCAGCGGCCGCAACAGGCACACTGGAAGGGTTTTTCGTTTGTGTGGGACCTCTCGTGGCGCTTCAAGTGCTCGAGCCGGGCAAAGGCCCTGGTGCAGATGGTACATGTGTGTGGTCTAGGTTTATCGGTCTTAATTTGTTGTGACTTTTTGGGTATGGGCTGTATAGGCGTCTGGATGCTGGCGGCCTTGGCCTCGCCCTTGACCTGCGGAGTGGCCAACGCGGACTCGGGCGTGTATGTCGAAGGTGTGGATGCTACCGACGAGGGCGATTTGGATACACTCATGTCGTCAGTTTCTCTCCCTGGTTAAAAGTGGTACGTAACTTTTTATTTGGTATATCCTTTTTTTTTGTCTGGGGAAAAAATTAAGAGGACAAGAAAATTGGGAGGAAAAACTTTTGTGCCGAAAAAAGAAACTTGCGTGCAGGGCCTCCTTCTAATTTTACTATTGCGGCAGCAGGTGTTTTTTTGTGAGTCAAGCACACGACCATCTATTTTGGTAAATAAACTTTCTGAGTGTTCGGACTACAAACGACGGACGTGGACGGGACCCGAGAGGCAGTTGCTATTCGAGGTGTGCCGCTGGTGCTGCGCGGTGTGTCGGGCCCTGCGAGCTATGCCGCGTGCTCGCGAGAGCAACCCTCGGCCTGCCAGCGCCCGGTCGCCGGGCCCGTCCCGCTCCTCGCTGGGTCCGGAGTACGCCTCTTTGTGCTCGGTGCCGGCACACGTGACGCCGGTGGTCGCCGCTCGATTGTTGGTGTCCAGGATTTATCTGGGGACAATAACCGCAAATTGGCGTGCCCCTTTTAAGCAATCGATTAGCTTTTGGCGTGACGCAGACCGACTCCGAAATGTTGAGCTGGTCCCGAAAGTATCGAAGGATAATTAATATCGGCACGGGTGCTCATAATAGCCAAAAAGTTGGGGCAACCTGCTCCTTAAGCAACACTGAAAGTCTCGGAGGGGGGGCAGCACACGCGGAAATAAAACGAGGCTCCTCCAGCCTAGAATCCGGGGTAGTGGGGCGGACAGGTGACTTTTTTTGGGGACGGGGGCTTGCGCCGAGTCCTGGATGCTTGCCCTCCGGACCTTCCCTGCCGCCCACACCTGCCTCCCGCACGGGGTGCGCTGGCCTGGCCGGTCTACACTTGGCTCTCGGGGAAATAGAAGCCACGGCGCAAGGGGAAGGTGGGAATGTAGGGGACACGGAACATCAAAGGTATTGGACAAAATCAACGAAAAAAAAAAGGTGGAAACTCCGGCAGTACGAGCTCGGGTTGTGACGAAAGCATGCGTCTGCCGCCATGAAAAATAAGATTCGAAAGGACTTACCGGCGAAACAGACGGCCAGGGCCAGGCAGAGAAAGTCGTGGCGATAACACCGACGCACCGCCAGGGTCGGTGCATTGTGGAGCGATTTACGAGTGGTTGTCTGTCGTTTTCGCTCGCCCACCGGTCTGGACCCAAAGCGACACAATTGATCTCGCTGGGCCGGCGCCCAAAAAATAATAACAAATCCGAAAGCAGTAAATTCTTCTCGTACCACACACACTGAGGACGCTATTGTTGGAGCAGCGGCAGCTGGGGGCCCGCCACGGCGCCCGGGACATGCACACAGCATGGAAGCCGTCGGGGCGCGAGTCCCAGCGGGTCCAAAACATCGACGTGCTGGCTTCCAAGGGCGATCCCACCCGTGTATATGCGTAGCTGTGACGGCATGGTGGGACTGCAAGAACGATTGTGGGATCACGGCCACAAAGTTAGCGAGCTACACGCGAGCAACAAAAGAAATGTGGGTAGCACCTGCCACAGCAGCACGGGGGCATGGGCCTGAGGCGCCCGTGGCACCCACCAAGCGTCCGCTGGGCCCTTCTGGGCCCCCACCGAGTTCCCCCATCTTAAAGTTGCCCGCCGTTGGGCACCCACCGTTGTGCGTTGGGCGTCCACCGTTGTGCATCGACTTAGATTTTGCGCAGCCCACATTGCGCTGCAACTTGCGCTGCAACTTTGCGCTGCAGCCAGACAGTTCAAAGGCGTGCCCCCAGACGCGTGTCCTGAGAGGCTTTTTGCCTCATGTATGGAACAGCAGGCTCATCTGGTGGTGCTATATCTGACGGTTCCAGTTTTGGGTCATTGTCCTGGCTGTTCCGTGCCAGAAGACGGAAATGCACCTGCAGCTGAGCGATTTTGGGCTTATGCCGGGACGGCTTCAGGGGCACTCGGAGCCGTGGGAGCTCGTTTCGAGGACTTTAGGTGGGGATTTGGGGTGGTCTAGAGTGGGCCAGGGATTGAAAATGTGCAGCTTACTCCAAGATACACTACAACAGAACAAGTCTACCCGAGATAAGACGGAAATGCCTGGGACCTCGAGCTGATCCGACGGGGCTTGGAACGCCCGGGAAAGAACATGCATGGGCCATGCAGATGTGCTGAAAAAGACGGAAAAGGGTGAATTTAAGAGTTGGATGGCCATGAACAGCAAGTGGTTTGGTTGCATCATTGCTCTAAAGAGTGAAGTAGGCACACTAGAATGGCGGAAGATCCAAATTGAAGGATCAAGATAGCAGAAAAGATGGCGAATAAGTTGGCAAATAAGATGGCAAACAAAATGGCAAACAGGATGGCGAAACTAGCATCACAACGCTATTACTGGAATTGCACAGAAAATCGCCCGGAGGCTTTTGAACAGACGGCGCCAATGCAGCAAAGTTGCTCACGAAAATCACCCCTGGGAATGCCACAGGTGGCGTCCAAGCGTCTGTTCCAAGTGGGCCAAAAGAAGAAGCAGACTCGATGAGTGCAGCGTAACCACCAATGTGGTCCCATCATGCGGTTTCTCAAGTGATCTTTTGGTCTGGGCTGGGATTGTGCTCTTGATTGGGGTGCTTTTCATCTAAAATATGGTCTGAGTTTAATGGCACGGCTTCTGGCCGGCTCGGGGCGGAGAAATGTCAAAACTCTTGCGTCACTCGCCAACTCACCTGTCAATATTCAAAATAATGGGGTAAGAGTTAGGTTATCAGTCAGTCAACGATTATGTTGCTTGCACCCTTCTCCATATAGTGCCAATTTTCATCTCATTTGCAGCAATTTCAGAACACGACAACTATTCACTAGTGAAAATCTGGCAAGTCTATTCGTTGATTGTCGCTACAGCACACTAGAAAGGCACCTCAGGTGCTCTTGGCTTAATCTGTCTATTAGCTACCTTGGCTTTTCACCACCCAACTTCGGGCTGCCTCACAAGCAGTGAATACGTCTTCTTCTCCCGCCTGCTAGACATTACCCAACCACCTCCTCTTTCCGTCTCCCTTTACCTATACCTCGGTCCCACCACCTCCTGTCTCTCCCTGAAGTCCCTATTGCTGTCAACTCCCTCGGTTTCTCGCGTATTCTTGCACTCTTCTCTATCTCTTTGTCTCGCACAACTTAGCACAAGGTGCCTACGTCAACCAAAACGTTTTACAACCAACTGCTAGAGCATCCCAGCAACGCCACAGCTATTCAGGGTATCCAGTAGAAACGCAGGGACAATATGTTGCAACTTTGGTGAAGCTGCAAAGTGAGAGAACTTGCGAGTTGCAGCCATTTCCTAGCGCACTTACAAACCAACCCACACACCTTATCCAGCGGGATTTGATAACGGTATTTCAGCTGTCTGAACACTTAAATGCCGCCGTTCAATCCACCTTCACCTTCTTATCAAAGCCACAAACGTCCGCCTTGTGCTGGTCGCCCCCTCCTTTGTTGCCCACCGGTCGCATTTTTGCAGCTTTGGCAGATTTGTCACGAAATACATCAAAACTACAGGCTGAATCCGTGAGGGTCAATCCTACAACCAAACCCAATAAACAATATCTCATATAATACACAACATATAGAAGTAGCCTGCAGAAGGAGTCTACCAGGAAAACCAACCAATAAAACCCACCAAAAACCAATCAAAAACCATCCCAACTGCCCTCTATTCAGGGCGTTCGTCATCCTGTTAGGAGCTGACTCTATCAAGGATCGCCAACGAAATCAAGCTAACCACCCACATCTGGTAATGCATCCCCAACAACACAACAAACATCCAGAAGAAAGAACTGGAAAAGGCGGCAACTATTCTTGATCTCTTGGTACAGGTGGTAATCATAATGAGAGTGATGCTTGGCAGAAATCTGGCCTGGGATGGGTCTTTATACCTTCTAGTGGGGCTAAGCCCCGGAATCCCTTCATTCTGGCACCATGCTGGATTTCTAAAGCAGCCGTTGACAAAAATAGAAGAGGATGCTGATTCAGCGTGGGCGTGTTCTTGTGGCGGCCGCCTCACGGCACCCATCTCGGTCACTGGTCCAGGGGTCTGCAACAAGAGCCACACCAACCCAGCGTGAACAGGCAACTAAAACAGGCTCTCTAGGACCTCGACAGCAGTATCTACCTCCGGTCGCTACCATCGGGGCACTGCGTATATTTACGAAACGGCTTTGCCGCACGGGGCGCAGACCCTGGCTGCTGCGGTATATAAACCCACGATGCCGGTTAGGCTACGGAAATAGAAACCCTGTGGCAAAGACAGACACAGAACCCCCAAACGCCCTGCTTGCGCCTCCCCTGTGACACATGTGTCGGAGATAGAGGTCGAATCAAGAAGGTCTGGCCGCCTATTCTTGTAGCCCACTGCGCCTGGGTCTTTCAGATTTGGGTGCAAAATTGCACTACTCCGAAACAGCAACAGGTGCCCCTTTTCCGCTACAAACCGGGAAAAGTGTTGGAAACTCGGGCAGTGCTTGAAATAGACGACCCAGCTACATATTCCCTGGCCCTGCCAGCGCCAAGCACCCTCGAAAAGGCCCCATTGGGAGGAGCACCCTGGACAATGGGCGTCTGTGGATGTCACACGTGACCTTGTTTGTTTGCATCAAAACTTTTTCCGGCTAAAGATCAAGGAGAGAAAAAAGTAATCAGCTCATTAGCATTTCCAATCAATGGATGATCCACAGGTCTTAGTCATCGGGGTGAGTGCCTTGATCACGGCGGTAGTTGTATTTGTGCTTGTCAAGGTGCTTTGCTTGCGTCCTCGCAAGAGAAGAAACGGGGACTACCACATCATTGACGAGTACGACGGAGGCATCCACTGGGACTTTGTTCCCCAAGAGCATTTGAACGACGAGGAGTCGTTGCAGCATTTGGCGGACCAGCACGACTACGAGAACTTGTCGCCGGAAGAACAGCTGCTGTACGTGCGTGCACAGGAATTTTCCAGACGTCATCCACCGCAGTTTGAAAAGGTTCGTGGAGCCACTTTTTCCAGGGCCGATGAACAGTTGATCCGGGAGTTTGGCATCAACGCCTTCCAGTTCGACCAGGACAACTCCTTGCTTCCGCGCTTTGTTGTCGCCGACAAGACAGAATTGCACTTTAATAACAACGACTTGCCCTACGAGACCTCCACCAGCGTGTTGAACTACCCGTTCCCCACAAAAGGCAGGGTCGTCTCCGACGTTGTCTACTTTGAAACCAAGGTGTTTGAGTACCACGCCAACGCCAACTCGCACTTTGCCATTGGCTTGGTCACCAAGCCGTACCCCTCCGAGTTCAGATTACCGGGCTACAACTTGTTTAGTATTGCATACGAGAGCACGGGGAACTTGAAGATCAACAAGCCCTTCCCCACACCCTTGCAACAGCATAAAGACGAAAACTCACAATATAATGCATTTGTCTTGCCCCCATTGATGGAGGCAGACGTGGTTGGCTTTGGATACGTCATCAGCACAGGAACCATCTTCATCACCAGAAACGGCAAGAAGTTGATGGACATCATGTCGGGCTGCTACGTCGACTTGTACCCTGCCGTCGGCTGTTTCCTGACAAACGCAAAGTTCCATGTAAATATCGGCCAGAGAGGCTATGTTTGGATCGAGGCCAACGTCAGAAAGTACGGCTTTGTCATCACCAACGAGCACAGGAAAATCAAGGGCGAGGCCGGCGTCGCTGCCTTGCCCCAGTACGACACTGCCGTCGATTCAGACAAAATCCTTGACAGAGGTGAAGAGTTGCCTCCCAGATACCCAGAGGAAGAGTTGGACTTTTTCGGCCGTTCCTTGAACGCTGCCCTGAAGGTTGCCTCGCTGTCGAAGCAGTTGACTGAAGGCAGCTCGTCCAAGATCACAGACGAGACCGAAGAGGAAATGGATTTTAGAACTAGAGTTTACGAAAGACAAACTGCTGGCGAGGTTGCGGGCAGTGAAAACACACCTTTGCTTGCTGGATCCAAGGGTTATGGTGCAGTTGACATCCAACCCAAGGAGGAAATCCCAAAAACCACTCAAGAGATCACACATGAAGAATCAAGTGAGTTTCAAGAGGAACCAGAACCACAAGAGGTTTCAGAAGAGCCGATAGTTCAAGAGATTTCAGTAGAAGTTGCATCGCAGCCACAAGTTGAAGAAGAAACTCCAGCACAAGAAGCAGAAGTCCAGGAGACTGTACAAGAAGAAGAAACAGAAACTCAAGAGAATTCCCTAGGTCAAACCGAAGAGGTTGCTCAAGAGGTTGCTCCAGGGTCTACTCAAGAAGTTCCAGTTGCAGCCGAAATCCCAGAGGTAGCAGCAGCGCCAGCTGTTGAAGTGGCCGCATCAGAGGAGGCATCGGAGGAGGCATCGGAGGCAGCAGCAGATGTACCAGAGGCACCAGAGGCACCAGAGGCATCAACAGCACCAGAGGCACCAGAGGCACCAACAGCACCAGATGCACCAACTCCAGAGGCAGCACCAACACCAGCTGCATCAACAGCACCAGATGCTGATGCCGACGAACCAGAGCACAACGACTCCACGTCGGACTCTGCCCAGTCGGCTCCGCAGTCCCGGGAGGGCACGCCTTCTTCCAGGTCCCAAGACAAGTTGGCCAAGAAGTTGAAGAAGAAGAAAAAGAAGAGTCAAGGGAAGAAAAAGGGAGGTAAGAGATAAGAGATTAGTATAAATTATTTTTGACAATTGTAGGGAAGTAGGGGAAGTATCTCATTTTGAGCGAGATCTTTGAAGTAGTTGGTTTTTTCGTTTTTTCAATGGCGATATGGGTTTAGTTCAATAACGGGTTGTGACAACTCATGAGAAGTACCGTAGAAATGTGCTATGTGCTCTCACCAGAGGTCACTAGTTGAGATGCCGCTTGAAGTGTCGCTTGAAGTTGACGAAGTCTATACGAGATGCCACATAACGCTTGTTCAAAATACCTCTCGAATTGAACAAGAAATTGCAAGAAACGACCTCTTTTCAGAACGTGGCACAACGGGATAAGACAAAGACACCGGTGACACTTGCAGCCACCCTTGTCTGTGAGCTTTACTGAAATAGAACAAATCAGCTTGCACTTTGGTATTTGCAGCCGCCTTGCACAGCGGGCACGATTCGTTATGCCTTCGTCTTAGAGTTTACGTGAATCTGAAAGAGTCCAGCCATCGCTGGCACTAGGAACAACCTCAACCCACCTCCACCCTTGCGGGCACCTTCCTTGTGCCTCCTCATCTTAGAACAAACTCAAATGTAAAAGATTTGCGATCTCTTTGCAACCACCTCTCAAACAATCCACCTTTCTAACGAAAGGTGGGGTGGCTGCAAAAAAATGGACGAGATAGGAATCGAACCAATGACCTTTTGCTTGCAAGGCAAACGCGCTACCAACTACGCCACACGCCCAATAGTTACGGAACTGCACAAACTAAACAACAAGTCCTGCACATGTTCTAAAAACAGAAACGGTTAATAACATTGTGCACGCTATTTTTGGAACTCTGTAACCGTGATACAGCATCTAGCCATTCACTTAGTGCAGGCCTTTTGTGCGCGACGGGGAGATTGCGTCATTCCCGGTGAAGATTTAGAGATGAGGCAGATAAAATCGAAGTGCATCGTGTGCAGAGTGTCTGAAAGTGTGAAAGTGAATGTGAAAGTGTAACAGCTGGTGCAACGGTTGGTGTAACAATTGGTGTAAAATCGGCGTGACAGTTGGTGAAACCAAACCAAGCCACCACCAACCAAACACGCCTGAGATCTGACCGTTATCTCTAATGCCCTCCCAGTTGCATGCTTGGCCCGTCGGAAAATTCATATCCGTGCAGAATGTTGGGCTGGCTTTGTGTGCAGAAGGCATTGTTGCTCGCCATGTGGCACGCAAAACACAATCAACAACCTAAAACAACAGCTCCACTATGTACAGTCCTGAGGACACGGTGCCCAGACGAAGGTGGGAGAAGGTATTGCTGCCAGGGCCAGTCCCAGGGCAATCAGGGCCAGGGGAGACGATCCGGAAGTGTAGCGCCGCTTGCTGCACACCACATACTTCCGGAGCGTAACGGACGGTGAGCGCCGTGGCGGCACCACATCTTGACAGTGCGCCTTTGTGCCACGAGACACGATTGTGACGCTGCAGAAAACAGAAACACTAGAAAACGCTACGGTGGCCATGTGTGGCGGGACAGCAGATGGGGTGGAGGGCTAGCAGCACAGCACACGAGCAGAGCTGGCGGGTCCTTGCCCGCCAGTGGGGGGCCCGCTGCTGTCAATGGCGCTGCACTCTGACGTGCCTCTGGGGGTGTGCGGTTGACGGGCAATTACAGTGGCTGATGGCGGTCCGCCCCTCCTTTGTAATTGCAGCATTCTGCTGCACCGGCGCCAGTGTCTGTGTCAGACCATCTTGGGGGCCAGCCTCAGAGAAGATCTGGCAAGGGACGCGCCCGGAGGCACGGCAGCGGCTATCATACAAGTCTTGGCCCTGCCGATCTCCGGGGGCTTAGGGAGGCAGCAACCTTGTAGTCGTAAAGCGTGCATGGCACGGTAGCGCAAGCTCGTAAACGGCAGCCTCGACCCAAGGCCCGCTGCCAGGGACCCAAATGTACGGCCATTCTCTCACAGACGCTCCTAGCAGGGCGCGCAGGAGCCTGAGGTACCGGTTTCATCACTTGTGTCGGGGGCCAGCAACACCCTGTGGTGCCCATTGTAGGGAGACGGTAGTGCCGGAGCAACAGCGGGCGCCAAAACAAGGTGGGAGCGGCCGGGAAAGTTGACGACACGAACCGCGTGTCCAAAGCAGCAGCCCGGCCAGACCAGACGTCGTGTTTGCATCCCGATCTCGTGGACTTTGTAGCCAAAAAGAAATTTGGGGGAGGCCTACCAGCTGGCAGATCAACACAAACAAGAAAAATTTTACCTTATCGACTTCTTTTTTTCTTTAGCAAACCACCCCCATGACATTCGTTTCCATACCCAGGAGGTTCTTTTCGCCTGTGTACCTCGTGATAACGATCTTGTTGTTGATCATCGTGTTCAACTTGTCGATCTATCACTACTCGGACGACAGTGTGTACAAGTTCTCCAAGTCTACGGGCTACCAGCACTCCCAGTCTTATCAGTCCAAGATCGAGAGTGTGGACACCCAGGAGTACATTGACGCCATGGTGGACGACATCAAGTTGGCCAAGCAGCAGGAGTTGTTGGACAAGCTCCAGCTCGACATTGAGAACAAGAACAAGGACAAGTTCATGGAGGATCTCAAGTCGGAGGTGTTGGCCAACTTCACCGACTTCTTCAAGGAAGAGTTGAAGAGCCTGATCAGCAGACAGTACACCTCCGACATCTACAAGGAGCACCTTTTTTCCTACAAGATCATGGACGACTTGAAAGCTGACTACCTCAAGGCCCACAAGGACGAGATCAAGGAGGCCGCCGTCTTGGAGGTGTTGAAGAACCTCGACATCGAGGCCCCTGCCGAGTTCCCCCAAAAGGCCGCAGAAAAGCTCCACAAGACTTTGGACCCCAAGGAGTGGTACAGACACATCATCACAGAGTACATGGTCAAGTTTGCTCCCACCGTCCCTCCCTTGACCGACGAGGAAAACGGCAAGGGCATTGGCGGCACCTACTACAGAGACGTGCAATCGCCTCCTCTCTCCCGTGAGCGTTTGTTGAAGGACCAAACAAACTTGCCACCAGCCAAGTTCCAGAACTTGCAAGAGATGCACGACGGTTTGGTCGACGCCCTCAAGAGATTGGACACGCCTCCCAAGGAGTTTGTCAATGGTGACGGTATCGTCATCTCCGGTGGAGGTGTCTACTTTGGCTCTGCCCTCGTGGCGGCCGGCCAGATGCGTGAAATGGGCTCCAAGTTGCCCATCGAAATCATCATGAACACCATGGATGAGTACGACAAGCAGATCTGTGAGGAGTTGCTCCCTCAAAAGTTCAACGCCCGTTGTATCGTCATCGAGGAGCAGATTGGAAAGGAGTTCTTGGACGCCCTCAAGTTGACCAAGTTCCAGCTCAAGATCTTTGGTTTGCTCTTCTCCACCTTCAACAACATCATCACCATCGACGCTGACAACATGCCCATCAAGAACGTGGACGACTTGATCACCCTGGAGCCATACTTGTCCACCAAGTTCATCTTGTGGCCCGACATCTGGCACAAGCAGGTGTCCCCATTGTTCTACGACATTGCCAGATTCAAGGTGGGCGACTACCCTGTCAGAAGAGACGGTGAGGCCAACGACTGGAACTACAAGGACTACTTGCAAAAGGACAAGGATAAGGAAGTCACCTTCCACGACTTGGATGGCTTGCCAAACGCCATCTCCATCGAAACAGGCCAAATGGTCTTTTCCAAGCGTGAACACTTCAAGTCCTACTTGTTGGCGCTCTACTACAACTTCTACGGCCCAGACTTCTACTACAGACTCTTGTTCCAAGGTGCCCCAGGTGACGGGGACAGAGAAACCTTTGTTCCTGCCTTGCACTTGTTCCAAGAGCCCTACCATGTTGTCAGACACGACACCTGGCTCGCCGGCTACAAGGGCGGTGAAAAGCAAGACGGAGACTTTATGGAAACCACCATTGTTCAATACGATCCTACCCAATCCGAAGCCTTTTTCAAGGACTGGGAAAAGTGGTTGAAGAGCAAGAACTTGGACCCAAGATTGTGGCCCTACCAGTCCAACTCGTTTGCCCAGCAAAAGTACAAGGAATTCAAACAGGAAAACATCAAGAAGGTTAAGAAGGAACTTAAGAAGTTGGATGGCTCGGTCGAAATCGTCGAGGTCGAGGAACCCTACAAAATCCCCGAGATCTTCTTCTTCCACATCCACAAGCCCAAGATCAACCCCATCGAAAACACAAAGACAGGCTCCTTCAACATCTACGAGCGCAGAAACTTGGGTCTCATGGGTGTCTACGAAGAGTTTGGCTCCACAGATTGGGAGTTGAAGTTCCACTCCATCGGTCAATACATTGCATGTAAGGGAATCACCAGTGAGTCCTTCTGGAAGAACGCAGGTGTCACTCAAGAGGAGGTCTGCAACAAGGTCTCTGAGTACATCAAGTTCTTGTTGAAAGACTCCACCGACCCGGACGCTGCAAAGTTGAAGTACTTGCATTAATTTTCACATATTGTCTTTCATTTATAGAATGTATTAATTATCTTGGTTCAGATGTGTAAGGACTAAACCAGTATATCCTAGATTTATCTTGGTTCAGATAGCAGACTAAACCAGTTAAAGTATATCCTGGACGATTTTGGTTCAGATAGTAGCAGACTAAACCAGTTAAAAGTATATCCTGGAAGATTTGGTTCAAATAGCAGGGACTAAACGACTTTGTATACCCTAGAATCCTCCCTATTCAGACTCATCCTCAGTCTCTTCAGACGAGGTTTCGTCTTCAGAATCAGTGTACTCTTCACTACCACTTCCTTCTTCAAAGTCACTATCACCGTCAGCAGACAACTCCTCCAATGTGACCTTGTATCCACGGTCTTCAAAGTACTTGCTAAACTCTTGGGTCTTTTCCGATGGGATACTGGCAAAGATCACCGAGGTTTCGGCTTCAAAGATTGGAATGAAGTACTTGGTCAAGGCTTCCTTGACGTCGTCAACAGTCAAGCTGTTGACTTGCTTCAAGAAGTGGGTGATGTACTTTGGACCTCTTCTCTTGAAAACGTTGTCCAAGATCTTCTGGTTGGCGGCATCGTAGTTGTTGTCTTCGTTATTGGCAAAGGCGTTTATGATCAGGGCAATGGCGTTTTCCAAGCTCAACTCGTCAATGGCATTGACGCCGGTGGCGTAGTCGGTGATGATCTGTCTGGCAACGGTCCAGGCCTGCATTGGGTCGGCCCCACGGTATATCAGGAAGGTAAGCAACCCGGTCTCGACGTCACGTCTGATGTTGGCACCATACGCCAACCCAGTTCCTCTGATACCTCTCCAGAGCGGACCTTCAACGGCAACCAAGAACTCGGTGGCCAACGCAATCTTGTACACGTCGGGGTGTTTGTAGTCTGTTGGGCATCTCGACGATGCAGTCAAGTGGGTGGACTTGGCTGCTGGTGTGGAAACAAGGAAGGCATCTCTAGAGATACGGTTACCAACCTCAGATCTAAATTCAAACGAACGAGGCAACTTGTCGAATGGAATAGGTTCGTTGGCGCTCTTTCCAAGCACTTCAACAAACTTGTCCCAAGAACGGATTGGCTGTGGCAACTTGGATGCGTTACCAACAACAAAAACCTTGATGTTGCTCAACTTGAAAAGCTGCTTCTTGATATCATCCAAGTCCTTCTTGATCTCGGCAAATTGACCATTGGCTATCTTCTCGACCAAGGTCTTGAAAAACTCTTCGGTACAGATGGAGTCTTGGGCTCTTCTCAAAGACTTGTTGTTGAACAAGTTTCTGTATTGAGACGAGTACATCATCAACTCTCCGTTACGCTTTCTGTCTGGCAAGGAGTTCAAAAGCTTTTCCAAAATGACCTTGACTCTGGATTCTTCAAAAACCAGGTAGTTCAAGACATTCACCAACCATTCAATGGCAGTTTGGTACTTGTTGGATTCAAACTTGACCTTGACGTTGATCAACTCGTAGAACTGATTCTCAAACCCATTATCAAGTTGGAATTCAATCAAGTCGTTATTGATATCGGAAATGACCTTTTCGTATGGAATGTAGGTCCCATCGGGCAACTGAAGAGACAAGTTGAAAAGCTCTTCAACAATGGACATGTAAGGCAAAAGTCTTGGTTCGATCTCGGTGGACGAAGCAACAAGGTTGATGGTTGTGAACTGAGACTTGTAGTCCTCAAAGTGGAAGAATAATGGAGATTGGTCCTTCTTCAATTCGGAAGCAAACTCGTCATCGGTGATGTAGTCAATACCAGGGACTTGGAGGCTGACGTCACCACCCACATAACTCTTGGTGTCGATAAAAGCAATCTTCAGAGGGTCTGGCTTTGGGAAAGAGGTGATGATTTCGTCTGGGATTGGGGCGTCGTTCTTTTCTTGTGCCTTCTTCAAGGTTTCGCCCAACTCCTTCAACCCAGATTCTCCGTACTTATCCTTGATACCCTGGTTGAAGTTCTTGGTTTCTTCCTTCAATTGCTTGTTGAGGGCAGCAGAAGGTCTTCCCAAAACAGTAGCAGGGTGGTTGTTGACAAATTGCTCTTGGATGAGCTCACCCCATTGCTCAGCGGTCCACTCGTACAAGGTGTCAAATTCAATCAAGGACTTGCACCACTTGGACAAATCAGAACCGTCCTTCTTACCGTAAATAAACTCTAAAATGGCAATGTTGGCGAACTTCAGCGAAGATCTCTCGGTTTCAGCAACAAACTTCAACTTTTGTTGTTGAATGAGCTGCTTCATGTATTCGAGATCAAAATTCTTTGGGTTTGTTTGAGAAAGAATAAGCTCCTTGATCTTGGTGTCAACCTCCTCAAGCTTTTCGGTTGGAATACCGTTGACGTTGAAGTTCAACACGGTTCTATAGTAGTCGTCGGTGGTGTAGTCAATGTCAGTTGCAAGAGGCTCCTCAATCTCCACCAAAGTCTTGTTGAAGAGAGAAATGGCCGAGTCAGTGAAGTAGGAGCCCACCATGTCAACGGCACAGTTGACCAAGTTTTCATCTGACTTGGGCCCAACCCACGAGATGATCATCTCACCCATGGACTCGTCTTTGGAGGGGAATTCGGTGGAAACAACCTTGACTTCAGCCAAAGGCTTGTCTTCTGGAGAGTCCACGAACGGACGCTTGAATGGAGTAGCTGCGGCCAATTGGGAGTCGAACTTGTCCATGATTTCCAACAACTCGGCTTCTTCCAAGGACCCGGTGATGATGACAGCCAAGTTGTCGGGTCTATACATCAGCTTGTGGAACTGCTTGATTCTTTCGTTGGTCAAGTGACGCAACTCGGTGGTCAAACCGCCGGTTTCACTGGAGTAGCCCGACTTGGCCGAAAACAAGGTCTCCTGCATCTTGATCAAGGAAATGAACCAAGAGGCTTGCTCGATGCCTTGCATCTCGCTGAACACAACCCCCTTTTCCTCTCCGTTGCCATCAATGTGGTACACCTCAGTGAGACAGGCCTCGTCTGTCAAGGTTGGTTCCAACAAGTGCTCCAAGTAAACAGGCAACAACTGCTTGAAGCCGTCCCATCCTGCGGTGACAAGAGTGTAAACAGTCTGGTCGATGGCGGTCCAGGCGTTGGTGTTGGAGTAAAGTCTGTTGCCCAAGTTGTCAAGTAAGCCCTTGTATGGGTAGTTCTTGGATCCCATGAACACCAAGTGCTCCAAAGTGTGGGGGCACCCAGAGTTGTCTTCGATTTCTGTGGCTACCGCAAAGTACCCATTGACAATGGGCGACGGTTGGTTGATGTACACGAGTTCAAGTCCCGTGCGCTCCGACTTCCACTTGGTGATGTGTGCGGGCGCGTAGTCAACCTGGAACAGGGTCTGCTTGCTAAACGTCATGATAGCCAGCCGGATTGTATGTCTAGGTGCTAAGAGTCGTATAGTTGAAAATTTTGCGGAACTGCTGCAAAAAAGTTGATAACGAAGAGCCACGTCTGGAGACAAGAGATGACAATCACTCTCCAAAAAAAGACAATAACGTGGATGTCAACAATAGCAGACTGACTAAAAATCCAACAGGTACTTGGAGACGGGTCCTGGAGCAGGAATACTTACTTTTCAGCAAGAAACGGGGGCTAGCTATAATCCAACCTTAGTAGTTAGCCCAGCTGATTGTTTACAGTTGACAATACAGAGGAATGGATACACAGCATTTTCGACATCAACTTCACAAAGGCGTTACCATTGGTTAGCAACATGCAACGTGCCGGTGGAGGTTCTACTCTGATATTCGTGGTGGGTCCTCAATGGTAGTTGTTGAGTGGGAAGATCTACAGTCGTTTTCTGTGATAAGGATGTTGGATATGATCAGTCTATACAAGGACAATTACAGTTAAAATTGAAAAACCAGGGTATTGCTACGCTTGCCAGAGGTCAAATAACTCCTCAGCACTACAGTTCTGAGTTGTGGCGCTTGCCACCATGAAGTTAATCTGGGGATAAGCTTCTACTGGCCACGCGAGAGCCCGAAACGGACTCCCACCAGAAAGACCTGAAACCTCGGAAAAGTCTTCAAAGTAGTGACGAGACGAATGAACTCCATATGCTAGTGAAAAGAATAATCACATGGAGAGGGCCGACTTGAGTTGGTCTATTTTGGAAGAAGTCATGGCTTTACTTTTGGGCAAGCACCTTAAAAGAAAGTCTGGCTTTACCATCGGGCAACCACCAATAGTGGGTGCGTTGTGTTTGATTTGAGTATGTCAGAATAAGGTTCCTCCGTGCCCAATGTGGGACAAGGAACTGATAAGCTCGTGGGGGAGATCCCGGGGACGGGAAGCACTTCCTATCAACAGCAAGCTGCCTGACATATCACGTCCTTCCTATCAAGACCAAACTGCCTGACACAATAACGTCCTATCAAGAGCAGTTGCTTGACACAATGACTGCCTTCCCTA
This sequence comes from Kodamaea fukazawae, assembly GCA_030572255.1. Taxonomy (NCBI): domain Eukaryota; kingdom Fungi; phylum Ascomycota; class Pichiomycetes; order Serinales; family Debaryomycetaceae; genus Kodamaea; species Kodamaea fukazawae. The sequence goes on along the minus strand of JAJLZQ010000003.1, from coordinate 492,661 downwards.
CTGGGAAAAAGTTCACAAATGGTTGGGTGTATCGGGGTTGCAACTGTGGAGACCGCCAAACGGTTAGCGCCCGACCCGATAACAATTCCGCCTGTACGATATCGCATGCCAAACGCAACACTTTTAGTCGGGGACCCACGCCCGCAACCCATGCTCTGATTAGTTTGACCCCATCAGGATAAACGAGTATCGGCAGGCACCGGTTGTGTGGCCCATTTAAGGAGACCGAAATATATATATTTGCATTTTTTGTTATCTCCCCAAGCATGGTTCCCCAGATTGATGGTCCCAGCACCCACAACTACCAGATGACGACCGAAAAGCCCACCTACAAGGAGATAGCAGCCAAGAAGCGTGCTGCCAGAGACGCCAAGTTCAACAAGCAGTGGTGGATCGAAGAGTCCAAGCTTCCGAAGGAGAACGACGTGAGCGAGTGGATCCAGGGATCCGGCTACTTGACCAAAGAGGAGGTCGAAATCACCGAATCCAGCGCCGTGGACCTCTTGAAGGCGCTCCACTCCAAGAAATGGAAGTCTGTGGACGTCACCCGAGCCTTCTGCCACCGGGCCCAGATAGCACACCAATTGGTCAACTGCTTGAGCGAGGTGTTTTTTGAAGAGGCATTGGCATCCGCTCAAGAGTTGGACGAGTACTTGGAGACCACCGGCACGTTGAAGGGTCCTTTGCACGGGTTGCCCATGTCGTTGAAGGACAACTTCAACATCAAGGGCCAGGCCACCACCCTCGGCATGGTCAACTACTGCTTCGACCCTGAAAAGTTCACCTACGACTCTGCCTTGGTTGAAATCTTGAAGAATGCAGGTGTGGTGTTGTACGTAAAGACCAATGTCCCAGTGGCCATGATGATGCCCGAGTCAGAGAACCACATCTACGGCAACACACTTAACCCGCTCAACAGGTTGTTGACAAGTGGGGGTTCCTCTGGTGGAGAGGCAGCGTTGATCAAGTTGAAGGGAGCTCCACTTGGTGTCGGTTCCGACATTGGGGGGTCGGTTCGTATCCCGGCAGCGTTCCAGAATTTGTACGGGTTGCGTCCTACGTTTAGCCGGTTCCCCACGTACGGCACGCGCAGTGGGATGCCCGGCTTTGAGTCCATCAACTCGGTCAACGGGCCCATTGCAAACACCGTCGAGGACCTCGAGCGGTACTGTTCCGTTGTTTTGAACTCACATCCAGAGGACTACGACCCGAGGGCCAACGGCATTCCTTGGACTCCGGTCCAGATCTCCGAAAAGCTCAATGTAGCTGTGGTGATCGACGATGGCATCGTGAACCCAACTCCTCCAATCAGAAGAGGTATGAAGATTGTCATTGACGCTTTGAAAAAGCAGGGCCATGATGTGCTTGACTGGGATACCAGCGACAACCCTGCACTTTCCAAACTCACTATGAGATTTTTCCTCAGTGATGGTGGAAAGCACATTGTGGACAAACTCAAGACCACGGGAGAACCCTTGTATCCATTCATGAAGCCCTACGGCACTGCCAAGGACATCCATGTTAGTGAATTGTGGGATTTGCACGCTGAAAGAAACGAAGTTGGCAAGAGTTTCCTTGACAAGTGGGTCAACACCAAGAACTCCACCAAGAACGGAAAGCCGATCGACTGTATCATCATGCCAGCAGCCGTGTTTCCGGGGTCGCCTATAGGTAAGTTCCCTCCTCATGTTGGCTACACCAGTGTTTTCAACGTCTTGGACTATCCTGCCTTAACGTTCCCCGTCACAAGAGCCGACAAGAACATAGACAAGGAGGATCCCGAGAGCACCAACCACAATGAAATCGACTACCAGGTGTGGAAAGACTACAATGCTGAAGAGGTGCACGGTGGAGCTGTTGCACTTCAGTTGGTGGGTAGAAAGTACCAGGAAGAGAAGGTGGTTGAGATGGTAAAGAAGGTTGTCGGAATTCTTGAAAAGTCCTCCGAGTAGGTTTGAGGAGGTTGTTTGGCGAATTTTAGCTTTTTGCTATAGTGTTAACAATAAACTATTTGATGCCAAGGATGCGGAGCTGGGTTTCCAGAGCAGAGCAGAGCACCTTCATATATTTAGCAATTTATTAAGGTTTTTAGACAGATAAGCCTAGACTGTTGTTTGAGAAGATACTGATGCAGCACCTGTAGAAAGTGCACAAGATAGGTGTACCACGTTGTCTTATTGAGGTTGCACCTCTACCATGTGTCATAGTTTGCCATGTGTCATAGTTTTACCATGTTCCTAGTGTTACCATGCTCCTACTTCACAATGTTCCAGTTCCCTGTTCCATGTTCCATGTTCCACCAGTTGCCAGTGTGCTCCCCCAAGTTCCACCAAAAGGCTCACCACACGTTCCACCATAACCTTCCTATGTTCGTATACCCCAATACATGACCTGTTACTTACCTTCATAATCTTCCCCCACACCTGTCATTCAATCCAGCCTTGCTCAGCTCTTCGTAAATAAAGACCCAAACATCACGACTGCAAACCAAACCTAATTGCAAATGTAACTTGGCGGCGCAACCTTCCAACTCTGTTGTACTTTCCTGATTCAAACTTAAAGTCTGGATAACTTGACTCAATCCAGAAGTGTTAGTACCCCTTGTCCCTGAGATTGGGTGTTCGGGTCTGGCCATTGTGTGCAGCACCAGGCTCACCGAGAGATTGGAGGAGAGCGGAACAGCACATCTCCGGGACCAGTTATCATGCCACCTTATCAGGAACACTGAAGCAGACTCCATTGTGTAGTTCTTTATCTCTGGGAAGGCCTCCTTCGCTGTTGGGTGCCCGTTCTGCGGGGGGTCGGTACATTAGAGTTTGTGAATGGCACCTATTTGTGTCAAAATTCCACTGGGGTCTATCCCGATTAGGACAAGATTGATAAGAAATCATCGTATAGCCCGATGTATAAAAAAGAGCAGGCAAGTCGTTCGTTTGGCCAGGACAGCAGTCAGAATCCAATGTCGTTTTTGTCTAAGGTCAGAACTGTTGTGTGGGGCAAGCGGTCGGCAGACCCCGTCGAGCGGTCGCTTCTCTTGAAGCAGGACTGTGTGATCTTGACGTATGTTTGCTTGGTGTACTGGACCAACTACTTGGACCGTCTGAACTTGGCCAACGCATACGTGAGTGGTATGAAGCAAGACCTCCATATGAAAGGCGACGAGTTGAACATCCTCAACACCGTGTTCAACGTCGGGTACATTGTTGCGATGGTTCCCCACAATTTGATTCTTCTCAAGGTGAGGCCCCGCTACTGGTTCGCTTTCTGTGCCAGCGCATGGGGCATCTTGACTTTGGCCATCTACAAGACCACCAACTACAAGCAGGTGTTGGTGATTCGGTTTTTTGTGGCGGTGTTTGAGTCCGTCACTTTTTCGGGCACCCACCTCATCTTGGGCTCCTTCTACCAGGAGGAAGAGTTGCCGTTCCGGACCGCCATCTTCACGAGCTCGGGTTTGTTGGGTTCCATCATCTCGTCTGTGTTGCAGGCAGCCATTTATACCAACATGGACAACTTCCGTGGCATTGCAGGCTGGCGTTGGTTGTTCATCATTGACTTCTTGATCACCGTGCCCGTCGTCATCTTCGGCTTGTTCTTGTTCCCCGACTTGCCCGAGGTGGCCAAACCCTTCTACTTTTCCGATGCCGAGTACCAGGTAGCCTTGAGAAGAAGAGAGAAGAACAAGCCCAAAAAGGAGACCTTTGACTGGTCCTTGATCAAGCGTGTGTTCGGCAGCTGGAAGTGGTGGTTGCTTTCGTTGCTCTGGATCTTTGGTGGGGAAAGTGAGTCCTTCTCCATCAACTCCTTGTTTGCCTTGTGGTTGAAGTACTACGAGTACCCTGTTCCTCAGGTGAACCATTACCCAATGGGCATTTTTGCCGTGGGTATTGCAGCCACCATGGGAGGCTCCCTCTACATCAACGCTACCGGTGGCAGGTACCACTACCGGATCCAGATCCTCATTGCCACGGCTTTGATTATTGCAGCCATCTTGATCTTGACTAGGCCGACAACAAAGTCTGCTGTGTATGCAGCCCACTACTTGAGCGGAATAGCGTACTCGGGCCAGACCGCCTTCTTTGCCTGGGCCAACGTCGTGTGTGCCGACGACTTGCAGTTGAGAGCTATCACCTTGTCGTCCATGAATGCTTTGAATGCAGCCTTCAACGCCTGGTGGTCGTTGCTCTTCTACAAGGCCACAGACGTGCCCAAGTTCAGAAAGGGGGCCATCGCTATGATTTGCACCACTTTGGCTACCTTGGCTTGTGCCATTGCTATCAGGTATTTGCAGGTAAGAGAGGAAAAAATGGTATCTGGGGTTGTCGAGCTCCAGGACGAGGAGACTGGGGTTCTGGAAATCACCAGCAAGAATAACGAGGAGGTCAAAGTTCGATCGGACGAAGGAAGTATATAGCTTGAATAAAGATGTCAAGAAAAGGAACATGTACAAATACGGAAAGAATGATTTTACAGGAATTAGCTAAAAGATTTGGCAAAAACCATGTCAGCTGAAGTCAAACTAGACTTGAAAGCTTTACGGTTCCTCCTTCGGAGATGGTGCTATGGGAAATGAAGTTACTCTGAATTCCCGGGAACAACCCCAACAAATTCATGTCTCCATCAATGAACCCAAACATACGCTGCTGGGTAGGCAGATCTCGGGTTCCCAACTCCTCAGCTCTACTAGTCAGATTATGACAGATTTCCGATGGCTGCAAATGTTGCAGCAATCGAGCAGCTAAGCCGCTGGGATAAATGTCAACTAATCTGGTGTTTATATCCGCTTATCTACAGACACATAATCACGACCCGGATGTTTCTTATCAAAGCATCTGTTTCAACTTCTTATCTGTATAGCCAAGAGACAGTGTGGATGCTTTTGCGTACCAAGAGTGCGTAGTCTAGCTCTAATGGAATAGTAATAAAACAAATGTAGCAACACCACGCCAGACATACCAAGACTACGATAAGATTCTGCAGGGACAATTGGGACCAAAAGGAATGCTGTTACAAAGTCAAATGTGTCAAGTTTAAGTTGGCACATAGATAGAATTTACCACTTATTTGTTTTCACCTGTCAGACGTAGTGTGTACCCGTAAAGGATATGTATTTATCGCAATTTCAAATCGGCGTAATGAAATGCCAAGTTAAAGTTGACACAAGGAGTTCAGAGCGACAAAGATGGCGTCTGACGTCGAGTAACTAGGTTAAGGCATCCGCCCTGCCATCTCCGCTCCATTGCCATGCCGTCTACCGTGGGACTCCTTCAAACCTAACAAATGGACCACCCTGTCTGGTGCAGACCACTTTGGTCCACACCATATTAGCTCCTTGCGTAGAAGGCTAGGCAAGGGGAGGTATTATTAATGGAACAACCATGACAAACGTCTAGTGTGTCAGCGTACGGGCTCCCAGTTCCGCCTGTTGACCAGCCGCATACGAACTGCGGAATTGCACGGAACTCATTTCCTATTTCAGCTCCAAGATAAGGTTGAACTCCTGCACTGTGGATTTCACTTATGGTTGCAACCAATACTCGAAACAAGCTTTATTACAGACACAATAGTGGAAGTGGGAATTCCATTAGCCATACATGTACTACCGATTATTATTCTACAAATATGTACGTTTTTTGTGGAGTTTTGGGAGACTCATTTCGTGGATGCAGCACCAGCTTTGACCACATATGTGCTTGTTCTGTGTCTGCCACCTATCGAGCTGTAGCAATCGAATTAGTAGATTAATTGTGATCTTAATGGCGTCGCTTGCTTCTAGGTAATTCCATCTGGCCAACGACATCCGAACAGCGGTCTTTCTCGAGGGAAACGTGGTTTCTCGCTAATCTACCTACTGTGTGAAGCTTCAGTGGGATTGCAACTGGACCCAAAAACTCAGGCTCCACTGCCAAGGGACAAACCTTTGTATGAGGTTTCACAAGCCATCAGTACCCATCACTACCAGTAAGTACTTATATCGGCTTCCTATCCCATAAAGTGATTAAAGTTGCTTCTCTGTCCACCCAATTACTTGATCTCCTGCTCAGCTTCTTCAAACATCTTGAACATGTTCGTCACGTCATTCTTCATGCTAATAGTCAACTGGACCAAATCCTCATCCAGTTTGTTGTACATAATGCAGTTTGCAAACATAAGCATAATGTCCCTTTCCAAGTGCTTGATCAGCTTGTAATATGGAGTAGGAGCTTTGCGCTTGACCAATCTCAAGATGCTTTTCAAGTCCTTGGGCTCGTAGATCACGTCGTAATAGTCGTGGTCGTCTTTCTTGCCGACTGCCTGGAGGAACGGCGACGAGTAGCGGTGTGCCAGGATGCTTTGGAGGAGGTTGACGGCAATGTTCTTGAACCGCTTGTGTTGGTCCACCACCGACGGAGACCGTGACCTCTTGCGTGAATCCAGTCTGTCCTCATCCAGACCGTCCTCCGGTGCCGGCGAGGGCTCCAAAGTGGCCAACGGGTTGGGTGTGGGTGCTGTGTCGGTGGCTGGTTCCTCGGGCTCTTCAATCTCGATTTCTGGAACCTGCTGTGGAGCTGGCGATTCACTTTCTTGTTGAGATTCAGAAGCTGCTTCTTCTTCTTGTTCATCTTCTGCTTCTTCTTCATCTTCTTTCGCCACTTCTGCGTCCTCTTCCTGTTCTTCTTCCATTTCTTCATCCTCATCTACCGCTGCTTCCGGTTCTTCTGTTTCTTCTGGTTCTTCCGATTCTTCAACCGCAAGTGCTTCTTCTTCATGAGTCTCTTGATCCTCTTGTTTGGCGACAACTTCGTCTTCTTCTACCTCCTCTTCTTCCGCCTCTTGCTCTTCTCGTTCTTCTTCCTCTTGTTCTTCCTCTTGCTCTTCCTTCTCTTCTAGTATCTTCTCTTCTTCCTCCTTTTCTTCTAACTTCTCTTGCACCTCATTCTGTATGTCTCCAACTGCCTGTGACACATCCTCTTGTTTGTCTTGGCTTGCTTCTTCTGTTTGTGGTGCTGGAGACGTGCGTTCTTCATCTGTGGCAGGCTCGGACCCCACAGGCTCCAAGACGGGAACCTCGATCTTGATATCTTCGGCCCGGGTGGTATGGTCTTCGGTCTTGTCGTCTTCTACCACCTCCTTGGTCTTCAACTCCAACTCCTTGATCCTGCCCAAATCGTAGATCTGCTTGATCAAAAAGGTGGAATAGTTCAACAAGCTGGTGATCACCACCTTCTTGAATCTCTCCAGATTGTAGTTCGATCTCAAAATGGTGATGCTCTTGGTGGTGGCGTCCACAAACTCCGCCAAGTTGCTCTTGCGTATTATCAGTATCACCACGTCTTCGTTGAGATGGATGGTGCTTGTTATTGCAAACTTGTCAGTGTACTTGCCCAGAAGTACTTTCAAGTCCTCTATGAACGTTTCCAAGGGAATTCCAACCTTGTCCCTGGGTTGGTCTAGCTTGGCCTCATCCTTTATATGTGTGTTGAGTGTTGAACATATGAGCATCAACACAAGCTCTGTGTTGGCTAGTGGGGACATGTCTGTTTACTTTTTTTTGTTCAGTGAGCTTCAATGAGTTTACTGGTGGGGCAACAAGGTGAGAGAGAATATGAAGAGGTAACCACGAAAATTGACCCTCAGCGGGGTGGGTGTTTACCAGGCAAACCCAAGGGTTATCTGAGATGGCTTTGGTGGATATGGTGGACTTTTTACCGCTGTAGTGGCGGTCTGTCGTTAGTACTACCAGTTTGTTGCAGTGTAGCTGCAAGAACTGGAGACAGTATGAAGGAAGTAGTCCCCTAGTACGTCCACACCTACAAAAACACGCCAAAATCGACGGGGGGAAGTTTCAGGACACTCCTACTTTGTCTCTTGGTGGTTTTCACTGGGGTTTTCTACGGTTGTGGCCAGCTGAAGTGGTCCTGTGTCTTGACTCTTCGCCATTTGAACGGGCCCGCTAGACCCTTAGCGAGTCTTTAGCGACGCCACCAACTAATCAAGTGTACCCTCCAAACCACAAGAAAAGCGGCCATCGAACCATACTTTCCAAAAACTGTCTCGACTTTGCTGTCTGCTCTTCCCTCTACATCATTCAATCTCAATATTCATTCATATATACAAGTTTAACGGCCTTGGTTTTGCATCAACATAGCGCTATTTTCAGTTAGTATTGCTTCGAAATGATCGTCATCGTACTCATTGGAAACTTACTTTTGCTCTTGGAATCTTTGACCAACACGTTCGGAGTGCTTCAAGAACTTTTCGGAACACTTGTTAATACAGTTGGATTCCTTGGTGGTCAAGTTGGCGGAGGTGAAGTCGTTGACACAGTCTTCAAAACATCTGGACACAAGGTTGGAGTACAAGTTCATGAAGTCCTTCATTTGCTTTTGTTCAACGATTTGTTGAAACTCTTGTTGTTCCTTGACGTTCAATTGATCCATGGTTGGTAGTTGCTATGAAAAATTTTATGTTTGATTTTTTTCGAAGGCGAACGAGTGAGTGGTGACGTTTGAGACCAGAAGCACTGGGGAAGACTGATGGTGGCCAATAAGGGCCGTGGAGCGTGGGATTTGGTGCTGGAGTGTTTGAAAGGAGTATATGTGTACGTTTGGTGGTGGTAGTGGGTTGAAAAGTCTCACTTGCGGACTATAATGGCTGCGTGGACCTGGTTTGGGGATCACTCTACCCCATAAAATGTTTAGTGAAGACATCAGATTGGAGTGTGACTGAAGGTTAACTAGAGGTGTTTGAATTCGATACTTAGCTCTCTAGTAAAGCGTTATAGTGGTCCCTAACTAGGTGTTATAGTGTTATTTGGGTTCAAATGTCTTTATTTCGACTTCTACAGAAATATAATCTGGATATGGGGGACCTCTATTACCCCATAAATGCATTTTAGTATGTACAAGTGTCTTAACAGAGAGATCTAAAGTGGTGGGGAGTCGCCTCTTCTCGCTATCAGAACCCCCCAACTAACACTGGCAAAGCTCTGGGGCCCTGGGGAATGGAATCACCTCTCTGATGTTGTCCATGACACACAAGTAGGCCACCAACCGCTCAAAGCCAAGACCAAAACCGCCGTGAGGAACAGACCCGTTCAAGCGGGTGCTCAAGTACCACTGCATGTCGTCTGTATTCATAACACGGCGATTCATCTCATCCACCAACCTCTTGTAGTCGTGCTCTCTCAAGGAGCCTCCCACCAACTCGCCCATCTCAGGCAACAACAAGTCGTAGCAGGCAACCACAGGCTCACCAGGGCGGCTCTCCACCTCATCACGGGGCATGTAGAAGGGCTTCTGGTCTTGGGGGTAGTGGGTGACGAAAACGGGACTCTTGAAGTGCTCGCCCGCCAACCACTTCTCGTCGGCGGTGCTGATGTCGTCACCAAACGCAAGTTTGGTGCCCTTGTGCTGGTTCAACAAGTCCAAAGCATGTCTGTAGGTGATTGACGGCCACTTTACGCCGTTGTTGAGCACCATGTCCCATCTCTTGCGCATCGTCTCCTTCTCGTCCTTGGCGAAACGGGACTCGAGAACGTCCTCCGAGTTGTCCACTAACTTCTGCGTGACACTCTTTATCATGTCCTCGGTGAAAGCCGTCAACTGCTTGAGCTCGTCCACCCAGCACATCTCCGCTTCCAACATCCAGAACTCACTCAAGTGTCGGTTGGTGTTGGATACCTCCGCCCGGAAACACGGCGTCAAAGTCCACACCCTGTTCAACGAGAGTGCCAACGGCTCCAAGTGGAGCTGCGTCAGCACCGTCAACGTGGTGGGTTTGCCAAAAAACTCGGCATCCTTTAAGTGGAACTGCTCTCCGGCACCTTCACAGTCGGAGCTGGTGATCATTGGCGGCACAACCTTGACAAAGTCGTTCTTCTTGAAGTAATCCACAAACTCTGCCTCCAAGAAGGACCTAAATCTTAGGACTGATGCAAGTGTGGACGTCCGGTGTCTCAACGTCGGCAACTGGCGTAAAAACTGGAGCGTGGTTGACTTCTTCTGGATCGGGTAGTCCTCCGGCACGTCCCCAACAACATTCAACTTGTGCTCAGGTTGGGCCACAACCAATTCGTAGCTCTGCGCCTTCTTGGACTCAGACCATTCGCCAAAAACAGACACGCTCTGGCCCACCTTGACGTTGGTCAAGGCGCTGGGGTCCCGGAACACAACGTTCAACATACGGTGCCCACTCCCATCAGACAAGTCCAAAAAGCCAATGTTCTTAGACTTCCGCACGGACTTGACATGTCCACTGGCACGGATGTTGGTCTTGGCCAACGGTGGGTTCCGTAGAAGCTCCCGGATCGTTGGATTCAACCGGTTCATTGTAGTTGTGGTATACAAAAAAAATCAAAAATGGTTGTAAAAAAAGAAAATTGATCCCAACGAGGATCGAACTCGTGATCTTCTGTGAGTGAAACAGACGTCATACCGCTAGACCATGGAACCAATCTGTTATATGGATGTTGGTCATGGCCAACGGTTGGTTCCGTACAAGTTCCAAAGTTAATAAATTCATCTCGTTTACTGTAATTGTGGTTGTATTGAAAAAAAAAGAGCGTGGTTGTCAAAAAGGAAAATGATCCCAACGAGGATCGAACTCGTGATCTTCTGTGAGTGAAACAGACGTCATACCGCTAGACCATGGAACCATTTTGTTGTAGTTTGCAGGTTGTACGGGCTCTTCACGAGAGTGAAGTAAGAATGAAGAATTGGAGTTGGCTAGAAGGGGAGCTTAAGGAGGGTATTTTCTAAGTGGTAAAGGGTTTGGTTCGTTCTCATGGTGCTCAACAATATGGCTGTGTAGTGGCAGGGCATTTGGCGGAGATATCTCTCCTTGAGTGATGACGACTGCCATTGGAAGTCAACTGTGGTTAGCCTGAGGTTTCACGGACTTGTCAAAGAGCGTACATTCTCTGCTTAATGCTGCAATTTTATGCATCTTTATGTTGCCAAGCCATTGCAACCTTATGTGCCAGAGCCGTTACAACCTTACGTTGCGAGAATGGTTGCAACTTTATGCTTCAATTGCAAAAACGGGCTAGCAGGGGAATGCAAAGTTTAGGTAGTGGTTGTATCTTGGTTCGTTAAGGGTCTCGCTGGGAGACACATGATCTGTTTTATGCAGTTGGAGTAGAATTCCATGAGGTGCACATTCTGATGCCAGGTTCACACTTATTGTCAGGTTCACTTTCTAGCGTCAGGTTCAATTCGGGTATCAGGTTGCAACTTCAGATAGTCCATGCTTGTCAAGAGGTCATGGGAAAACTCAGTGCTAACCTTTCTCTTTTGCATTGTGAGCCAAACAAGGTGTTCGTGTTGAATAATGCAATGCACGTTGAAGTTAACTTGTTAATGCCCAGGCTTCACGCTATAGCATGCCAGGGTCTTTAACAATCACCGCCTACCCCTTGGATATCTTATCGCAAAGGCGCCCAGCGTCCAGAGACGAATGACCTGGTATCTATCAATAGGAAATATAACCGTAGTACAGACACTTCAAGTCATCACCTTTGGGCCAAACCCAAGTTGTCGCCATCGCCAGCACAAAAACAGGGGAACCACCTTGGCCCAATGGCCGGCTTTGTGCTTAGCTTCTAGAGAAGGGTGGTCTGTCTTAGCACACTGGGGTGGGCGAACCATTACGAGCTTTGCGAAGAAGCTCTAGTGCAGAGATGGAAATCTACAACTAGATCACTAAATATGCACGAGGCAGCCTAGGCCTCGGGCCCAATCACCCCCCTGCCAACCTCTGGGCCCAGCCAGGCCGCCACGAAACAATCGAGCGACCCTCTCCTCCGGTGCACCTCCTAGAAGTTGGTTGTCTCTCTCCAACAAGAGGAGTCATTCGCTGCGTTGTGTCAATGTTAAAAACCCCATCAGCGCTACGTGTGTGCAGTTGTCAACTCCACAGGGCCAACGGTATTGTATCATCGGAGAAAGGGCCGGGGATATCGTCCGCCACAGTTTCCCGAGGGGGGAAAATTACCCCATTCGGGCAGATCAAAGTTGAAGTTGTGATGTAGTGAACGATTTTTGTGACGTAATTATCAATTTCGGCATCAGATTGCGAATCCGGAGCGACAGTGGCTGCAACAGCAATAAAACTGGGCCGGAAGCCGCTGATTAATACAGGCAATGAGTTCTATCAGCTTGATCAGCTACAACGACAGGCTGTACAGCAGCACGGATGATGAGGATGACAAGAAAGTGACGTATAGCTCGATCGAACGGTTGGACGAGGACGAAGCGGTCGAGGAAGAGCAATCGCTCTTTGAGGAACTCGAGCAGGTGTCCAAGAACCCGTTTGACGACATACAGCTCGTGGAGTACTACACCAAGAAGTACAAGGAGGCCAAGTATGAGTGCCTCCACTTGTTTGACGCCAACTACAAGTGGTCTGCGGCACAGGAGGCGGCGTTGGTGGCCAAGTTGGACGTGAAAATAGCATTGATGAGTTGTGTCTTGTATGTTGGGTTGCAATTGGATAGAGGCAACCTCCAGCAGATCCTCTCAGACAACTTTCTTGCCGACCTCGAGTTGACCACCAACGACTACAACATCGGCAACACCATATTCTTAGCATGTTTTATCATTGGAGAGATTCCGTCTCTGGTGTTGTGCAAGGCCATTGGCCCGCACCTCTTCATTCCGTTCCAGATGATCCTCTGGTCGGTCATTTCAGCATTGCAGTGTTTCCTCAAGGGCAGAGCCAGCTTCTTTGTCACACGCGGCCTCATTGCCATTCTCCAGAGCGGCTTGGTGTCGGAGTTGGTCTTGTTCCTCTCCACCTTCTACAAGCTGAACGAGTTGCCCACGAGGTTGTCGTGGCTCTGGATCACCCAGTCGTTGGTGCAGGTTATGTCCTCGTTGTTGGCGGTGCCCATTTTGAAGTTGAGAGGGTTTTTGGGTCTCGAAGGCTGGCGTTGGCTTTTTTTGATTGAGGGCTTGATCACCTTGGCCATTGGAATTTTTGCAACCACTGCGGTGGTGAGCAGCCCCAAAGACCTCCACGGGTTTTCCAAGAGGGAGGTAAAAATCGCTGTCAACAGGGTGTTACGTGATGACCCGTCCAAGGGCGATGTCAAGGGCGTCAGTGTCAACGACTTGCTCCGTGTTTTTTTCGACTACGACTTGCTTCCCGTCTACCTCATTGGCTTGGTGGGGTACATCCCAATTAACGTATTGAACGACTATGTTTCAATCATCTACAAAGAGCTTGGCTGGTCCACGTCTCAAGTGAACTTATTGGTGGTGCCCTACTACTTTTTCCATATTGTCTTTTTGTTGTACATCACCAAGGTATCGCAGCACTTCAAAAGCAAGGCCCTAGTGTGTTTGATAGCGCCGCTCTATCTGATTCCATTTTTGGCCGTTTTGAAGTACTGCCCGGACGTAATGACGTCCAAGTGGGGGGCCTGGCTTTTGTTCACACTAATCACCTCGGCACCCTACATACATGCCATTTGTGTGGGCTGGGTGCTGAACAACTCGGGCAGCGTCAAGAAACGTTCAATTTCGTCGGCCGTCTACAACTTGTCCACACAGACAGGCAACATTATTGCAGCCAACATTTACCGAAGCGACGACGCTCCGTTGTACCGCAGAGGAAACTCCCAGATCTTTGCATTGGGGTGTTCTTTACTTCCATTGCTTTTGCTAGTCAAGTTGTACTACACCTGGCGGAACTATGACAACAAGAAGCGTTGGAACGCCATGACTTTGTCGGAACAGTACCAATATATTCACAACACCTCAGACGAGGGAAACAAAAGATTAGATTTTAGATTTGATAGTTAATGATAACGACTCATAGAATTGTGTGTACCAAAGCAGGAGTAACCCAGAGAACATCCACCTGTTAACCATACCTTCATTAGCTAGTTGGTTTGTCTTTTGTTGTGTGCTTATTTCTGCTTTGAAGAGTATACCGTGGCATATTCCCGTGGTGTGTTCTATAATCAACTCATTTAAGCGCTGTTAAGCGCCAATAAAGGATTTATCATTTTACACCACATGGCTCCACAATGACGAGCGGAACACAATGAGCACCCGAGGAGGCGACCAATTGGGTATCATAGAGCTATTTGAACCTATTATGGGCGTAATCAGAGAATTCATCGGGTCTGCCGACTTTTGCAACAGTTCCGATAAGAACACGTTCCAGGAGTTGTAACAACTCTCGTCACAAACAACCAAAAAGGGTCACCATCCAACAATAAGCATAGGCAATAGTCAATCTAATACTATCCCTTCGACCCAGCAAGAAGACTTCACAATATTGCACCCTACAGAGCTACTATTTGTTAAACGTAGTAAAGTGTATTTGAGGACCGAAACAGAAACTGCTATCTAAGAGAGAGCCACAAACTTTTAGCGATTAAAGTAAGTTAATAATTCAAATGGAAGAAGGGTAACGAAGGGGTATTAAAGACGCTTACACGAAGATCAAGGTGATGATCGTGACAAGTGTTGCGAGTGCCGAGCTTCTGACGGAGATCATGGAGCCCGCATTGGCGGCGATGTTGACCTCTGGGTTTCCAGAACCAGAGCCAGAGCCAGAGCCGGAACCTCCAGAGGTGCCGGAACCAGAGCCGGAGCCGGATCCCGATGATCCAGAGCCGGATCCAGAAGAGCCAGAGCCAGAGCCAGCAGAGCCAGAGCCGGATCCAGAAGAGCCAGAGCCGGATCCAGAGGAACCGGAACCGGAACCAGAGGAACCAGAGGAACCAGAACCAGAGGAACCAGAACCAGAGGAACCAGAACCAGAGGAACCAGAACCAGAGGAACCAGAACCAGAGGAACCAGAACCAGAGGAACCAGAACCAGAGGAACCAGAACCGTTAGATCCAGAACCGGAGGAACCAGATCCATTAGAGCCAGAACCAGATCCATTAGAGCCAGAACCAGATCCATTAGAGCCAGATCCAGATCCTGGAGTAGAACCAGATCCAGAACCGGATCCAGAACCAGAACCTGAACCGGATCCAGATCCTGGAGCAGAGCCAGAACCAGAGCCTGATCCGTTAGAACCAGAACCAGAGCCAGAGCCTGATCCGTTAGAGCCAGAGCCAGATCCAGATCCATTAGAACCAGAACCTGATCCGTTGTTCGAACTAGATCCAGAACCGTTGTTTGAACCAGAACCGGAACCAGATCCGTTGTTGGAACCAGAGCCAGATCCAGATCCATTGTTAGAGCCAGAGCCACCTGCACTGGTTGTGGAAGTGGTGAAGGTGGTAGGAGTGGAATCAGAGCCACCAGGACTAGTGGAAGTAACTCCAGAACCTTGTCCTGGGAACAACGAAGTAGAGGTAGTCCATTGGCCAGCAGCGTCAGTGACGACGTCGACGACACCAGATTCAGTAATTGGCTTGCCGTTGGCATCAGTGGTGGTAAAGGTGGTGGTGTATTCAGTGGAGTGTGGAGCGGTTTCAACAGGGAACAACGAAGTCGAAGTAGTCCATTGGCCAGCAGCATCAGTGACGACGTCGACGACACCAGATTCGGTGATTGGCTTGCCATTGGCGTCAGTGGTGGTGAAAGTGGTGGTGTACTCAGTAGAGTGTGGACCGGTTTCGACTGGGAACAATGATGTGGAGGTAGTCCATTGGCCGGCAGCATCAGTGACGACGTCGACGACACCAGATTCGGTGATTGGCTTGCCGTTAGCGTCAGTGGTGGTGAAAGTGGTGGTGTATTCAGTGGAGTGTGGAGCGGTTTCAACAGGGAACAACGAAGTCGAAGTAGTCCATTGGCCAGCAGCATCAGTGACGACGTCGACGACACCAGATTCGGTGATTGGCTTGCCATTGGCGTCAGTGGTGGTGAAAGTGGTGGTGTACTCAGTAGAGTGTGGACCGGTTTCTGCTGGGAACAACGAAGTTGAAGTAGTCCATTGACCATTGGAGTCAGTGACGACGTCAACGACACCAGATTCGGTAGTTGGTTGACCATTGGCGTCGGTGGTGGTGAAAGTGGTCGAATATTCGGTGGAATGTGGAGCAGCCGACGAACCAGCTGGAATCAAAGATGTGGAGGTAGTCCATTGCCCATTAGAATCAGTACTAACATCAACAACACCGGACTCAGTGGTTGGTTGACCATTGGCATCGGTGGTGGTGAAGGTAGTAGTGTATTCAGTGGACTGTGGAGCAGCAGACGAACCAGCTGGAATAACCGAAGTTGAAGTGGTCCATTGACCATTGGAGTCGGTACTGACATCAACGACACCAGACTCGGTGGTTGGTTGACCATTGGCATCAGTGGTGACAAATGTGGTGGTGTATTCAGTTGACAGTGGAGCTGAAGATACACCACCTGGAATCACAGAAGTGGAGGTAGTCCATTGACCGTTGGAGTCTGTGGAAACGTCAACAACACCAGATTCAGTAGTTGGTTGACCATTGGCATCAGTGGTGACGAAGGTAGTAGTATACTCTGTTGACAGTGGAGCAGAAGATACCCCACCTGGAATAACCGAAGTAGAAGTGGTCCATTGACCATTGGAGTCGGTACTCACATCAACGACACCGGACTCAGTGGTTGGTTGACCATTGGCATCAGTGGTGACGAAAGTGGTGGTGTACTCTGTTGACAGTGGAGCAGATGATACACCACCTGGAATCACAGAAGTGGAGGTAGTCCATTGGCCATTAGAATCGGTACTCACATCGACAACACCAGATTCAGTAGTTGGTTGACCATTGGCATCGGTGGTGACGAAAGTAGTGGTGTATTCCGTGGATACTGGAGCAGCGGAAGTGTCAGCTGGAAGCAAGGAGGTTGAAGTAACCCATTGCCCGTTGGAATCAGTGGAAACGTCGACGACACCAGATTGAGTAGTGGGCTGACCGTTAGCGTCAGTGGTGGTGAAGGAGGTTGTGTATTCAGTGGACACCGGAGTAGAAGATGCACCACCTGGGATGACTGAGGTAGAGGTAGTCCATTGACCGTTGGAGTCGGTACTGACATCAACGACACCAGACTCAGTGGTTGGTTGACCATTGGCGTCGGTGGTGACAAAGGTAGTAGTGTATTCAGTCGACAGTGGAGCTGAAGATGCACCACCTGGAATCACAGAAGTGGAGGTAGTCCATTGGCCATTAGAATCAGTACTCACATCAACAACACCGGACTCAGTGGTTGGCTGACCATTGGCATCAGTGGTGACAAATGTGGTGGTGTACTCAGTGGACAGTGGAGCAGATGAAGCACCACCTGGGATTACCGAAGTGGAGGTAGTCCATTGACCGTTGGAGTCGGTACTCACATCAACAACACCAGACTCAGTGGTTGGTTGACCATTGGCATCGGTGGTGACGAAAGTGGTGGTGTACTCAGTGGACAGTGGAGCAGATGAAGCACCACCTGGGATTACCGAAGTGGAGGTAGTCCATTGACCGTTGGAGTCGGTACTCACATCAACAACACCAGACTCAGTGGTTGGTTGACCATTGGCATCGGTGGTGACGAAAGTGGTGGTGTACTCAGTGGACAGTGGAGCAGATGAAGCACCACCTGGGATTACCGAAGTGGAGGTAGTCCATTGACCGTTGGAGTCAGTGGAAACGTCAACAACACCAGATTCAGTGGTTGGTTGACCATTGGCATCGGTGGTGACAAATGTGGTGGTGTATTCAGTGGACAGTGGACCAGAAGATGCACCACCTGGAATCACAGAAGTGGAAGTGGTCCATTGACCGTTGGAGTCGGTACTCACATCAACAACACCAGATTCAGTGGTTGGCTGACCATTTGCATCGGTGGTGACGAAGGTAGTAGTGTACTCAGTGGACAGTGGACCAGAAGAAGATCCACCAGGGAACACGGAAGTTGCAGTAGTCCATTGACCGTTGGAGTCAGTGCTCACATCAACAACACCAGACTCAGTGGTTGTTTGACCGTTAGCGTCAGTGGTGGTGAAGGTGGTTGTGTACTCAGTTGACAGTGGACCAGAAGTGGAAGGTGGCAATGAAGAGCTTGAAGAAGGAACATCAGTTGGAATTGGAGGCAATGGCTTGCAACTGTTACAAACTGGTGGAGGAGCAGCAGAAGGAGGTGGTGGGCCGCTGTAAGAAACACCGGCGTTGAGCACCGTTCCAATACCCGGACCAAAAACACCATCCACAACGGTGAAACCATTTGGATCATAACCCAATCCAATGTCAAACTTCTGACTGAGTAGACCACTATTAAGTTGCAAGATACCAGTGGTGGTACTGTATGAGAATGGATTACCAATGAGGGTGTTAAGTGCAAGAGACAACCCGATCAAGTTACCATTTCCGAACCCTGCGACCTGGAAAGTCTGAGACAAACTCAAAGCTTCGACCTTGATAGCAGAGTTAGAGTCTTGCAAGTAAATGGTTTGGGTTGGGGAGAAGGATAACAATGAGTTCTGGATGTAAACGGTGGAACCGTTACCGACATTGATACAACCACTACCTTGGACAATGGTTGATTGAATGTAGGCTTGGTTGAAAAGACAAATGTTACCATCGTTCTTGATTGGGTAACCAACGGAACCAAGAGTGACAAAACCAGTGGACCTTCTGTTTTGGTAGAAGGTGATTTGACCGTTGACGTCGTTTTGCCACACGATGGAAGTAATTCCCATGACAGGCACACCAATGGACCCATCAGCTGCCATGTACATTTGACCATCGTTATAGAAACTGGCACCAATAAGCAGGAAGATTGGAGTAGTCAAAGACTGGACCGAGTTGAAGGAAATGATACCCTTGTTGCTGATTGAGTTCAAGATCCCGGAGAGAGTGACCGTCAAGGCAACCAAGTTGGAAAAAGAAGAGATGTAGAAGCCCGCATCTTGTTCGACGGTAAGAGAGCCGGAGAAGGCACTCAAGGCGTTGTTGATGATGGACCAATAGGCACCTGAGTTGATATTGATAGCACCGATAGAGAGATTGATAACACCATCGGTGACTGTGTCAGTGGTGATTGTGACTGCAATAGCCACCCCGACAAAAACGGCGGTGAACACAAGCTGCAGTTGTGATACCAACATTGTTTGGGAGTTTAGGAATGGATAGAAAAGACAAACAACTGGGTATGGGAGGATATATTTATACACCCAAGGGAGCTATGAGCTGATAATTTTGCATCCATTTCCAAGAATATTTTTTAGCCATGGTATTACCCAGCTGTGGGTTAGTCCCAAAAGAAGGTGGGTGACATGAGAAGGCGGCCATGCGTGGGACGTTTGTGGTTGGAGCACGGACTTTCGGTATAGGTATTATTTCCTAAGCTGCAGAGACAAAAGAAGCACAGAACAAGCAAACAGTTGATCTAAAGTGGATGTGGAATCGTATACCTGCATGTGTGTGGATTCCAAGAATCTATATTTGGGTAATGTGGAGCAGAACAAGGTCTTTTGGGCACGGGAGTCGCCTGTTTTGAAGGCCTGGGCAGAGGGCACTGGTATCCGCGGCAGCGTTACGTAAGCCGGAACCCGCAATATTTTTGCAGCAACCCTCACCTGCAACTTTTGCAGAGAAACAGAGGGCGCACAGGAGGAGGAATTGCAACACACAGCGCCATGGCCTCCTCGTTTAGACCGTGAATCTTCTCTAGGCGCCACTGCCAGGATGGCATCACCATCACCGTTTTTAGATTACGCTATTGTCCGCCTTCATCAGATAGTAGCTTTTGCAGCACTATTCGCCAAACAATACCGGAAAAGCATGAGACATGCAGCCTCCACGCTTCCATCTGGGTTACCTAATCCGAACGAAGACTTTATTTTTTTGTCTCTTAGCGAAAGGGTATGCGAGACAAAGCTCTGCCCGGACATGGTGCAGCAGTCATTTCTTTCCTGAAAATATCTTGAAATCTTGCACAAACCCACTAGACCAAGGTACCCCGATTGCTCTCGGGGCTAAGGTGTGTAAGCCAATGTCGCTGCCAAGTCTTGCGGACTGGCAAGTCCTAGAGGATGGCACCAGCCAAGTGAATCTGCTACCAAGTAGCCCCTTCGAATTGTGCCACCACTTTGTATGTGCAATTATCGAGCTAGGAGTCTTTGTTTCTGGTGCAATACGGCAATTTGCCGTCACAAAAGCCCAAGATTCTTCATGCAGAGCATGGAAGAGGGGATCTGAGATCCAGCTGCGACATCCGGTTCGGGAATCTCTTCCCCAGATGCTGAGTCTGCATTAGCTTTGCGCGCTAGGGGTTTTCTGTACCAAGCCCCCCCGGAGCAGAGATTTTGAACGGAAAAAAAAAAAATAAAAAACGACACTGGAGGAAATGTCAAAAGGATCTCTTCGCAGCCAACTCAAGCGGCAGTTGGCGTTGATCTCGCAAGAGGCGATAGAGAGACAGTCTGCAGCGGTGACGAGAGCCGTGTGCCAGCTTGCTGAGTTCCAAAGCTCGAGGACAGTCGGGGTCTACATGCACATGCCCAATCTGGAGGTCCGTACAATGGAGCTAATTGAATTGTGTTTTGCACAAGGGAAGCAGGTCTATTTGCCCCGGTGCGTGTCTTTGGCCACGGGAGGGCGCAAGAAGAACCATATGCAGATGGTCCATGTCGGCAGCTTCGACGACGTCAAGGCATTGACGCCCCAGGGCAGGTACGGCTTGCTCGAGCCGACGCTGGGGGACGACGTCATGGACGGCGGCGGGTTGGAGATGATTGTTGTTCCAGGAGTGGGCTTTACGAGAGACGGGCGGCGAGTGGGGCACGGGGCAGGCTACTACGACGAGTTCTTGAGTGTGTACCAGAAAAAGCATGGCCGGGTGCCCCATTTGGTGGGTGTCGGGCTCGAGCAGCAGTTGGTCCGCGACATCCCCACCGACATGCACGATTGGCGCATGGACGTGGTGGTGACCAGCGGCGGCACTTACCGGTAGGCCGTAGTGCAACCGCAGCGTTCCGAGCATAAACACCGACACAAATGCCCCGTGCTTGCTGGTGTCTGGCGCTGCGAGCCCACGTCCCAGCTGCTGCACCTCGATACTTCTCTCGGATATAGATACTTCAACCAAGCTTTTTCGTGCCAGAAGTAGTAGTGCATGCCTTCTTCTTGGGGGGCATTGTTCGTGGTGTCGATTTCTTGTCCCGTTGCGGAAAGGTCCTGGTACGCGATGCAGAGGTTGGGTTTGCATATGGTACGGATACGAACAATTTACGATCGCTTGCGGGGCATTCGTAATTCGGAGCTGGACGAACAATGGGTGAACCCCAAGGCAGGATGGGGCTTACCGAGCCGAATTAACAATGCTCTGTGATTGTGTGATGGTGTTTAGACTAATCACAATCGGAGCAATAGCTTGGCGCCCTCTGGCCCAACTGTGGGGCCGTCCTGCTGGTCCGCTCTGCACCAGAGGTGCTGCGCCCGACCTACGCATGGCGAGGCAGCCCCCAAGCCGCCACCCCGTCGTGCAGCTGTGCTTGCCGCGTTCGTGTTGCGGGCTGCCCCTTTGGGCCGCTCTGGCGTTGCTTCCGGGTCCTCTGCAGCATGCAGGCAGCGACATGTGTAGCCTCTGCAACGACTCTAACGGAACGGGCCACGGAGCACGGGCCACACGGATATCCACTGCCCATCCGGGCTTCCGAACCTTGACAGCATGCGCTGTTGCGCCATACTCCCAACCAGATGACCGCTGGTCTCGAATCTGCCAAACTTCTTATCCACCACAAAACGGTTTAGTCTGTTGTGCTACTAAACGAAACTAAACCAGAAGCGACCCACCGTCCGCTGCTAGAATCGCCAGCTACTTCCTGCCCCAGAGTGGCCAACCCCAGATTGTTGGGCACCTCCTGTCTCTCGTGCGGCTGAGCACGCGGACGACGCTGGCTGCTCCGTGAAGCACAATGGTGTATCGCAAACAATACAGACAGTACAGCTCTGGTGCGTTCAAAGCACAGAAGCAGTTAAAGTTAGAGTTGCTATTGATATTACGAATTATGGACTATTGTTGGCTCGAGCCTGGGCTCAGAAATTGCTCAGCTGAAATATTTGGACTGCTTGCACCAGAGGTAAACCTATTGTTTGACTTTGTGCAGCTATTGTCGGGGGCCGACTGGTTGGTTTTCAGATCAAAGTAGCCACTAAAATTGCTACATTCCATGTGCTGGGGACTTTTGGTATATTAAAGCGAAAATCGTTCTGTGTCTGGAGTGTCTGGCGTGTTGCCAAGCGTACTTAGCGTGTCTGACGTTTGCAGCGTGTCTGGCGTGTTTGGTATGGCGTCTGGCTCGTACCTAGCGTGTCAGCACTTGTCTAGTGTGTCTGACGTGGAGTCTGACGTGGTGCTCTCGTGTTGTCTGACGTGTTGGGCCTAACAATGAGGGAATACAGACGGCAATTAGTAAACTTGTTTCTCGACACGAATCCCTGCAATTTGCTGACAGTTTGACAACTGGGCCACCCTGAAAATAATTGGGGTCATCTACGTTTTCAGTTTGATTGTTTGCCACCCTGACATTGGATTACTTTTCAGTTTGACCAGTTTCCACATAGTTTGACACTTGAAAATAGTATGACAATTTGGCAGTTTCCAGCGACTTACTTTTAGTTTGAAGTATGACAGTTTGACAGTTCCAGCGACTTACTTTTAGTTTGAAGTATGACAGTTTGGCAGTTTCCAGCGACTTACTTTTAGTTTGAAAATAGTTTGACATTTTGGCAGTTTCCGGCGACTTACTTTTACTTTGAAGATAGTTTAATAGTTTGGCAGCTAGTTGGCAACTAGTTTGACAACTAAATACTACTAGCTTGACAATAAAATATTGCTGGTGATTACTGGTTTGATTCTTGTTTGAAAACTGGGGAATTCCGTTACTAAGCTTAACTATTAACTAGTGTCATCTTCATTACTGGCTTGACTATTCGACTACTAGTTTGACTTGCGGTTTGACCATCTGACTGCTAGTTTGACTAACAATTTGACTAACAGTTTGACTATATGTCTAACAGTTTGACTAACAGTTGGACTATATGGCCAACAGCTTGGGTACTAACACAGACTATTTGACTCACAGTTTCACTACACTAACAGTTAGCTTTTCAAGTTTCTGCCAATTTGACCACCATTTGACTACCAGGTTGCCGCTTACTAATTAGCCATTAACTTCTCCTTGTGGGACTGGGTTCCCTTTACCTGACTCGCACACCTCCTCACCCGCTAAAAGTTGTCCCGTACGAGTTCCTGACAAATAGCATGTGAGGTGGATGAAAGTCTGGTAATCTTGTCTAACACCCCCTCTGGTGGCCCTCTCTCTGTTCGGCGTGTGACCAACATTTCTTTGACTTCGTCGAGACTGCCAGCTGTATGCCATACGTATCTACCACCTTACATGTCCTACTTCATCTCTAGCCTATTCTAAAACCTTTTTACTCCTTGTTTCTCTACTTTCTAATGCCTCTATCCTGTTTAGCTATTTTCCCTGCCAGCTCTAACCTCGCCAGCTCTAACCTGCCTCTAACCATACAAGCTCTAACTTTGCCTGCTCTAACTTAGCTTGCTCTAATCTTGCCTGCTCTAACTTTGCCCGCTCTTCAAAAGCACCATATCATCTCTATTTCTCGATAACTGTTGTTTGACCTGATATACCTCTATGTCCTCCTCTCGTTCCTTTCGTTGCCACCGAGAATCTTCATTTCTAAGAGCACATGGCTCGCCAGCAAGCTGCTTTACCTGAACTACCACTCTATGATGTGTAGTCCTCTACTGATAGCCGCTAGTAACATCCCTTCTTCGATACTATGATTGGGAATCGAAAATACCCACAGCACATTTCTCCAACATCCTGTCGACATTCACCCAGCTATGATACTTGTTAAACAAGGCGGTTCCGTCCCGTCCGGCACACTTCATGATCTGGTCGACTCCGCCAGGGTGAAAGTCGATGTAGGGCGTTATGTTGAAGACCTTTCCGTTGATACAAGTCCAGCAGTCGTCCTGCAGTTTGTGCTTTTTCAACTCCTCCTTGGAGATGCGGACAAAGTTTGGGGGCGGCGTGTTGGGGGCCACGCCACGGAGCAAGTGGCCCTGACGGGTTTGGGTCAAGCTGGCCCAGTCCAAGGGCGAGTGGCCGGGCTTCAAGGCCACCTTGTGTCTGCCTCTCGTGTCGTCGCTGGCCCGCTGGGCAGAGTTCGGCGCCGGAAACAAGGCGGCACGGCCGGCGCTTCCGGTCCGTCCCCCGCTGGAGGCACCACTTGCGGTGCCCTCGCGTCTGCTCACTGGTACGTTCAACCTGTTCTCCATTAATTATTTTTAGAGTGAACAACAACAAAAAAATACATTCCGAGTGCACAATCCCCGAGCGGTGATATGCAGGCACCTCCACTTGTGAAGAATCAAGGTCCGTATGCAGGCGAACATTTGCACCTGGTGAGCCCCCATGCTGCTGCTTTTGCAGCCCAGACCCGGAAACATGCCCCTCTGGTCGAGCCGTGGCATGGAGGGCTTCCGACACTACACATCCAGACCCGTGAACACACCCGTGTCCATAAATAGCTCAGACACGAGCAATTTTCTTGTCATGCTGCCGCCGTTCCCACTTGTGGGTGCGGCAGTGCCATGGGCCAGGTCCCCTATCCCCTCCGAACAATGCATAAAGCTCAGCTTGCATGACGCCCATCCATGCGAGTAAGGCAGCCAGTTTGCGGCCACTCGGCCGCCGTAGCACCTTTTCCGCTCCATATTGTTCTCTGCTTCATTGTGCTTGCCATCTTCACACAGTCCGTGGTAAATGCACAATTTGCAGCTTATTCTGATTACAAATCGCCACTTGCCTTTTCCGTGAGGTGTTGCACGGATAACCATTGCGGCAGTGTTCTAGCCAATCAACCCTATCCTTTCTGCTTGCTGCCATCCCCCATGTACGTCTGTAACTTCATAAAGGTTAAAGTTAATCTATTTAGCGTTCGCTAATCATGCCTAACTGAAATTTCCAAGACATCTCCAGCTCTTGGACCGAGAAAAAGTAAAGAGATGGTGCAGCCTTCCCTACACATTCCTTATCGGGCTATTCTTGCCTTTAGCTGGCCATACCTCCACATCCTTTCCCAATTCATTGCTGCAAATCCCAAGATAGGCTAGCTCATAACATCTTCATGAGGTGTTGCTTGTCATTGTGCGTTCGGTTTACAAGGCGAGATCGCCTGAGGGTGGCTCTAGCGCTTGCATATACTTCGAGATTCGCTGTTTGAGAGGGAATCATGGGAGTTTGGTCTTCTACTGTTTTCATGGTGGCTTTCGATGGTAGTTCCTACAAGGTTATTTTGTCATATTGTGAATTCATTATGGTTTCCTCGTAAGGTGGTTTCTCATGATTTCATATGGTGGTTCTCATAATTTCTTGATATGGCGATATCTTCATAATTTCTTGATAGGCGATCTCTTTATAGGGTGATTTCTTTACATATTTTCCACATGGTGACTCTTTACATGATTTCTTCATGGTGGATTCTTTACATGACTACTTTGTGTGGTTATTTCTTTAAATGGCGATCTTTACATTGTGATTCTTCACAAACATCATGATTAGGCGATTTTACATGATTTCACATTGTGGTTTTTGATTCTTTACAGACATCATGATTAGGCGTTTTTACATGATTTCACAATGTGGTTTTCATGGTTCTCCATAGTTCATCCATGTTTTTACACCGTTCAGTCTACGGCACCACATGCCCTGTTCAGCCCAATTTCATGTTCAGGTGCCGTCGTTCTCGCCTACATCAAGCTCTACACCAACATCTATGTCTCGTAAACTTGCTCATGTATTTTTTACTTGGCAGTCTATCTTTGGAACAAGTGCAACCGGAAAAGGTGCTGCAACTCCACATCTCCAAGCCAAACGTCCAACTATGGCAAAGCCAAACGTCCAACTATGCTGCATCACCACATCTCCAAACCCAAGGTCCAACTGTGCTGCATTTCCACATCTCCAAACCTAAGGTCCAACTGTGCTGCATATCCACATCTCCAAACCTAAGGTCCAACTATCTGCATATCCACATCTCCAAGCCAAAGGTCCAACTATCTGCATCTCCACATCTCCTATGACAAAACCAAACGTCCAGTATGAGCATCTCCACATCTCCTAAAACCAAATAAGGCCAAAACTAGTGACTAACGCACAGGTGCTTGTGCATTGAAGTCCATTGTCACGACGCCAAGCTTCCTGGAAGGTATTCCCGGCGAAACGGATAGCAAGGAAAGCGACGCACGGCGCCTACCTCTTGATTTGCTTTCTGTCCACCCTCTCGTAGTACAACATGTAGACACTTTGCTGCTCGATCAACACGGACTCCTTGGTGACCTCGCTGACCTGGGCATCACTGATTCTCCAGAATGGGGTCTTGATCAAGGAGGGGATCTTCTTCATTTTAACCTTCTCTACAGGTTTTTTCTCCTTTGGTTCGGCTGCCTTTGCCAATTGTGCTGAAAAATAATCGTGTTGATCCTCCAATCCGCCAACAAGAAGTTCTGCTGGGGTGGCGATACCAGAGTGGACAATTTCCTGGATATTTTGCTCTTGGGGGTGTGCCTGGAACACCAGCGGTCTTCTGCCCATCATGGTGGAGAACCTGCGGCGGATACCTGACCCTTCTTCTATTGTTCCGCTGGCAAAGGTGTTGAGAGAAGCCGTGTCGCTGGTAGCCGAGTCGTTGGCGGGATTAATTCCAATCACAGCGTCATCCACAATTTCAGGCAGCAACTTGAAGATGTTGCCCTCGGCGTCCTTGACAAAGAGCGGTTTGCGCTTGTAGCACTCATAGTGGCCCTGTGTGTGTGAGCCCGCGTGTCTGATGACCGCCTTCAAACGGTACTTGTAAGTGTCGTTGTCGTTGAACTTGAAGCGCTTGAAGTGTTCTCTCAAGTTGAGTGTCTGGTCTGTCGTGATGGGGGTATTGTTCAAGGTCTCCTGTTTCTGCTTTGCCCCTTCTGTGTGTACTGAGGTCAAGTCTGTGTTCTTGCTGTCCTTGAAGGTTGCGGTGGAGGTTGCCCTGGAGATCTTGGACTCGTTGTCGGATTCGGTGTCTGTGTCGTCGGACTCTGTTTCCTCTTCTTCGGTGACGGTGTCGGTTTCTGTTTCTGCGTCGGTGGAGACGTCGTCGTCGGAAACACCCTTTTCGTCGATGTCTTCTCTTTGAACATCTTCGTCCTCCATATCGTTGACATCAAGGGTCAACACTTTGGTGTTCAAGTCCAAGTCCTCGTTGGTCTCGTCCACTTGGAACTTCTGCAACTCCGAGTAGTATTCCTTGCCAATCAGCAAGCTCAATTGGTCCTGGAACAGAACACGGCACTGGTTTCTCGAGACACTTCCGCCGACAAACGACGATCTCGACAAATGCAAACCAAAGATCTTTGGTGGTTTGAGGATCTGGGTCTTTCTGAAGACGGTCGAGGTGACCTTGCTGATGTCGACGCCGTTCTTGTCGTAGGACTTGATGTACTTTTCCAACTCCTCGGGCAAGTCGTCGTTGATGCACAAGTTTTGGTCGTGGGCCAAGTCTCTGATGGCCTGGATGTTTTGGTCGGGCGACTCGTTGGCCTGCTCGCTCTGAACAATCTTGGAGATACGGCACTTGAGACACTGGTAGCCCTCGATGGACTCCAGCTCGTTTTCACTCAACAATGTGTCGAGTTCTGTGGATGGGGTCTGTGGGGCATGAAGGGTAAGCATCAAGAAAGGCGCAAAGCTCGGTTTCAGTACTCCCTTACACGCAAGGCACTTCATCTGGGTCAAAACCAAGCCGCTGAAGGGGAACTCGGGAATGGAGATGGCCTCCAACTCCTCGTAGTCGGCGGGGGAGGGTACTGCACCGGAGCCAGGAAGCAAGTCGTGCAAGTTCTTGCGGATATACTTGTAAAACAGCTTGATCTTCAAGTTCTCGTGCTCCAAGGTCTCGTTGATGAGCTGGGTCAACTCGTGGGCATCGTGCTGGGAACGGGAGATCTTGGCGTTGAAGATCTCCTCCAAACTGTGGAGAAAGGTCCACACCGAGATGGTACGTGAGGTGAGCTGGGTCTCCTGCAACTTCTTGACGATGGTGGCGAGCGAAATGTGCAAGGGGATGTCGAACTTGGAGTTGGAGTTCTTGAACTTGGACCCACTGCCCGTGTTTTCCTTCTTGACGTTCAGTTGGGTCAAGCGGCCCTGGATGACGCGGTCCAAGTCGATCTTGTGTTTACTGAGGAACTGCTCGAGCGCCCGGAAGCTGGCGTAGAACTCGTTGATGTACTCGGTGAGCTTGGGCAACGACGAGTACGCCTGCAACGACGAGTTGGCAAAACAGTCGTTTCTCAAGTTGATCAACCCCGTGGTGTACTTGTCTGGTCTTTTGGAGAACATCTTGGTCTGGTCCTGCTGGAAGGAGGGTGCTAGCACGTAGAGGCCTAGGAGGAGGACGGTGCTGAGTGTGACGATACGCTGGGTCTTTTGACGGTCGAGCCAGCTGCTTAAATGGTCCCAGAAGGTCGGTGCTGGTGCTGCTGGAACTGGCGGGGGTCTGAAAGATAAGGAACGGTCTATTATTAATTCACGGAGGAGGTGTTCCCAATTGATTGCCATAAAAAAAAAGGTTGGGCGGCGGCAATCCCATTTATATTTGCTGTCGCGGATTTGTTACCATTTCCGACTGGGGCAAACGGAAAAAATGTTGTAATGGTGCATTGGCAGAAGCTGGGGCAGCTGGCGACGGCATTGGCGA
Source organism: Kodamaea fukazawae (assembly GCA_030572255.1). NCBI lineage: Eukaryota > Fungi > Ascomycota > Pichiomycetes > Serinales > Debaryomycetaceae > Kodamaea > Kodamaea fukazawae. The sequence goes on along the minus strand of JAJLZQ010000003.1, from coordinate 463,983 downwards.
TGCCATCGCCTCGTGGTGGTCCGAGGATTGCTGTTGGGTGCTTGTGTGGGCCCCTCTGGGCCTCCTCGGCCGCCAGGCCCTTGCAACCGCTGGCCCAGTGCTGCCCGCCGCCGGTTATTTTTGGGTAATCTCCCCGCAAATGGCACGTCGGGCGCGGCCGGAGCGCTGCCTGTTCTCTCCGGCCTGGTCCTGTTGTCCCGGGAAAAGGCCGAGAAACGGATGTGTGTGGCTGTGCTGGGAGAGGTGTGGTTGGTTTGAAAGGTACGACCGATGTGCTGGTGGTTCTGGGTCCGAGGAGGTGTCTGGGTTGGCAAGCAGCCCAAGGTTCTCGGGAGAAGCAGTGCCTCTATTGTCCAGCACCTTGACCGTTGTTGTTGTTGCGAAAAACACAATGCTGAAATATGTCACAATGACGTTGCGACACGGCTAACGTGGGGGAGGGGACGAGTGGACTTCCCAGCTTGTCTATGGGCAAAAGTGAGTTTTGGGTGAACTGGACGCTCCTAGAGGAGCGGTAGTTGTTTGTGCTGGGGTCTTTGTAGGTGGAGTGGGTTTGAGAGTATCTCTTGGGGAGGCGTCAATATTGGGTCGAGGAGAGGTAATGAATGTAGTGGAGCATTATTTGACAATTTGCGTGCTGTTTTGTATTTTGGTGGTATATAGTCTGTCGACCTCAACAAGCAGGGTCCAGCAGGGTCCAGCAGGGTCCCCTCCATATTCTACTAGCCAATCTTCTAGCCAATCCCTACTGTTATACCGTGTACTTATACCGTGTACAATACCGTGTACCATACCGTGTACTTATACCGTGTACTTATACCGTGTACTTATACCGTGTACTTATACCGTGTACTTATACCGTGTACTTATACCGTGTACTTATACCGTGTACTTATACCGTGTACTTATACTGTGTTTGGTCGGTCTTCCGATCTCATCTGCATTTTCTGATTTCTCTTATGCTTTCTTCTAACCTTCTTCTTACCTTCTTCCTTTGTTGCATTTTCGCCTTAAGTGTTCACTGGCATTGTTGCCGCGCTCATTTTGCAGCCAACCAATCTTTCAAAAAACTCTAAGCTTGTGCCGACTTCTCTTTTTAGCTGCTGTTCTTTGAATAAAACCTCTTAAATTTGTAGCTTACTATCGCTGGGAGTAATCACTTTATGTTTTTTGTAATCTGGATTACCCCACATTTTCTCAAATTTTTGACAAATTTCCAGAAAAAGTATAACACCACGAGAGTTGGACTTGGCAGGTGAGGACTGTGTACCGGTCGTCAGACTAATAAATGCGCAATAAAAGCTCACTAGATCACACTGTGATTGGTATGCTTCAGTCTGCTCAAGTAAGGAATGGAAACGTAACGCTAGTTGTCTTTAGGCATTCAGGTGAAGGCAGCCTTTTTTGGTTGGCTACTTGACTGGCTCCCACCACAACCTCTGACTACATACCCAAAAACTGAAGTAAGCTGGGACGTGGAGACAACCCCGAGTGTCAATTATGGGCGACACCCTCATTATTGAGTTTGAAGAATGCCCAAAGGGATAGATGCCATACGTGGAGTTCTTTCAGCCACAAGCTTGCTTATTCCACCATCTCCAATATTCAAAAACAAAGTTTTGTTTAAAACTGCTTTATAACGCCTGTTTGAGTGGCTTTCATCCAAAAAAGTCTATAAACAAAACTGTCAGTATTCCTTAAAGAGCTTTGATCTAGTCTTAATCTTTTTTTTGCTTGCCAGATATAAAACTTGTACAAGTGGAGCTCAACAAGTGGTTGCAGAAGCCAATGTTTCTCAGAACAGACAAATCAATGAGAAATGATACATTGAGGTAGATAAAATAGAATTGAAACCGCACAAAACAACAATGGCACACCATTCGGAATTTACTTTCAATCCTGTTAAAATAACCAACAGATAGGCAATGAGATATTGGCAAAAGCTTCCGAAGCACTTTCGCACTTTAACCGACCACACTAAATACCCAAAAGACAGCTCTATCCCCAAAGAATCATCTCCACTAACCTAAGGCTATCCCCACAAAATCCAATAAAATCTCATTGCACCTCCTCAAAATTCTTCTCGGAAATACGCTGCACCAATTTTGCAATGGCTGCGAAAAGATAGTAGCCGTACCGGTGCGGCTAGCCACTTTTGAAAAGGTGCTTGACGGAGGGGTAGCAACAAAGTGCGATCAAAAGACCAACCAGGTAGCTGGTAGCCCTACTGAGTGTTTTGCTGGGTGTAGAGGATGATGTTGGAATGTACCTTGGGCTCATTACTTTGCCAGCCAGTTAGCCCTGTTAGTGACCGTCCTATGCAGCTCTTGCAAGATTAGACGTACACTTGGCGGAGATATCTAATTGCTAATTAAAATAAACATATCGCTCTCTGGAGACCTCTATACCACAGTCTTGACGTGGTGGGTGCTCATACGTCGACGCAACCCACAGCCTAAAACCTGCTACACGAGCGCATCTCCACTGCTAGCAAACTCTTCTTTAAGCGCCACGCTCTTGGCAACGGCGATTGGATCTCTCAAAGTCTATCTGACACTCGATGGCGATGGGATACCCCTAGGAGGAGAGTACCAAAGCCAAAACTCGGCCAAACCTCGAAACCTCCGAGGTTTCTACTACAGGTGGAGCTCCAAATCGGCCTCGAGCCATCAAGCTCGAACTTTCAGATCACTAATTGAAGGTTCCACGCCCATCGACATCTACCACAACCGTTCAGTCCCAGAAACACGCATCCACAAACATACACACACTTCTCTCTCCGTCCTACACCCACTCTAACGACATATTCGTCTCATACGTTTCCCTACATCCACTCTAACGACATCTATTCGTCTCATCTAAAAGTCAATAATCCTCATTGTAACGTAACCAACACTCACAATGATCAAATACGTAAAGACGGAACTAGGAACCCCCCTAGTAATAAAAGTACCCACCGTCAAGTAAGGCGAACCAAACTCGTCGGTCATACAAATGGCCGTGACGTTGGGGAACCCGGAGGTGGGCAAACCCATGGCGGCCGAACAAAGCAAGGCCAGCGCCATGATGAGCAAACGTGGGTGTGGGTCGGGCATGTTGTTGCCAATCTCCGACACCAAGGGAATGATGATGAGGGCGGCGACAGTGTGGGAGACGAAGGTGGCCATGGTCAAGATCAACAAGCCAAACGTCAAGGTGACGCCGAAAAGCAGGAAATCGGCCACTTCCTTCTGGATGGCCACGGCAATGGTGGCAAGCAAGCCCGACAGGGCCACGGCCTTGCCCATGGCAGTGCCCCCCATGGCAAGAACAACGATATTCCACGGGTAGTTGTTGAAGTCCTCGGTGGTGAGCAAGCCTGTGCCGAAAAACAAGACGATTGGAATCAAGGCGATGATACCCATTTCGCCAAACACGCCCGAAAGCTTGGATGCCACACACCACAAGCCAATGGTACCAACAGACACGGTGACGATATACCACTGGATGGCGGTGAACTTGGCGTCAATGACTCGGATAGGCACCAAGGTGATGGTTTTGGAGCTGCAGTCAAAGGTCATCAAGAGGAAACTCCAGATGAGCAAAAGCAGAATCACACAGACGGGGATGGCAATGACAAACCACTGGCCCCAGCTGGGGGGCGGCACCATCTCGCCAATGGCCACAATGTTCTGGGGGGACGCAATGGGGGAAGCCATGCCTCCGATGTTGGAGGCAAGCGCAATGCCCAAAATGAGAGCGTTGATGTACAGGGACCCACGGGGAAGCGTCCGCAACAAAGGCTGGATGATGGAGAAACAGAGAACGGGGGCAGCCACGTTGGAGACCCACATCAGTGCAAACAAGGCCACGCCCATGATGGTCAAAAGCACCACGGCGGGGTTGGTGCCGGCCTTGGAGAGGATCCAGGTGGAAATGAGCTTGGCAATGGAGTATTTCGACAAGGCGGCCGCAAGGGTGAAGCCACCCAACAACAACAAGATGACCGAGTTCCACATGGTGGACAAAATGTACTTGGAGGAGTCTGCCGAGTCCATGCGGGAGCCGTCGGGGTTCTTCAACACGTGCAATATCACAATGAGCAACGGGAGAAGCAACGAGGTGACAAACAACGGAATGGTTTCTGTGGCCCAGAGCAACAGCGCACAGATGACTAGCGCCAAACAGTTTCTCTGGGCTCCGTCCTCCAAAATGGACAGGTTGAGGATGAGCAAGGTGATGGACACAATCACCACCAACCAGATGACGGTGGGGTTGGTGTAGGACAAGTCAAAGGACGACTTGATGGTCTGCTTGATCTTCTTTTTGGAGCTGTCGTCCTGGGCAGCATATGTTTTTCTCTCCAAGCCAATCATGTCTCGCCAGATGGTGTTGCGCTCCCACACAACGTGCTCTCTGAGGTGGATGGACAACTCTGACTTTGCGGTTTCCAAGTCCGAGTGGTTGCACACGAGGGCGTACAACTTGATCAACAGCAGTATGTATGTCTCGATGTTGGCGAGGGTGGACTCCTGGAAGATGTAGGACTTGACGGGGAGGTTGGACAAGTAGTCGGACTTCAAGTTTGTGTTCAAGGACTTGTCAAACTTCTTCAAGGCCTTCTTGAAACCCGTCTGGTTCAACTCAACGAACGACTTGAGCTCGCTGATGCCGGTGAACAGGTTGATGATGCGCTTGCGGAGAATGACACGCGTCTCGCTCAACATGATGAGCTGTGGCGGGATGTTCTGGGCGTTGGTGGCCTCGATCAAGCTGTTCCACAAGGCCGGCGACTTGGGCGCCTTGAGGTAGTCGTCGATCGACCTCGACTTTGTGAGTTTGAGTTTCAGTCTGCCCCTCGACTCCTGGTCGGTGGAGGCGCCCTCGCGGAGCACCCGCCCGTCGTCGTCCTCGTCGTCGTCGTCAAACTCCTCGTCGTCGTACAAGTCCTCGCCGTCGGTGGTGGTTTCCGCGTTGCCCGACCGCTTCTTCTTCAAGCTCAACGGACTCAAGTCGTTGCGCTGCCCCAAGTCCTTCTCAAAGTTCTCAATGTCCACCACCAAGTCGTCAATGCCCTTGAAGATGAACAGCTCCTGTGTTTTGTAGAAGTCATCAATCTTGAAGAGCTCCGCGTCCAACGCAGCTATGAAGACCGACGACGGCGATGTCGTCTCGTTTACTGTCAGCAGGTACCCCAACTCGTCGGCGTCCACCAAGTGGGCCGCCTCCTCCAAGTCCTCATCGTTGCTGATCCGCTGCTGGCGCTGTTTCCGAAGACTATCCCTCTGTAGAGAGTAGATGAGCTTCTTGAGCGTGGTGTATGCTATGTACTTGGATGACCACTCGGGCACAGCGTTGAACTGAAGGGAGTGGGAGAACTTCATGGAGAAAAAGGTGCTGCTTGTCTAATTTTTGCTTTTAATAGATACCAACCTTTTTGCGTTCCCAAAACGGACCACACGTGAGCCCAAGGGATTTTTTTGGATGCAAAAGAAGGTTGGAAAGCGCAATCCACCGTCGAAATGGGAAGCTAAAACAGACGTCCATCTTTGGGCGTGTTTGCCTATTGTAGTTGTAGGGCAGTGGTTGGTTAAGGTTTGCCCATGTCTGGATTGGGTAAATCGTCACAAGAGCCATGCAGCCGTCTTCATTGATGTACGGTGGTCGCAGGAAATGGTTTGGCGTCGGGAGACCAACATGGAAAAAAGATCGACTTTAGGTGGGGGCGTGGGGGTGGTCCAGACAGCGGGGGTGAAAGTGAGGTAGCAACTGCCATCACGATAAGCGGAGGTTTGAGAGGTCTGTGGTAGAGGGATGGGTGGGGGAGAGGGAGAGGTGGGGGAAGCATGGCGAGTGGAGGGACAGAGATAGCGAGGATGGCCAGGACGGCGAGATGGCGAGGACGGCCAGGACAGACGGGACGGCCAGGATGGCAACCCAAAACGGGCTATAGATGCCGTTGGCAGAACTCCAGACAAGCTGATCGTCTCGCCATCAACTCGTCTGGTTATTGTGAAGACAATACCGTTTGTTTCGGAGGTTGGTTGCAGGGGTTCGCTTGGCAGGTACACGAAGGGTCCCTTGGCGACGAAGGGTCCCTTGGCGGTTTACGAGGGGTCCGGGTCCACTTGTAGGTCGAGAAGGGGTCTGCCAACTTGCTGTTTGGAGGTTTGTGGGTGCTTTAACGGCTTGACCTCCTTCAAGTAAACTGTGGAGTTTGTGTCGCCTGAGAGACTTCCATTTTCATGCGGGCTTCTGTTCGTAACCATTGTTGGTTTGTGTACAGCTTATCGAGGTGGTTGGACGAAGAGTTGAAGGAGATTCCGCTGATTGGGGAGGGGTTCTGATTTGACAGCTTTTCAACGTAGGGGCGTAGGTTGTGCACAGTGCATGCGATTGGTGCAGAGGGGCATGAATGAGGGGTCCGTTTGAGGGGTCACAGAGAAGGAGGGAGGTGCCCACCAAAAGAGAGAAGAGGTGAAGAGAGAAGAGGTGAGGAGAGAAGAGGTGAGGTTAACCAGAGGGAAGAGGTGAGGTTAACCAGAGAGACGAAATGAGATTAACCAGGGAGACGAAATGAGGTTAACCAGAGAGACGAAATGAGGTTAAGCAGGGAGACGAAATGAGAGGTTAAGCAGAGGAAGAGGTTAAGCAGAGGGAGAGGTTAAGCAGAGGGAAGAGGTGAGGTTAAGCAGGGAGACGAAATGAGAGGTTAAGCAGGGAGACGAAATGAGAGGTTAAGCAGAGGAAGAGGTTAAGCAGAGGGTGAGGTTAAGCAGAGGGGGTTAGGTAGAGGGAGAGGTTAAGCAGAGGTTAGGCAGAAACAGGATGAAAGGTGAGCGAGATAGCATGAGCAGGATTTTTCAGCATCTCTGTGAAGGTGTCAGAGCTAATAGTTTGGTGAAAGAGATACTTTCAAACCAGAAGTTCAGTGTTCGATTGATAGAGTGATAGATGGGCCATTCAGGTAATAAACTGCAACGCAAAAATTTGCAGCCAAACTCATGAGCTACACCTATCTATCCTTTAAACTTTACCTCCCTTCTCTCTCCTTTTTGATAATAGTTCAGCAAATAGCTCAGGCTGTGAGTTGAGGTTGCATATTGGTTGAGTGGACAAAGCGAGCCATTCAGGTCAATAGTGAATACGCAAAATTTGCAGCCACCTCTGAGCGAGTTATATGCTCTTTTCACAACGTCACATCACTTTCCTTCTCTTTTTGACAATAATTCAAGCCTTTTCAAAGCAAACATATCATAAGCAAGTAAAATATGGGTGAAGAGTGGGAGAGTGGATAGGGTGGGCCACTTAGGTCAATATTGATCCGCTGCCCATTGCAGCCAAACCTATGAACTACTCATTTCGAACTTTTACCACTTTTCAGGGAAACTAGCCCAGGCATGGGAGTTGTGGTTGCATGAGTGGAGTTGCTATAGTATGGCCATTAGGTGAATAGATAATCGCTGCTCGCATTTTGCAGCCAAACCAATGAGCTACTCATACTGAACTTTTTAACAAACTCCACCTCCCTTTGATAAAAGTTCAACACTTTTCAGAGACAACATATCACAAGCAAGTAGGAAATGGATGCAACGAGATAGAGTTTATGCAGTGTGGCCACTTAGGCCAATAGATAATCGCTACTCGCATTTTACAGCCAAACCAATGAGCTAGTTATACCCTTTTTAGAGCTTCCCTCTCTTCTCTGTTTGTTTCAACAAGTTCAACCCCGAGTGGTTAGAGTGGGTAGAGTGTGACATTTGAGGTCAATTTTGAATACCATGCTCATTAGCAGCCAAGTATATGAGCTAGTCATCTCCAAAGCTTACCCTCTATTCTCTGTTTGTCTCTGACAAGTTCAGTCTTTTCAGAGCAAACAGCACTCAAGCAGTAGGAGGTGGATGCAAAAGGGTCGAGTGGGACTTCAAGGTCTAAAGTGAATCAAACTTTGCAGCCACACCTCTGAGCTAGTCATGTATAACTTTTATAGCACACTTCTCCCTTACCTCCTCTATTTGACACAAGTCCACCATTTTTGAAGCAAAGTTGTGGTTGCAGAATGGTAAATTGGATAGAGTGGGCCACTTACGCCAGTACCAACACGCTACCCCATAATTTGCAGCCCGACCTTCGTGCTAGACATATCTCTCTTTAAAAAGCATCCCCTCTTTGTATCACAAGTCACCATTTTTGGAGCAAACAGCTCAAAAGCAAGTAGGTTGTGGTTGCAGAATGGTAAATTGGATAGAGTGGGCCACTTACGCCAGTACCAAAACGCTACCCTTACCTTCGTGCTAGTCATGTCTCTCTTTTAAAAAGCATCCGCTCTCGGTAACACAAGTTCCACCCTTTTAAAGCAAACAACTCAAAAGCAAGTAGATATGGATGCAAAGTGGGTAGAGTGGGTAAACTGGGCCATTCAGGGTGTTTTTTCACCAATCATAACGGAAAAAAGTAATGGCTATAAGGTCCATTGAAACAGCCAAACAATTGGTTGGATTTAAGGCTAATTTAGATGCTACTCCATGATTTGCAGCCACACCTGTCACCTACCCCTCCTCTATCTCTCCATTCACACATCTCGTCACGTCCCTCAATAAACCCCCACAACTCTCTCTCCTCCACCCAATGCCTGCCTTAACGTGTCATTCTGTTCGAACACACCCACCAGACCAGCTCCTCGGTGGGTCCATATCCTACTCAATCTCCACCTGCACATCCACCTCCACACACGTCGCTCAGGCCACAACCTCACGTCATGGATCAGCTCACCGGGTGCCGCTCCATGCCAGCCAAAACGGTTCCAGAACTGGCACGCGGCTAAATCGGGTTCACGTGACCGCCTTTTGTGCTTGCCGTCACATTTTTTTGAGTTGCGGTTGCTTTAGAGAACACATGTTTGATCTTTTCTTCGTCTTAATTGGGAGTAAGTATAGCCATTGGGGCCTCCGGGAGCCTGCGGACCTACAGTAGAAGCACCCACTAACACGGCCAGTCCGTGACATCAACTCGCCCATCAAGGATATCGGGCACATCCCGTGCTACTGCCTGAACTGCCACAATAACTCAGCGTACGCTACGCGGAGCGTCAAGTGTGTGACGCTATTCTTCATACCCGTGGTTCCGTTCAGTTTCAAAAAGAGATTGAAGTGCAGCATCTGTGGTGCCACAGGAAACATCAATAAGGATGCAGAGGACAGGTTGCGCCAGGGCCAGCCTGTTGCTATCGGGTGATTATAGACTTTTTTCTTTAATAAACCGATTCTTACAAACCGTAGGGACAGCGGAAATAGCCACTTCCACCCGAAATACCCGACATGTACTCCACATTTTAACTTGCAGTCCCGGTCAGGCAATCACACCCCGTCCAGACAAACCTTAGTTGTTACCGGGGACGTCCTGGGTCTTTGGGTTGTCTCCACACGCTGTTTGAGCACAATTGGGACTTTGGGCTGTCTCCACCGTGCTCCATTGTCTTGGGAAGTTGTCTGGAACACCCGTTTTTCATCGTCTCTTGCCCTCGTGGCCCATCTTGTGTAATGCCATTTTGCACTTGTGTACCTACCCAAGTGCAGCCCCTCCGATTCAGCCGTTAGCCGTTTGCCGGAACCTTTTTCCGGCTCGCTTGGGCAAAATCTCGGTGGTCACACCAGTCCGAGAAGCGTCCGAGTCTCCCCCACCAAGCAGACCAGCGTCACGTCTTGGGCCCATTCAGGAACCACACACACTCCCCGACGTGCTGCTACCGTCCGCCGGTCATTTGCAAGTGTCCTTATTGAGAAATCCCCAAATGACACCACTCTGTAATTACTAATTGTCATGCCGTTTTTGCCAGCCCTGCATTCGGACAATGTAACAGACTAGTCCCCTGGTCCCACACACTCTATTTCGGTTTTGCCTGACCCGTCTAGCGCTATATCCCTTCATTTGCTATTTGCCGAATCCGGACGTCAACCTAGACATTGTCCGATTGTGTGGCTTCCGTGTTTTCCTGAGTATCACTCTTTTTTTTGTTGCAGCACATTTTTTGCAGTCATCGAGAAAGTTCCACGGGTAGCGGCCATGAACCAACGGGGATCTGGGACTATTTAAATACCTCCAGACCTACCCCTATTTACTTCCTCATCAGTCCAATTACAACTTAAAATGGCATCTCTTCCAGAATTATTCAAGCGTGCAGGCAACCAAGCCTTGAACATCAACAAGCCTTCCCCAGACATCGACATCCACTTGACCGCCCATGGGTCCGACTGGCTCTGGGCTGTTTTTGCTTTGTTTGGTTTCTTTGCCTTGGCCTACGTTGGTTTGTTTGTCTTGACCAAGTCCAAGGACGGTAACAACTTGAAAAAGTCCTTCTTTGTGTATCCTTTGTTCATCAACGCTGTCATGGCATACACCTACTTCACATACGCTTCCAACTTGGGTTACGCTTCCACCCCTGTTGAGTTCAACCACGTCACCACGTCCGAGGGCCTCGGCCAGAGACAAGTCTTCTACGTCAAGTACATTGGCTGGTTCTTGGCCTGGCCTTTTGTCTTGAGCATCTTTGAGATCTCCACCCACACCTTGGCCTTCAACACCGAGGACTCTCTCTTGACCAAGTTCATCTCCTTGTTCCAAGGCTTGATCACCAAGTTGTTGGCCACTGAAGTGTTTGTCTTGGGTCTTTTGATCGGTATTGTCATTCCTTCTTCCTACAGATGGGGTTACTTCACCTTTGCTCTCAGTGCCCAATTGTTCGCCATGGGCTTGGTTGCTCTGAACGTCTTTGCTTCCATCAAGAACGGTAAGAGCATTGCCCATCTCGTCATCTTCTTCCAATTGGTCGTCTGGATCTTATACCCTGTTGCCTGGGGTTTGTCTGAGGGTGGTAACGTCATCCAGCCAGACTCCGAGGCCGTCTTCTACGGTGTTTTGGATATCTTCAACTTCTTGGTTATCCCAGGTGTGTTGACTTTCATCAACATCTCCAACATTGACGACCAATTCTTCAACAAGTTGGCCGGTACCGCTCCCGTTGTTCCTGCCACTGAGGCTGAAAAGTCCATTGGCGAGACCCCAAGACACAGTGGTGACACTGCTGTTCCCAACACCAACACCGAAGAAGCTGTCTAAGCAGGTGTTGATTTAATGAGTTTGGTGTCTTCAGAGGTAGCTTTGACTTTTATAAGCAACCCTTTGACTTTGGTAAGTCTCGAAGACTTGACCACTGCTTTATTTCACGATTACCCTTATCTGTTTATGCTAATTTTCCCTTCTATTTATAAGAACAGATTTAATTTCTCTCTCAATAATGAATATTTCCATTCGTTTATCGTTGTAGATAGCTAGGAGAGTGCCATTATCAGCAAATCGGATGTGGTGGGATCAACAGACCCATCCCACTGGCTTCCCCCATGCTCTCATTTTGCAGCCAACACAAATCCACCACCGGACTTGCGCGAATTAGCTGTAGGGTCTAAAAATGGATGATGCTGTCAATTGTGGCAATTGAATCGTCTTTACAACGGATCTCCGAAGAAGGAGGGCAGCTATTCCAGAGTCAAAATCTTCAACACCAAACACTGGAAAAACTGTGAGTGATCTGAGAGTACCCTCAAGACCAAAAGAGGGAAGGAAAGTCGATGTTGGCTTTGCTACGGCATTGATGTGGTTTCAGATTCAATAGGCTCTACTAGTCAAGCGTCACTTGGCAAGCTGCCGTCCAGCTTAATCGAACACAGCACACGTGCCACATTGTCTTTAACCGAAATAACCACGAGGGAGCCAAATCTTGAAGACACCCCACATGGATGGGTCAGGCAAAGCACAGCAAACGGATCCCATTGACTACCATGCACTGAAACTGCTCCTGCTTCTTGAATGCACTCTGGGGTAAGGCTCCGTTGTCAACATGGGCAGCCCATGCATCGTCAGCATGGCCAGTGGCCAGCAACTTGATTTCAAAGATGAATAGATCAGGTTCAAAAAACCAACCCAGCCGTCACCCAAGCTTATATACCCGGCTCCAACACACCTCGAAACACTCTGGCGGAGGAACCCCAGCCCAATTGGTAAGTGTTTGCAGCCATTCCTGCATACGCTTCACTTACACCAGTGGGTGTTGAAACCTGCAGCACCGCAACAATAGCTATCCCGGTGTTTCCAAAACAACTCATACAGATTAAGAGCCACTCCAAGACACCTCGAGCACAAAACGACGCTCTCGGTGATGTTCCGTGGGCGTCCCCCTGGGAAGTGGAATTGCAAGCTAGATGTGGATCTTGCACGTGACGACTCCTATCTCTTGAAAAAATCGCAACGCCATCAAATCAATTCCACCCAACCATGGCTGACAACTTTAGACCACAACCAGTCACTCAACAACTAGGAAGACTTGCCAAGACCCAGCAATTCTACTGGTTCATTGGGCATGTTTTTGCCTTCCTCTTTTTTGTTTTACATTTCATCACATCCTTCTTCCGCCCGGCCTCGTCCCTCCGTTACTACCGTTTCAGTTTACTTTCGATTTTGTTGACCTACTTGATTGTCATCAAGCAAATCCATTTCCGTAAGCTGGGGGCCGGTTTTTCTGTCAACAAGTTGATCAGAGACGAAAACGTCCAGTACTTTGCTTTGGCGCTGGTCTTGTACTTGCTGAGCTTTGTCTTGGGAGTCCTTAACGCCAGTTTGTACTCCTTTATCATTTTCACCACTTTCCACATCTTGGGCTACTTCCAAAACAACTTGTTGTCGATTGCCGTTCCTCAGTTGGCTACACAGCAACAGATCAGTTCTGCCATTACCCACTTCACCACCCAGTTCAACCAACAGGCGCTTTTTGTTGCTGCCAACGCAGAGGTGATCTTGTTGATATTGGTCACTTTGAAGGTTCCAATGGCATTGCTCCTGGTTCTCTTCCGTGGTGCTTTGGTGCAATTTGTTGTCACTGCCGGTGTGTTTGCTCTGATTCTTGTTTTCGTCAAGTTGAGATTCGACCTGAACCAGTACACCAAGGCCGTTGTCCAGCAGTTCGACCAAAGAGCAACTGAGTTCTTGGTCAGACTCAACAACCCCAAGTTGAGCGAGATTTACAACATTGCCTTCAAGAGAGACATCATCGAGAAGTACGTGGCCAAGATCCAGCTTCCTGCTGCCCCAGCACCAGAGGCCAAGACAAAGTAAATGGCTCCAGCAAGTACAGGTTCCCGGGAGTGTGAGCATGACTCTCCAAAGTGTGCACTTCCGCCCACATCTCTCGTCGGCGTTGTATCTGCGATACGGAACCTAGGTTACCCTTGCCCTGGAACTGCAGGATTGCTCTAGAACATACCCACAGCCTCTCTTCCAAGCTCAGACTGGTGACGAGCCTTCTGCTACTTTGGTTTGTAGTCAGAAGCGATGGTAGATCGTTTCCTAATTGGTCACCTTTATAGAATAATGGAAACCGACAGTTTCAACATGTAGGCCGCAAGAAGCTGTGTTTGCAATAGGCTGTGTAATTTACCCCAAAACAGTCAGAATTATCCCAATTCTTGATTCAGACAACTCAGCAGTCTTATTAGACCTCATTCAACAACTTCGTCTCTGATTTTTGATGATAATTGGCGCCCAGGACCACGCCAACGCCCACGCCAACGCCCACGCCAACGCTCTCGCTTTTCTCACGCCAGAAAATCTCGCTACCAAGTTTTTCATTCCCACTCAAACATGGCAGCCCAAGGAGGAAAGAAGCTTGCCGTGGCCAATACATCGACCCTCAACCAGCTTCTTGCGATCGGAGCACTGATAAACGTTGTGACGCTCCTTGCGATCGTTGTGCTCAAGAGACCAGCCAACTACTTTCCGTTTGCCTTCTTCTCGATCCCAGCATGGACCTCCCAGTTCCTCTTGGAGAAGTACGGCAGACCCAAGTACGCCGACAACAAGTTGGTCAAACCCGGCGACGAGATCAACGGGCAAGGCTTGTACGAGTACATGTTCGATGTCATCTACGTCACCTGGATTCTTGATGTATTGGTGGTGTTGTTTGGCTCCAACAAGATCTGGTGGTTGATTAGCATTATTCCGCTTTTTGCAACTTACAAAATCTACGGGTTGGTGGCTCCCTTCTTCAAGAGGTCTGCTGCCCCAGCAGACGGGTCTGCCCCCGCCTCCGGAGCACCCCAGAAGAGTAAGCGTCAAACCAAGTTGGAATCCAGAAGAGAAAAGGGCAATGTAAGATATAGATAGATAAACCTGTTGCCGTTTGTGGAGAGGACGGCACAACGAAGCTCCGTCAATTTCGCCTCCAGCGACCCAGAATCAATAAAGAAACAGTATAGGAGACTTCTGTAGTGTAGAAGAAGCTGCTACCAACAGCTCAGCATCATAGACCCTCCCCAAAAGGCGTAGGCCGTGCCCTCTTGTCACTCCCATATACCTTTTGGTAGCTGCTCGTGACACCTCAATAAAAAAAAAGGAAAATCCTGTAGAAAAAAAGAACGTCCAACACAGTGCCAGCATGAGACTCAACGACTTGGATGCGTTCATAGACGCTGCTACCGACTTGCTAGCAGCATATCCATCGACTACAAACCTCTCCATAACATATTCCAACCAGCTGAAGAAATCCAAAGAGAAAAAGGTGGACAAACCAAGCAAATTATCCAACATTGTAAGAATCAAGTTGTTTGAGGCCAGAAGCGGCAAGTGTATTCAATATAAGACAGCCAAAAGCAAGGAGTTGCTGAAGCTTTTGGTGTTTATCGGGCCTTTGGGCGTGAACACCGGTGGCGAACGCAAGGCTGGGTTGGCTTCGATCATGAGCAACACCAAGTTTGAAGAACAGCTGGCTGAACCAGAGGTGATAAAGCAGGAAACAGAGGAAGACGTTGGGTCTGCTGTGGCCACGGCATCCAAGAAGAAGAAGAACAAGAAGAAAAAGAAGAATTAGGGAGGCTAGGTGAAGATGGGTGAGAAAGTTGGTGAATACGATGGGTGACGGACTGCTGGAGGGCCGGTGGTCCCTGTACATTGACATGGAGAGGTGCTGGAGAGGTGGTTGCTTGGAAGTATATGGTACACCCTGGTACGCCAGTTGTCTACGGTAGTTCCAGTGGCACACGTCGAAAGCAACAATTAATTATTAAGCATACACACTATGTAGAAAGCAATTAGTATTTAAATAAACCTTTGAATCTGGAGATCAACCCACTGCGCTTACCTGCCGCATCCTTGTCAATCTCTTCTACGGGTTGTAACCTTGGTCTGGGTATACTTTTGGTGAAGGAGCTGTTTCTCGAGGCCGACGAGAACTTGGGTCCGCCGGGGCTGCTGGTCACGGTGGACTCGGTGTGGGCGTCGCCCGCACTGTGTGGAGGGAGGATGGCCGAGTTGGCCAACAGGTTGGTGGGAGTGTCGAACTCATCTGCCTTGTCGTCCTCGTTTTCCGTTTCGGGGTCGTCTGCAATTTTGTGGTACTCTTCAGCCGGGTCCGGAATCGAGACGGCTGCAAACGACGAGCCCGTGGTCTCCACAGGCACAAGAATCTTGGTCGACGACACCTCGGTGATGCCGTCGTCGGAGCCAAGGTCCGAGGCCTGCGAGTGGAGCTCCTCGTAGCCGTCTTGCTCGGGCACAACCTCAAAGTCAGGGGATCTGGACGGTGGAGACGAGATGTCGACGTCCTCGAAATGCTCGGGTTGAGCGCTAGGGAGCGGCGTGAGCACCTCAGCAGACGCCTCAGGCAACTCATCAGGTGTTGGCGGTGTGTGTTCTGCTTGTTTGTGAGTGGCAGCTTCGGGAGCATTGATCTCAAACCCTTCAGTAGTGAGGTGTGTGGCCTTTACTTCAGTTGGACCAGGCACGTCGTCTTCAGCTGGACCAGAGACGTCGTCTTCAGCTGGACCAGACACTTCGGTGCCAAAGCTGTGGGCAGTAGGCTCCTCATAGTGGAGCTCCTCAACATTAGGTTCAATTGCCTCCTCTGAATGCTCTGCTTTGGGGGAACTTTCCAACTCTCCCTCAGATTCCTTGGTTTCTGCTGCAGGCTGCAGATCACATGATTTTTCAGACACATCAGGCGTTGGGTCCGGGAGGGCGGACTCGTCGACGGGGACGAGCCCGTCGGCGTGGATCGGAGCCTGGCCGTGGCCCGGGAGGGCTGCCGGCTCGTCGATGGCCTCGCTGGCATCATCGCCAGCCTCGTGTGTGGGCGCTGCCAGATCAGCCGCCACACTTGCGAGGAGGAGGTCTGCCGCCAACACATTGTTCTCGTTGCCGCTGTCGTCCCGCTCGACGGCGTAGTCGCCGCCAACACACCACACGTCGTCCACAATGAACTTGAAGCGGACGCTTTTCGGCTCGTCCACGCTTATTGTCTGGCTGAACGTGTCGCCTGTGCTCGCAGGCAACAGCCTCGACCAATTGTCAAAGTCACCCGTGACCTGGACAGTGTGGACCCCGTCCAAAGTCCTGTCTCGTTAGTACCCGTGTCCCGCTGCTACCGTGCCGTCTGTCCCTACTTACCACTTGATATCGTACGTGTAACTCATGGTTAATTAATCCAAAAAAAAGTTGGGAATCCGTCTATTTAAGGGTTTTTTGTCTCCCTATTTTGTGTGAGAGATAAGAAAAACAATACCGAAGTCCGAAATCGTGCGGTTGTAAAGTGATCTTGCGAAGGGGGGGCGTACGATTCCGGAGATTTGGGAGATGTGGATATACGTCAGCCGTCCGGAGCACACAGCAGCACCGGTAGCAGGGCTAGGGCCCCCGCCGTTGCTGGGGCTCGGGGAGCCCGTCCCCGGCGGTGCCCTACGCGTAGCCCGCCTGTCTCTGCCTCGTAAATATCTCTCTTTTCGGAGTTTGTATTTTCCACTGGCCTGGAATGCAGGGTAACTTTCTGCAAGATGGTACGACAAATGGATGCGTCAAGCTTGGGATGGCCGGGCGGTGGCGGGTGGCACGGCGGGGGGTCCCACGCCGAGGCTGGTGAGCCAGCAGCATCAACAATGGTAGGATGGCGTGGAGGTGTATGAATTAGTGATCAAGTTGAACATGAATCAACAAGGTCATCACAGAAGCAACATGTATAGTCAAAACGATCAACCTGAATCAAAAGTATAATCATGAATCACAAGGATAATCATGAATTACAAGGATAATCATGAATCACAAGGATAATCATGAATCACAAGGATAATCATGAATCACAAGGATAATCAAGAATCAATGAAAACATCAATGGACATATATAATAAACATCAACTAACATGTATAATAAATATCAACTAACATGTAATAAACATCAACTAACATGTATAATCAACAAGTATCAACAGTATAATCAACAAGTATCAACAGTATAATCAACAAGTATCAACAAGTATCAACAGTAATATCAACATTGTATCCACTTATATCAACAAGCAACATGTTATTGTGATCAATTAGGTTCGATGTTTGTGGACTGTGGTGATGATTCAGTGCTGCTGCAAAAGCGGAAATACTAAAGAGAGAAATTGAGGCGTCAGAGGTAACTCAGAGGTGTGAGGTGTTATCAGTGTAGCCAACGCAACACTAACAAGTGGGTTAGCCTCGTGGTGAGTTTCAGTGTTGTTGCAACGCTAAGGAGAACAGAGGAGTCGATTGAGGTGGTTAATAACGAGTAAACTAGCACTGGCAGTTGGTATCGGGTGACGTCAGCAGCATTAATTGGTAGGAGATGATCAGAGTGGGTAAGGAAGTTGCAGCATTGTTGCAAAAAAAGAGAAAAATGAGGAAGCACTAACATAGCACGAACAAAGGGGCAGAGAAGTAGCATATCAAGCAATGCAACATAGTAACAACAAAGCTCTAACAATAGTACTACAGGTGATTTAAGATGTGAAATACCCATGTTGATTGGAGGAGCTGGGTTTGAAGCTGGTTCAGCATTGCTGCAAAAAAGAGAAAAATAAGGACCAAAACGAGAATTAGGATAGCACTAACAGGGCATGAAGGCATTAGCAAGTGATTATAGCGCTAGCAGTGCAATTGCAAAGTAAACCAAAAGGTAACACACTGCATGGTAACCAGAAGCGTTAAATAAATAAGTTTATTGATGGGCAAGTAGTGAAAAGGGGTTGAATTGCTGCAAAAAACTAAAGAGCAAGAGATGAGAAGATGTCAACGAGCTAACATGAAGGAAGTACCAGAAAGGCACCAAAAAACTGGCATTAATAAGATAGCATAAGATTAAAACTACTTAGGAAACAAAAATGTGAAATGCAAGTTGATTTGGTGTGTCCAGGGAATTGGTAAAGATCAGCATTGCTGCAAAAAGATAAAATCATGTCAACGGATCTTTCATCTAGGTAGCACCAGCAAGGCATTAGCACTTAAAAAGTAACATGTTAGCACGAGTAACCAGAAACTAGGGGTTGGCGTTTAACTCGTCGCCCTCACATGATGCCTACACCCACGAAGTCACCCACCGTAATACCCTCACCTCAAACTTCCTTTCAAAATATCATTACCTCTAAACACATTACTTAAAATATCTAACCCTAAGATAGACGGAGGCAACCGCCAAAAGTCTGTAAACGATCAAACACGCTACCAAACCGCCAAAGAACCCACCCAAGTTGTTGTCCAACTTGTAGTACTGGAGAACCTTGTCCCCAGTGTCTAACGTACACAGCTCGAGATCACACTTAAAGTGCTGGCCCTGGAAACCTAACTTGGCACAGATCCCAACAGCATACTTCATAGGAGACACATAGTTGATGGCTCTAAAGAAACCAGGCATGTTCAAAGACATGGTACCTCCCATGAACACAGCCAAGATCACAAGGGCACTCAACACGTTGGTGACAACACCCATGTGGTTGAAAATACTGTTGACAAAGATCCCCAAGGATTCACCACAGTTAATGGACACAAACCCAGTGAAGAACAAGCTGAAAAACATCTCCGGAGTCCGGGGCAACCCACAAGCAAACACCAACAAGGCAGAGAAAAAGAGACACGGAATGATCTCGGTGGAGAGCTCGTTCAAGAGGTACGACACACTGAACTCGAGCACGCCGTAAAGCCCATCCTTGTGCTCCTGGTAGAACAAGTCTCTCTCAAATGGGTAGATGGTGATGTTGTTGATCAAACCAACAAAATAGAGGTTCAACACTTCCTGGATAAGACCAAGACGGTTGTCGATCCCCTCGGGTCCACGGGAAAGCGGTGCAAAGAAAAGCGTGTGCACAATCGTAAGGAAAATAGTCTGGCCAGCTCTGGAAACAATCACATCGACAGATCTCAGCACGTACTTGGCCTCTCTTTTGATCACGGTAAGCAAGGAAATCGACAATGGGGCTCTGACAAAGTGGTAGGACTTCAAGTTGATCAGCTCGCCCTTTTCTGGTTGCTCAAGCTTCTCCTTCTCAACACTCCAGAAGCCTACCAACTCCTCGACTCTTTCCAAGGCATTCTCCTCAGATTCGTCTTCTCCCTTGGAAAGCAAATCCATCATGAAATCCGCAATATTGGATCCACTGGGTGCTTGGAACCCTATGTTGCCCAAGTATGTCAGGATTTGGTTTGCAAGTCCATTATATACAACCCTTCCGCCCCTGGCCAACAACAAGACACCCCCAAAAGAGTAGAACATCTCCTCGTGAGGCTGGTGGATGGTCAGGATAATAGTGAGGTTGTGTTCCTGGGCAAGAGAGTCCAACAACTTGACAATGTTGGTGGAGGTTGTCGAGTCTAAACCTGACGTTGGCTCATCCAAAAAGAATATCTTGGGTCTCAGCAAGAGTTGGGTAGCAATAGAAACTCTTCTCTTTTCACCTCCACTGATACCCTTGACGAATTCTCCCCCAATCAAGGTGTCAGCACAATCCACCAAACCCATCTGTCTGATGAGTGAGGAGATGATCTGGGGAATTTCAGCATGCTCTTTGACAGGCAAACGGAGTTTGGCTTGATAGAACAAACTTTCACGAACCGTCAAGGTTGGAATCAAAGAGTTATCGTGTTGGGTCACGTATGCAGATACCTTGGCAAGTTCGGAGTTGGACACCTCTTGATGATGGTTAAAGTAAATCTTTCCGTTTGTCTGCACACGAGAAGAACGGTTCGAGAGGAAATTAAGCAATGTCGTCTTACCACTACCAGAGGGTCCCATGATGGCATTGAAACGTCCTGGAAGAAAGTCTCCACAGATGTCATGCAACAACTGCTTGGTGCTTTTAAAGCCGGTACGCACACTAAGGTTGAGACCATCCAAAGACACCTCGATTGCTTCTTCCTTCTTCAAGATGTCTTTCTCATCACGAGAAGAAACCTCTTTGGTTTCGTTATTGGTTGTTGCATTTTCATCTCCCCCAATCTTGTTCTTTTTCTGCTTGGACATGGACAAGTCAAATCTTAAGAACTGGAATGCAACTATAGCAAAGAGATGAAACCCAACCAACCATGCCACCAAAATGCCAATTGGTTCACCAATCCAGTGTTTTGGGAACCCAAGAACATGCAATTGGTTGTTACCTGTGTACTCCACACATTGCGTGGCATCGTCATATGGACAGTCGGCGCTCCAGTTGGTGTACTGATTTGCAACCAACGCCCCAAAGGCATACCAAAAGAAAGCAATGTACTTAGTCCACCTCACGTACACAGGCATTGTGGCAGCATTGACAAAATACCCACATGCACTGTTTTGCAACTGGTAGAAGGTGTTAAGAATCAACGAACTGATGTTGAAAGTTGGCAGAATCGAGAAAATGAAGACTGATGCACCAATTCCAATCATATAGACCAACACGGTGATGGCAAGGTATATCCCAAAGTAGGTAGAAGTGCAGTTGCCAGCCTCATTGTAGTCCCTCAAGCCAAACATAAAGTATGTGATGGATGCAAAAACAACAGAAATAGGAATATCCTCAAGAAGAACCTTGCCCAATCTTTTCAGAATAACATACCCAACAGGAGTCACAATGTTTTCGGAACGTTCTCTATGGTAGAACATTCCTTCACGCAGCCACAAACGTTCAAGGTCGTAAATCATTGGAACAAACCCAACAGTTTCAAGCACGGCGTAGATGGCCGACGTCCTGGATCTGATACCTGCCAAATCGTTGGTGGGTTTGTAGAAAATAAGACCTAAAGCTATTGCCAACAATGCACAACCTCCATGGAAAGCTATAAGAGAGTAATAGTCTCTGTAGCATAGCTTGAAAGCACGCTTGGTAAGCACAAACACTTCGTTGACATAGGAATGCTTTCTAGTTTTATGAAACAAGTTGGAATTGGCAACAAACTTTGCAGCCACTTCCTTTTCATTGAGCAGGTGAGGTGGAATATTAGCATATGTGTTCCATTTACTCACTAGCCCATCGATCTTGGCGACCGTCTCGCTTTCTTTTGTCTTGGACGAGGTATCTTTAACCGACAAATCCATGATGGCCTGCAAATCGCCGTTAGCACCCAAGTCAAAATACGATCTGGCCAGGCACACGTCACCAAAGTACAAGACTCTGCCACCTCTGGTGAGCATGCACACTTTATCAAAGAGCGAAGTCACCTCTGGTCTGGGTTGGTGGATAGATAAGACAATAGTCAAGCCAAACTCTGGGCTGGAGAGCTTGCGCAACACACTCACCAACTTGAGCGAACTCGAAGTGTCGAGACCAGTAGTTGGTTCGTCCAAAAACAACAAGGCCGGCTTGGAAAGCAACTGGATAGCAAGAGAGAGTCTTCTCTGCTCACCCCCAGAAAAAGTGGAGGACAATGTCAGGAACGAGCTGACACACTGGTCCCTCAAGTGGGTAAGCTCCAAGATTTCAAGCAAGGCGTTGATCAAGGCCAACTTCTCGTCCTTCAGGACCCCCGGGGGCATCCTCAAGTCGGCCTGAGTCTGGAGTGTTTCCAAGGTGGTTAACCCTGGGAGAAAAACGTCAGTCTGGAGAAGATAAGCGTGGGACACGGCGCCCAGACCGGAGACATAGTCAATTGTCCCGTCAAACAGAAGACTCTTGTCGGCAATGTTCATTCTTTGGGAAAGGGAGTTAAGAAGGGTGGTTTTACCCGAACCCGACCCTCCCATGATAGCAAGCAAGCTGGAGCCAGGCAAGTCGAAGGAAACGTCGTTCAAGATGCGAAGCGACTTTTCTTGGTCTGAGCCCACAGTAACAGAGAGATTGCGGACCTGGAGCAGCACCCGCTCCTCTTCCGGAATCTTAAACACCTTGGAAGAGATCATATCAGCAGTGGCGAACCAAGTTTGCAGCTATTGGAGGCATATATAAATGATTTGCAGGTGCGCAATAATTCGATGATCCTCCTCTCGTATTCGTTGAAAAGCGCAATTTCCCAATCGGGAAACGCAAACCTACGGCTCCCAGGGCTGATCCCTCTCGCCCCTACGAATTAGCTCTCGCCTAGTCTTCCTCCACGTTCCAGGTTGGTGGCCCTTCCCCATTGAACCCCCTCCCTGGGCCGTTGAAGAATGCATCCCGACTTCCAAATAGTTCCATCCACTGATTCGATTACTAATTGTTTCAACATTGACTCAACCGCTAACCTTCAGCTTTTTTTCTTGGTATCGGTCCCGGACCTCTCGTGCAACCTTCACGTGTGTCTGTGCACGTGCGTCGGAACATGACACCACTTGCGATGGCCCCCCGGAGTTTACCCGCTCTGCGTTAAATCAGGATCTTTTGATGTTGCAAGATTTAAGAGTTCCACGCGTCTTATTCCTGTATGCAGTGCTGGGGAAAACGACAGGTGTCTCTTGAAAAAAAAAATATAAGGCAACGTTTACAGTTTGCAACAACTTTGTTAACCATGACAAAGAAGAGCACTAGTTCCAGTAGCGCTGCCAGACAGGCAGCCATTGAGCTGAACAAGGGTACATACTCCATCTACACTGTTGACCCTGTTGCTGAACAAGTCTACGCCAAAGGAGAGGTGCGTCCGTACTTGGTGACGGCTCCAAACACAACTGTCCTCAAGAAGCGTCAAATCACCGACACTCGTGAATACTTCTTGTTGGGGGCGCTTTTGGTGTCTGCCCTCTTCGTGAGGTTGTACAAGTTGTCTTCTCCCGACTCTGTTGTTTTCGATGAGGTGCACTTTGGTGGTTTTGCCAGAAAGTACATCTTGGGCACCTTCTTCATGGATGTCCACCCACCTTTGGCCAAGATGCTTTTTGCAGGTGTCGCCAGTCTTGGCGGCTTCAAGGGTGACTTTGAGTTCAAGTCAATTGGTGACGAGTACACCGCCCTGACTCCCTACGTGTTTATGAGACAATTCCCAGCCTTGTTGGGTGTTGGTACCGTCTTCTTTGCTTACTTGACCTTGAGAAACTCCGGTGTGAGACCATTGGTTGCCTTTGCTACCGCCTTTTTGTTGATCATCGAAAACTCAAACGTCACCATCTCCAGATACATCTTGTTGGACTCGCCATTGATCTTTTTCATTGCTGCCAGTGTCTACGCTTTCAAGAAGTTTGAAATCCAAATTCCCTTCTCCTCCAACTGGTTCAGAAGTTTGATTGCCACCGGTATTGGTTTGGGTCTTGCGCTCAGTTCCAAGTGGGTTGGTCTCTTCACCGTTGCTTGGGTCGGCGCCTTGTGTCTCTACCAATGTTGGTTCATCATTGGTGACTTGAGTGTTTCTTCCAAGAAGGTTGTCGCACACTTTGTCTCCAGAGGTGCCTTCCTCTTGGGGATTCCACTTGTCCTTTACTTCACCTTTTTCGTTGTTCACTTCCAATTGTTGAGCAACGAAGGTGATGGTTCTGCCTTCATGTCCTCTGCCTTCAGAGCAGGACTTAACGGTAACAAGATCCCAACCGACATCACTGCCCAAGTTGGTTTGGGTTCTGTTGTCACCATCAGACAATTGAACACTCAAAGCGGTTACTTGCACTCCCACAACCACTTCTACCCAACTGGTTCCAAGCAACAACAAATCACCTTGTACCCACACTTGGACACCAACAACGAATGGTTGATTGAGCCATACAACGAGACCGTCTACAATGAAACCTTTGTTCCATTGACCCACGGTACCAAGATTAGATTGAAGCACATCAACACCTCCAGAAGATTGCACTCCCACGACGAAAAGCCTCCAGTCAGTGAACGTGACTGGCAAAAGGAAGTCTCTTGTTATGGTTATGAAGGTTTCTCTGGTGACGCCAACGATGACTTTATTGTTGAAATTGTCGACTACAAGTGCAGCAGCGAAGAAGCCAAGACCAACGTCAGAGCCATTGAAACCGTCTTCAGATTGAGACACGCCATGACCGGTAACTACTTGTTTGCTTCCGAAGTCAAGTTGCCAGAATGGGGTTTTGAGCAAGTCGAAGTGTCCTGTGCCGGCCAAGGTAAGAGACCTTTGACCCACTGGTACATTGAAACCAACGAAAACCAATACCTCCCACCAGCAGAAAAGGAAATCATCAACTATCCAAAGTTGTCCTACGTGCAAAAGTTTGTTGAATCCCACAAGGCCATGTGGAAGATCAACCTGGGCTTGACTGACCACCACAACTGGCAATCCGAACCACAAGAGTGGCCACTTCTCCTCAGAGGTATCAACTACTGGGTCAAAAACAACACCCAAGTTTACCTTATTGGTAACGCCGTTGTCTGGTGGACTGTGACTCTTGCTATTGTTGGCTTTGGTTTCCACGTTGCCGCCTCCGTCTTGAGATGGCAAACTGGCCACAAGATTGCCACCGACAAGCACGTTTACAACTTCAACTACCAAACCTTCAGTTACACCTTGGGTTGGTTGTTGCACTACTTCCCATTCTTCATCATGGGTAGACAGTTGTTCTTGCACCACTACTTGCCAGCCCTCTACTTTGGTATTTTGGCCTTGGGACACTACTTTGAGCTCTTGGTTGGTTTCGTCACCGCCAGATCCAAGGTTTTGCAAAAGGGTGCTTACGGTTTCATCTTTGTCTTCACCTTCCTCAGTGCCATCTTCTATGCCAACTACTCCTCGTTGGTTTACGGTGGTAGATGGACAAAGTCGCAATGTGAATCCTCCAAGCTCTTGAGCAAGTGGGACTTTGACTGTAACACCTTCCACAAAAGCTACTCCGAGTACGCCATCTTCTCCAAGATCCCTGGTCCAGAAGCCACCGCTTCTCCAGTCATCAACCAAGCTGACGTCAAGGAGGCCAAGGAAACCCCTTTTGCCGAGGACGTTGCTGAAGCTCAACCAGCACCAGAAAACTCTCCTGATGCTCAAGAACAACAACAACCCGTTGAAGTCAAGGAAGAACCTGTTGTTCCTCCATTTGAAGACGCTGAGACTCCTGCCAAGGAGCAATCCGTCAAGGACATCCCACAATCCGATTAAAGGATTGGATAAATTGTATAACGTACTAATTTCAATTAAATAGAAAAGAATTTGAGATTGTCAGACAAGGTGTAGGTGCATGGCAGATTTGGAATTGGAACAAAACTGGCGAGTTGACCTATGTTGGTCCAGGTAACACAACAATAACACCTGATGACTACCACAGCATCATGTGTCCATTCCCTTCTATTAAACCATTTGCGGTGAAAACCTTTACCATTTGCAACAATCGACTTCTTTTACCAAACAGATCAACCACTTAGCATCTCTGAGCTAAAAACACGAACCCCCCCAGTCATATACCCACAATTCCATGCCCTTTGCAACCATCCGTGCAAAACCTCATTAAGCTGCAAATTGCAGCTGCTGCAACCGATCGCACCCACAAGCGTCCAGTCCCCCACAACTGTCCCCCAATCACTCTAATGCCTGATCAACTGTGAGTTCCAACACAATCTCCCTACTAGGTTCACTCTCCTTAGTGGGCTCCACGTCACAGATGGGCTCCAACACTGCCTGGCATCTGCCGGAGCTTGTCCTCCACTCCGGGTAGTCACACACGTGACCGGCCCATTTTGGATGACAGGTCAGGCTATAAACTGAAAACTCCATTGGGAGAGGCAGAAAGCAAAAAACAACCATGTTGAACGAACTCGATATTGACCATTTTGTCAACTTCCACACCCCCGAGATAGCCAATGACAAGATCCTCCAACTATACAGGTACGTGGGGGAGTGTAAGGTATACATTGCATACGTCTACCTTACCAACCCGTCCGAAGATGAGATCCTTAAGCTACAGGACGTGATTGAGCGGATAAGATTCAAGGGCATGGACACGCCGTTGATCCACACCCAGGACGTGGCGATGTTCTACGGGAAGCACGAATTGTTAGACTTGTATAGTAGGATGCCCATTCCATAATGCACGAAACTTGGGGCCAGTGTAGTGTAGAGCTGGGGACGGGATTGCTGTGTGGGGAGCTGGCTTCGGACATTTTCTGGGGGAGTCATGAGCATCGGCGGCGAACAATAGCAGCCAGAAGGCACATTTCTCGAGCCCGGACTGACCATGTGTATGCCGCCTGTCATTACTTCTCGATTCTGTAGCCGTTCCCCCAACCCAGAACGTTCACTTGCAGCCGGAGAACCCGTTTCGCTGGTGTTGCAACCATTCGAAGTGTGACGCAGACCGAGACTCAGGCCACAGTGGTGGAAAAAAAAAGCCCGATACGGGGCTCGAACCCGTAACCTTTTGATATCCTGTTTAAGAGTCAAATGCTCTACCGATTGAGCTAACCAGGCGTGTTTTGAAAAAAGTTGTTGAAGTGGGTATTTGTTAAGTGATAGATGTTGAAGATTGGAATGCAAGCTGTATAGCCTGGGAAAGCTTAACGAATAGGTTTTTAGTGTGTCTCTGAAGAAGATGCTAAAAAACGGGAGTTCAAATTATGTGTGCAGTACTTTTCCCAGTTTTTGCACCCAAATAGTGGTTGCGATGTGAGATGAGATGTGAAAGGAGCTGAAGACAGCAGGGTGATTAATGAACTATATAAGCTGTTAATCTGTTGGCACCCAAGAGGGTGGAATGTACCCTAACTCGCTTATTATCTGATATAGTCAGTACCTTGAGTGGCTGCAAAATATGCAATGCAACTGAAATATAGCGTCTTCATGACGAGTTCAATGGGACATCCCCCCTACTCATTCTCTTATTATGCAATATATTAACCTATAAACTAGTCGACATTCACTAAGGATCTTCCCTTAACATAGGTCTCGTTCTTAACCTGATCATTGAGCGATCTGTATAATTGGACACAAGCTCTCAATAAATCTATGAGGACAAACCCTCCGAGAGCCGTGGGAATGGTTAGTGGAACTTGATGACGGGCAAAGAAGAAGATGTAGGAAAATGCAGACACTCCACACCCAGTAAAAATAGCAAAGTAGCGCAAGACCGTGGTAATTCCAAAATTGTCGCGGACCTCGCCTGTGGCTTCATCAATAACTCTGTTGGTTCTGAAGAGGAAGAACTTGATCATCTGGAAGAAGGTCCAGGGCAAAATGGCAATGCAGAGCACGATTTCCATCAACTGGAGTGGACCCTTTGTCCATTTGTACCTCACTTCTAACGTTGAGAGGATCTGACCAACGGAGAGCATGTGGAGCATCAGCGACCAGAGGATCCAAACAATAAATGCTCCCATAAGCGAGAGATAGTTTTTGAAGTTTCTTTCTTGGCCGCCGTTGGCTGCAATGTTTGGCAAACCGTTTTGCTGAACAACGGCAGGCACTTCACCCTGCGCTGCAGGTTCTTGTGCCTGGTTGTTGGATTGCTCGACCTTGAGTTGGTTGTTGTGGTATGCGTTCAAGGAAAGAACAAAGCAGCAGAATCCAATCTCCAATGTGGCCAAGTCAAGTAAACGGAGGTTCATGTCCTGCTTAAACACAATGCACACGGCTGTCACAATTGGACGACCCACAACAATCGAAACAACAAAGAGTGCAAGGAACAAGATGACTCCAAAGACCCAGATGAGGAACAAAAAGGCAGTGCATCTTGTCTTCAAGTTGGGCGGTCTGTACACAATAGCGTACATGTTCTTTTTCAATTCCTGGTCTTCGGGTTCGTAGTCAGAGTCAAACTCTTCCTCGGTGACGGGCTCAGGGACTTCTTCCAACAATTGGTCGTCTTTCGTAACAGGAACAAACAACTTCTTGATGATAGCTCTGAGCTTGATATCGGCGTTGGGGGCACGAACGTAGTTCCCATCGGGAACAAAGCAAGCGGTGACCGAAGAGTCCTCGGCAAAGATGCGGCGTGCCTCCTTGTAGCTGACAGGGTTTGCCCAGTCAGGTTGTGCAATTCCCAAAAATTGGTGGAACATGTTCCTGTAAACAATATGACCTCTTTCTTGTGGGATGGGCTTTCCCAATAAGAAGTGAGACAACCTGAGTCGATGTGCCGCCAATTCGAATGCCTTGCTCCAGTATTTTTGGGAGTACAATGCCAACAACTGGTAGGTCGAAGCACTGTACACGGAGAATAGGAAAACCAACATCACTGGGATGGTGGCATATGGAGGGACCTGGATTGGAAAGAAGACATTTTCCAGTCCTTGCACACCTAATTGGGCTGAATCCAAGGACTGCTGCTCACGTTGGGGGGAAAGCAGCCCCAGTTGAACGGCAAACCTCAAACCCCAACTCACACTTCCCAATCCACCAACAATAAATACAGTGTAGTACCCGGTAGCCAAGACCAATTTCAGCAATTGCCAGGTTAACGGAAACACAAAGGCG
This sequence comes from Kodamaea fukazawae, assembly GCA_030572255.1. Taxonomy (NCBI): domain Eukaryota; kingdom Fungi; phylum Ascomycota; class Pichiomycetes; order Serinales; family Debaryomycetaceae; genus Kodamaea; species Kodamaea fukazawae. The sequence continues at coordinate 435,381 of JAJLZQ010000003.1, read as the reverse complement.
TCGTGGATCTCATGAGCGTTAGGGTCGTCTGGATTCTTGAGGAAGTACAAGACACCATTTCTCAAAATCCCACTTCTGGCCATACCAACAAAAGATGCAAGAGCACGAATGTAGCAGTACCCTGTGGTGAGGTACAAGGCTATCCTCGGAATGGTTCCTTGTAAGGATTCATAGTGTGACGTGAACAAGATCATATACGTCTTTTTGTCAGGACTCAAGAATGTCGTCAAAACAAATGGTGCTATGCAGATATCAATAAGGAATCCACAAAGAAGTGGGAACACCAAGATTTCGAGGAAAAGAATGAAGAACACCTTGGCCGTGGCAAAGAACTGGTAAAAGTACTTGTAGTTTCTTCTTGCTGAACCCACCAAAGGAGTTCCGTGACTCAAGTAAGCAGTCATCATCTTCTTCAAAGCAGAAAATATGGCAGTGTACCCAAGCAGCATGAGCACCATTCTTTCTATACGTGAGTAATTGCTCTTCTTGAAGTTGACGGCAGGGTAGACAAAGTTAGAAGCAGGGTTTTGTAGATAACTGAGGAGAGAATCGTTTTTGACATCGTCCACTGCAGCAGCAGCACGAAGGACACCAAAACCAACGTAAGTCAAAAAGAAGAAAACAACCACCGGAGCGAACCTGACGTTCGTGCTGATAGCTATAACGGCAACCACAATGGACAATACACCGGTTCCAACTAAAAGGCACAGTGCATAGGTTATTTGACTGTAATCCTCTCTTCCAAGGTCAAAGACGTTAACAACGGTATTGTACGTTGGAATCAAAATGTATTGCTTTATCAGTTCAAAGTAAATGTTTCCCTCAAAAGAATCAACGTAAACGCTCAAGATGGCGTATGAAAAAATAGTGACGACCGTGGTTGTGGGGATAACGGAACGGTAGATGGTCTGGGGGTTCACCTTTCTGACGGACAAAGAGTACCCAAAAACCGACGTGAGGTTTGCAAGCAAAAGCAGGACAAAGGCAGGGATCGGGTTGCTGAATCCAACAACCTTAGCACCCGACAATATCGAGTTGAGCCCAAGACCAATGAAAGTAGCCACCAAGTTTCCGATGACATGAGGAATGTAGTATAAAACGAGATTCATGATGAACATGGCAAGGGTGGCAGCTGCTACAATGAGGATGTAGTCAAAGTAGGCATGAATCTGGAGACGAAGCTCAAAGCCGAAGAAGTCAAAGAACTGGTTGAACAAGCCTCTGTCGTCGTCATCGTCGTTGTCGTTGTTCTCCTCTTCCATGTCGGCCTCCAAGATTTCTTGGGCAAGTCTGTTAACTCTTTCTTGTTCCTCTTGAGGCACCTCGGGCGGCACAAAGAAGTTGAATCTGCCGTCGTTCTGGTTGTTGAGACGGTCGGCCAAGCCGCGGAAATGGTCGTCGTTGTCGCCGTCGATGGGGCGGAAATTGTCGTCGTCGTCGTCGCTGTCGTCGATGGGTCCATTCATATCGACGGTGATGTAGCCATCGTATTCAAAGTTGGTTTCAAAGAATCCGTCGATAGTGGCCTGACGGTTGTGGATGGGTCCCTCTCTGTTCAAGTACCTCATTTCCTCCACGTCGTCTCTCAATCTATTGGGGTCGAAGTTCTCGAGGATCTGGATGTTGGGGTCGTCGTCGGCCGGTGGTTGCTGGGGCTCCGGTTGTGGTTCCTGCTGCTGTTCTTGTTGTTCCTGCTGCTCCTGCTGCTGTTCTTGCCGAGGTTGGTGTTGTTCCTGTTGACGCTCGTCTGTACGCTGGTTGTTTCTGAGCATCTCAAGCAAGGTTGGGCGCTTCTCCTTGCCCATTTTCTTCAACAATCTTCTGTTGAAATCCTCGTCGGTAGTGAGCCATTGGTGGACCAAGACCAAAGCAGTTCCCAAGACGAAGTAGCAGAAGATGTTCAAGATCCCACCCCACCATGTATGGATGATGAAGAGCTTGGCCTTTGTGATGAACACACTCCAGCGATCCATGTCATCGGTAATAGCCTGCTTCAAATCGAGATCGCCAAACATCAAGCCCGCAACCAAGGTTGGATTGCTGTCGGGGTAGCCGAGATCAATCATCACGTTGAAGAAGCGCCCAATGAACTTGCTAAAGACGGGAATCAAGAGCCCAACACACACGAGGATCGAGGCAAGCGCCACGAATTTGGCCACATTCTTCTTGGTCGAAACCACAAACCGCCGCACAATGAGGTTCAACGGGATCCTCAGTGGCATGTTGCTGTCGTAGATGGTCTCAAACTTGTAGGAGGAGTGACAGATGTCACACATGTCTGTGGACTTGTTGGAGTGCTTGAGCCATTCCATTAAACACTCTTGGTGGACGTGTCGAATAGAACCCTTGCACTTGCACGGGTGGAAGAGCGGTTGGTCCTCTGTCGCCTCTCCACGACAGATACGACAGGTGAGTTCTTCCGTCATGGTTTGGTTGTTTTTTAATAAGCGCGGGAACTTCAACGGCTCTTAGACATCGCGAGTCTGGCGGGTACCGTGATCTTGTGGCCACGGCGGGTAAGAAGATGAGGTAGGGGAGGGTAGGGGAAACAGAAGGGAGCAATCCAGTGGACAGTTTGGATGTTAACGGGTTAAATTTTTTGGTTAGCTTGTGTGGTTTACGCTGTAAGACCCTTAAAGTTCTTTGTGGTTCATGATCCACGAGGTGGCGATACGAACGAAGAGCTAAGAGGATCACGAGGTGGCTACACAGAGGGAAGATGTGGCCACCTTTTTCCAATGGCTGCTAGTATAGAGATTGCTGTTGGGATGATGAGACTTCCACGATCCGTGGGGTATCCTTGAATCTGACGTAACGGCAGTAAATCGTGAAATATGTTAGAATTTGCAAGTATTTGCAAGTGTTTGCTAGTGTTTGCTAGTATCTGAAAGTTTTTGTTTGTATTTGCTGTTATTGCAAGTGTTTGTCAGTATTTGCTAAAATTTGCTAGTATTTGCTGTGTATTAAGTATATATTACAAGTGCCCTGGTTGTACAGAGCGATAGTCGAGTTCGCCTAGCGAAGTAGCGCTCTGGCAATGGTGTGCAAGCTGGTGGCAATATCGTGACGATAGTTTTCTGGTGAAGAAATACTGAGATAGTCCATCTGGTGACTTGATGGCCTTCTATGACACTTGATGAAGACTTCTGGTGACTTCGTGATGTCATTCTGGTGAGATGATGCACTTCTATGATCCTGATGTTGGCCTATTTGTAACATCCTGAAGAAAGAATTCTGTTTAAATCGTGATGTTGGCATCTGGTTTCATCCCGATTAAGACATTGTGGTGGTCCAACTCCTACTTTGCTGCCTTTGCCTTCTTCTTCTTCTTACGGTCGGGCTCTTCCTCTTCCTCATCCTCATCATCCTCGTCATCATCGTCATCAAAGTCTCGCTTAGACTCCTTCTTGGTGTCGAAACCCGGGTACTTGTCTTCGTATTGCTTCTTTGCCTCCCTGATGATGGTGTTCTGTTCCATAATGTACTGGTAACGGGCAAGCTTGAGCGGGTCGTTGCGCAAGGCAAAGACAAAGTCGTGCATTTTGATCCTGGACCGGCCTTGGGATTTGGCAAAACGCATTGTCTCGTGGCAGGTGTCCACCAAGAACTCAATGAGCAACTCGTCGAGCGCCTGAATGGTGCCTTCGTTGGACACGGGCCCATCTCCCAACGAGTACAAGAGGTTCTCGATATCCTTGTTGAAGTACTGCTTTTTCTTGCGCTTTTTGGTCTGGAATGTCTGTGAGCTGTTGTACCCGTAGGGCGCGTTGTAATTGGAGTATCCTGATGGCGTGTTGCCGTATCCACCGTATCGATCTTGATCTGACATTACGGGGTTAGTCTGGTTGTTTTTCAAATTTTCGGTAGTGCGAGCTGAACGCTACCAAACAAGTTTATGGGGAAGGAGAGATAGAGAGCCTTTTGTGGATGCCAGTTACCGTTTCTCATCGGAATGTAGCTCTATCGACTGTGCTACATGTGGGCTACAACGTTGTGCCTTGAACAGACACACAAAAGACGCTTTTTTCAAGAAGACAAGGCTCTTTCCACCGTCTAGTTCTACATTGAGCAGATCCAGCTTGAGAGCTTTGGGGCAGCAGGGATGTGAAGCAACCAGAGATCAAGACCCCACACCCAAATCAGAAAGCCAAGAAGAGTCGGAAAACACAAACAGAGCAGCTCCCGCATCTGTCTTGTTGTGCCGGAGGCAGCACGACGACGCTGACGGCGCTGTCAATGTGCTGGGACTTTTGTCTGTGTCGTGACGTCAAACAATGTGGGCTACACCACGACAATACCAAGAAGTTCCCAACATGCTTGGACGCAGGATCCACCAGGCCCAGGAATGTATCAGAACTTTGTTTCGTGTTGTTTTGGTGGTGTTGTGAGCCATGCTCCCGAGAGCCGCCAAAACAAAACAAAAGGGCAGTATAAGCACCGTTTGCGGAATTTGCAGCCAGTGCTCCAACCACCACAGCCATTGCATTCACTACTTAAACATGGGGATTCCTTGTTTTATGGACACCCACACCCATTCCATATGAACATTTTACTTTTCATCCAACTCTTGGGGGTTGTGCTTGGGGGTGCCATTCCCAAGCACCATGTCAAGATGGACTTTGCCGTCAACAGAGGCCACCACGGCGCTTTAGGCAGAAGGCTGCTCTTTGGAGACCTCTTGCCCTTTGGCCTTGGCCAGACTGAGAAGAGCGGCGACGACGACCAGAGCAGCGAAGCAGCCCAACAACAGCTCACCTTGGCCCACCTCGGTATCATGTACACCACTCAGGTGCTCGTTGGTTCCAACAAGCAGCCTATCACTGTGATGCTCGACACTGGTAGCTCTGACTTCTGGGTTCCAGACGCAGACGCCCAATGTGCAGCCCTGGTTGGCAACTGCTCGCTGTTTGGCCAGTTTGACCACACCACCTCCAGATCGTACAAGAGCCTTGACATTCCGTTCAACATCACCTACGTGGACGGTGCAGGTTCCTCCGGGGTCTACAGTAAGGACTCTGTCACCATTCCCGGCGGCGCAACCTTGAAAAACTTCCAGTTTGGGGACGTCAACTACACCACCGAAGCCTATGGTGTGCTTGGAATTGGCCTCAACACTTCGGAAGCCGTCTTGTTCCAACACCAAAACGACTCTGCTGACTACATATACCCCAACTTTCCAAATGCGTTGAAGCAGCAGAAGTTCATCAAGCGTGCAAGTTACTCATTATACCTCAACTCGGACGACTCGCTGACTGGCTCCATTCTCTTTGGTGCTATTGACCACGCCAAGTACGAAGGCGATTTGGGCACCTTCCCAATGGTGACCCAAAGACAGGCAATCAACTCGTCCTCCATCTCTGTCGGCAACGTTGAGATCCCCACCGGATACGGGATCTCCTTGGACTCGGGCTACTCCTTCACCGAGTTGCCCAAGGCAGTCCTTGACGGCATTGCTCCTCTGTTCAACGCTACCTGGAACCAGGCAGCCCAGGCTTACGAGATCGACTGCACCCAACCAAGCGACAAGTTTGTGGATTTCAACTTTGGAGATGTTTCTCTCAATGTTCCCTTCTCAAGCTTGGTTTTGAAAACAGCAGACTACTGCTTCTTGGCACTCTTGACCTCTGATGACGCTGGAAGCGTCAACAAACCACCCACCTTTGGAGACAATGTTCTTAGACACGCTTATGTGTTCTACGACTTGGACCACAAGGAAATCAGTCTTGCCAATGTCAAGTACACCAACGACACTGACATTGAAATGGTTAAGTAGATATAAAAGGTTTAGAAGGAAAATAAAAGGATAAAAGGAGGCCCGACCGGTTTCATAGACGTGATGTAGATGAGTACGATGAGAGGCAGATAAGTGGAAAGGATTTAGGTCGTCGCTTATCCTAAGGTGCCGGAAGCATAATAGAGAGTCACTGTAATGGTACGTTACCGACAAAAAGGTTCTTGGCGTTCTTTCTTCCACACTAACCGGGGATCTGATACAGAAGCAAGCGCATGGCTAAATAGACGAACAATCAGATTGTCGCCCTAAGAAAACCTAAAATAGAAGCGTGTCCCAAAGGGAGGACCTGAAACAAATTGACGTTGCTTGACGTGGTTTCAGGTTGACCGATGCAACATTCTCAAACCTACACGTGGAAATTGGTGTTTTCTGTCTGGTGCCATAAAAACAGAGGGAATATAAAAGGGCGCAGTGGCCCTCTAATGCCAGATTACAGGGTTGCTAGATAAACCCGGAAAGTTAGAACCTGGGCGATCCTTATCAAGGGTTATCGCCATCTCGTAATCACTGGCCCTAGTTGTAGTAGCTTATCTTGTGATATCAGCTCGAATCAGGCAACCCGCTGGGGTCTCTGGGCTCTGCAACCAAGATCAACAATAGCTTTAGATAAGATCGCCCTGGAGGGAAGATCGACAGGAACACGTTTCCTAATTTGTTATTATTGACTCGGATCGTGGCCGGCCCACCACCGCCTATCTACCTGGAACGCCGTAGAGCTTGCGCGTGAATGACAGCTCTCCACAGCAGAGAAACGGTAATCATCATGCGATGGGTGCGTTGACGTCTCGCTTCTGCGCAAAAGGCGTTGGCACCCCCTTTGACACCCGACGAGCAGCATTTTGGCTGCAACGCTGCAGAGGACATACGCTTGATAGTGGGAAGCGGAATGGTCTGTAGATTCAACCGTGAGGATTGATCCACTCGTGAAGACGGCTTCTTTTGTGCAGATGGCGATGGATACATGTGCGGATGCTTAAAACTCGTACGAGGCTTGATCTCTGGGGAGAGATGGATGTACGACTTACGTTGGAAGCGGGTGCAAGGTGTACACTAGCACACTCTGGGCACTCATGTTAGCTGCTCTAGTAGGTTTCGGTCAGCATCTACACTGTCTTGCTCTATCCTCTCATCTATTTCTATAATTTTTACTAATTCCGCTCTAGCTGTCAAAGTACGGCGTCCATTCAAGACGCCACTTCTGCTTTGTTTCGTCGTCGACCCAAGCGGCATCAATACTGTTCAACATAAACAGCTTGAGGTCGTCTCTGGAGTAGCCAAAGCAATCCACCATCATCATCCAGGCCTTAGTTGGAGTGACCTGGTGGAAAATCGGGTCGTCTGTGTTGGGGAAGATACGCAAGCCTCTGCGTGCCATGAAGCGAATTGGATGCTGGGCAGCCCACTGGTCTGGGGGAAGTGTACGTAAATAGTACGAGTTTGTGGGCACGACGGTGAAGACTATGTTGTTGCGGACACAGTGGTCGACCAAGGCCGGGTCGTCGAGCACGGTGTAGCCGTGGTCGATGCGGTCACAGTGGAGGGTGTGAACGGCGTCGGCGACGTGGGACGCAGGGCAGCCGAACTCGCCAGCATGCGCCGTCACCTTGAGACCGTAACTCTTAGCGAGACGGTACGCCTCCACAAAGGTGCTGGGAGGCCCGAGCTCCTCCCTGTAGTCGATGCCGATGCCCACGACGGCGGGGTTTCTGTGGGCTTGCATCCACTCCACCATCTCAACGGCGTATTCTGGGGCCAATTCTCTATCCACCGAGCAGATGAGCTTGCTGTCGATGCCAAACCTCTGGCGGGCCTCGGCGATGGCGGCCACGATGGCCTTCTGGGCCTCACCGTACGGAATCCCCGACTCGTGCACGGTGCCCGACGGGTTCCAGAAGAACTCGCTGTAGCGGACGTTGTGCAACGCAGCGTCTTCAAGGTACTCCACCACCAACCGGTGCAAATGGGCAGGTTTCCGGATGAGATGCTTGTCCATGGCACGGAGGATGCGGAGCACACCCACGGGCTTGTCTCCCCTGGTGTAGAAGTCTTCTATGTCGCTCTGGGCTATTGGAACACCCGCTGAACGGTTGAGGTCGACAAAGGTCTGCTTGCGGATCGTCCCGTACAAATGGCAGTGCAACTCGATCTTGGGCATCGCATGGCAGAAGTCTTGTAAGGAAGTCATGGCAGGCACTGGTTGTCGAGGATTTGCTATCTGGTCCCCGGGCACTGTGCCGTACTAGTACCAGTTGCGGACCCCGAACGTTGCGGGCATTGTCCTCCATCGGGGCTTCCTATTCGCCAGCCCTGCGCTTCTGCATCCCCAAAGCGGACTTTGGTGTATTGTGCTCATCGGCAGGAAGATCAACCATGCATTTATTAACCTTTTAGGGCGGGCTCGATCGGGAAACACACAAGGAGATAACAACCTTACACAATCCACTTTGCACAGCAGATATAAAAGTGTGGGATTGGCTGTTGGAGACTGCAGTGAAATTTCCACAGAGGGCCAGTAACACCATGGAAAAAGAAGCTGGCAATGTCCATGTGGAGTCGGACGTGCTGTCCGACCATCAACAAGGCTACATGACCGAAGAACAGTACGTGGAAAAGCACGGGCTCGACGTAGGAGCCATGACCCGCAAGATCGATCTCCATGTCTTGCCCTTGATGTTCTTCATCTACTCGCTCCAGTTCATGGACAAGCTTGCCTTGAGTTCGTCGTCTGTGTTTGGTATCGCCAAGTCCAACCATCTCGAGGGCCAGGACTACTCGTGGGTTTCGTCCATCTTCTACTTTGGGTTCATGGCGGGCCAGTTCCCCATCGGAAGGTTGCAGCAGGTGCTCCCCATCGGCAAGCTCATGGGTGTGACCGTCACCATCTGGGGGATTATCCTAGCATGCTCCTCGGCCTCCCACCTGTACGCCGGCTTGTTGGTGGCCCGTTTTTTCCTTGGTTTGTTTGAGTCCGCCGTGTCCCCATCCGCCGTCTTGATCTCCTCCATGTTCTACACCTCCAGTCAACTTCCTTTGCGGACAGCCATCTGGTTTTCGGGAAATGACTTTGGTGGTGTCATCAACGGCTTCATCACCTTTGGCTTGGGCCATATCCACGGCAAGTTAGACTCTTGGGAGTACATTTTTTTGGTGTACGGCTGCATCACCGTGGTGTACGGTGTGTTTGTCACCTTCTTCTTACCAGACTCGCCCCAGAACGCCAAGTTCTTGACTGAAGTTGAAAAAGAGTACTTTGCCAGGTACCGTGTGCAATCCAAGGTCCACAACAACTGGGACTGGTCCCAGGTGTTGGAGTGTCTCACAGATTACAAGACCTTGTTCCTCATTGCGCTCACCGTCTTGAACATCTTGCCGAACGGTGGGATCCTCTCGTACGGTTTCTTGATTATCGATGGTTTTGGGTTCACTGCCATCCAGACAACCTTGTTGAGTGTGCCAGGGTCCATTATCTCGTGGATCGCCATTGTGCTTTCTGGTTACGCTGCTTCCAAGTACAAGAACGTCCGATGTTTGGTTATGATTGCAACCGTCATTCTCCCCATCGTGGGAGGTGCTCTTGTGTATGCTGACCACAGAAAGGGTGTCAAGTACCTCGGGTACTTGTTCTTGTTGGTCCAGCCAGCAACCTTCCCACACGTTTTGGCCTTGGGTGCTGCCAACTTCCGTGGCTCCACCAAGAGAGTCACCTTCAACGCCATCATCTTCTTGTTCTACTGTGCCTCCAATATTGGGGCTCCTCAGTTGTTCAGAAGAAACGAAGCTCCTACGTATCCAACTGCCTTCAGGTCGTGGATCGTGTCTTTCTGTCTCACCATTCTTCTCGCCTTGTTGTTGAGGTTCTACTTGATGTGGGCAAACAAGAAGAGAGGAGAAAGCACTGCAGATGCTCAGAACGACTTGACCGATAAAGAGGACACTTCGTTTAAGTATGTTTACTAGAGGTTACAGACGTTGATTGAGAGACTGTTCACCTGGATGTAATTGTGGATGTGATTTTTGGATGAGATTGTGGATATGATTATTGGATGAGATTGTGGATGTGATTGTGGATGTGATTTTTGGATGTGATTAGGGATTGTTCACCTGAATGTGTTCACCTGAACCTGTTCCTTACTGTGATTTCTGAATAATTCATCTGACAGTTTATCTGACAGTATTCTCTGTGTTCTTTGCTTGTTTACCGATTGTTCGTGGTTCGAGCTCAGATTACCAATGCTAGGGTGGTTGCCGCACTTGTGCTGAGCTATTCTTCACTTGGACTTTGATATTTATTCGTGGGTCGGATCCCTCCAACTTGGGATTGTTTTTCCTTTCAGAATCTGGCTTTATAGTGTACTATCATCTTAATACGGTATGGTTTACCGCTTTAATATAATTAATGGGATATATTTTGTAGACCTTTGCAGGGCGGAGGAGATTTCAATCCCCAAAGTGCTAACTGAACCAATTGAGGGTGCTTTGGAGTGGTACTACCTTATAGAGCCTACAACCATTCTTGATTTGACATTCACGTTTACGTTGTTCCGCTTGATGTGCTGCTTGCGGTTGCAATTGGCTGCAAATTTTGTCCGCACCAGAGTCTGTAGGCAATCCCAACATTCCTCCAAGACTCTACGCTAGCTTGGTCCATCACCTCTCACCAAATATATTCTCCAGGCTACCTATATGCTGCCTGTACGCTGCCCGCTCCACTACAACATCGTATCTCTATGTTTATTATATGCAAATTTAGGGTATGAATTTTAATGTACACATCTGGATCCACCAGATACTGCGAGACCAATCACAACATAGCAACCAATCTTTCCTTTCCAGCGTCTTCTGGAGTCAAGTCACTGGACTTGACTCTGTTACCCAACTTGAAGACACTCTTGACGAAACCGTTCTTGTCCAAGACAACCAAGTCAGCGTCACAACCTGGGTTCAAGAAACCCTTCTTGTTTTCGATACCGACAGCAACGGCAGCGTTGTTGGTGACGGTCTTGACGGCCTGGGCAAGGGAGATGCCTGTCCATTGGATCAAGTTTCTGATGCATGCGGGCAAGGTGGTGGCGGCACCAGCCAAGGTGTTTGTGCCCTTCAACACCAATCTGAAGCCCTCCTTGGAGATGTACTGGTCGCCCCACTTGTAGGTGCCATCAGGCAAGCCAATCAAGTGCATGGCGTCGGTGACGAGGAAACACTTGTCTGGGTTCGATCTGTAGGCCAAAGCACACATGGATGGGTCAATGTGCACACCGTCACAGATCAAGCCAAAGTATGGAGTGTGGTTGGTTTGTGGGGAGGTGATCAAACCCACGACACCGGCATCTCTGTGGTGGGGTTGGGGCATGGCATTGTACAAGTGGGTGATCATGGAGGCACCCTGTTCAATGGCCTTGAGACCAGTCTTGTAGTCGGTCATGGTGTGGCCGATGGAGAAGGTGATGTTCAGGGCCTTCAAGGCTGGGATCAAGTCGAGCACACCAGGGATCTCTGGAGCAGCGGTGATGATGGCAACGTTGTCAACCAAGTTGGACTTGCCGCCGTAGATCTCAAAAACCTTCTTTGGGCCGTCCTTGGCGTCCACAAGCGCCTCCGGTGGGTGGCAGCCCTTCTTCTGCATGTTGATGAAGGGCCCCTCGATGTGTGCACCCAAGGAGTCACATCTGTCGGAGGCATGCGTCTTTTTGTAGTACTGCAACACCTTGGCGTACACCTTTGGGTAGGTGGAGGGCAACGTGGGACACAAGCCGGTGACCCCGGTGCTCAAGTACTTGGTCATCGCATCGTTGTATCTAGCAATGAACATATCCACCTCTCTGTCGGTGGATTCGGAGTTGATTTGGGAAAAGCTGACCCCGTAGATACCGTTGTTTTGCAAATCAAGGAAGCCTGGGGCCAAATATTCACCATTCAAGTCGATTGTCTCCACCACCAAAGTCTTATCGGCAGGCTCTGCAACAATCTTCTTTGTGGTGTTATCAAAGTAGAGGTCCTTGTTGGGGTAGACAACGCCATTGTCTATCAAGTGGCAGTTGGTAAATCTGGTCAAAGTCATGGTCAATTGGTTGATGTGTGTATAACTCACCTAGTTGGCTCTGAATGGACAGATAACCACGCTTATATATCAATTTTGGAGCCAGAGGAGGTTATCACATTTTTCTGTCCCATTTTTTTTGCAATGTGACATTTTTGCAAAAGAAAAGGGAAAATGCAACCGGCGCGTTGCAGTAGCACTCTCCGATGGCCGGTGTCGGAAGCAAATGCAACCTGATTTTGGAGGGATACAACGTTGCATTTTGTCGTGGTGAGATCCCAGATTATAGCTATAAGAAGGCACTGGAAGAAGCAGCGAGGGAGTGAAAAGTCAGATAAACCAAACACTTCTCCAGCACCATGAAACAAGTGACCTTTTCGTCTGCCGACGGCGCCAGCGAGTACCTCGCCAACTACATCATCAACAAGATCAACGCCTTCCAGCCAACTGCCTCCAAGCCGTTCGTGTTGGGGTTGCCCACCGGGTCCTCGCCAGAGGGCATCTACGCCCGTATTGTCGAAGCCCACAAGGCCGGCAAGATCTCCTTCAAAAACGTCGTCACCTTCAACATGGACGAGTACTTGGGTTTGGAACCCACCAACGCCCAGTCCTACCACTACTTCATGTACGACAAGTTGTTCAACCACATTGACATCCCCCGTGAAAACATCAACATCTTGAACGGTTTGACCAGCAATGTGCAGCAGGAGTGTGCCAACTACGAGGCCAAGATCAAGAAGTACGGCAGAATCCACCTCTTCTTGGGCGGTTTGGGCCCAGAGGGGCACCTTGCCTTCAACGAGCGTGGTTCCACCAGAGACTCCAAGACCAGAAAGGTGACTCTTGTGGACTCCACCATTGAAGCCAACTCCAGATTCTTTGACAACGACAACGACAAGGTTCCAAAGTACGCCTTGAGCGTGGGTATCTCCACCATCTTGGACAACTCCGACGAAGTTGTTTTGATTGTCTTGGGTGCCGGTAAGGCCTTTGCCTTGAGCAAGACCACCAACGGCAAGAGCGATCCAAACTACCCTCTGAGTTACTTGCAAGAACACAAGAACGCTTTGATTGTCTGCGACAATGCTGCTGCTGGTTTGGCTGCAAAATTCTGAGGAGTCATAGAGGCTTTGTGCCGACCATGCATTCGAGATATAAGATTATAGAATACAAGATAAGAAGAGATGGATGGTAGGTTTTGCGGTATAAGTTGTACGCCTATCAAGTAGGGGGCGAGACATGGAGAGTAGTCATGTAGGCGAGGATTTGGTCGGACTTTGCCGAAGGTGAACGGGGATACTGTAAAGTCCACCAAGATCCCCCAAAATGCACCAAGATCCATCAGGATCCACCAATTGGGTGAATGGTAAAACTCGAGGAGCGGAAAATCCTACCAGAACCCTTTGAGGACACAAATTGGAATTATCGTCACCGACGAACCAAGCTCCACAAACACCTAATCTCAAAGCGACTCTAAACAGCTACAGAACATCTCAACAGGAATTGTAACAGCCACATTTAACAGAACATCTCATCAGTACATCTCATCAGAACAACTCAATAGAAATCTCAACAGATCATCTCAACACCCACTCTCATAACACCAACACCTTTTAACGCCAACACTTAACTTCACCACTACCACTTAACACCTACACCTCACTTCACCACCACCACTTAACACCTACACCTAACTTTACCACCACCACACACAACCACCTAACATCACCACACACATCTCAACCCATCTCTAGCACCCTCCTAACCTCTGCCCACTTCACCCATCTTTTCAGGTACGTCCCCAGTGGGCAACCCCACCGCAACAAGTGAGCTCTTTGCACTTTGCGATGCACAGGTATCAATCAACGCACCTCCAGATGGAACGTTGTATCGCCTTAGTGTGGGGTTGATGTAACCGTGGAGAGATTCTTCCACAAACGCGCCGGTGACATGATAAGACTAAGGCGTCTGACTCTGGGGAACAGAAGCCCGGGAGACACCTCCAGGGAAGCAACCTGGTACCAAATGTTACATGGCCATTGTGTGTAAGGGCGGCGTCGGAAAGCAAACAATAGGAGGTCCTTTTGTCACTGGCACCCTCCCAGCACACCCAGGGGAGCAAAAGCTAGACGACCCGTGCGGCTTTGTGGCTCGCGGCAGCGATGGACGGCCCATCGCCATGGACATGGACGGCCTGAGCGCAGTGCCTGTGGGTCCAGTGTTGTGTGGGGGTTGCCAATGACCTTCAGCGAGACCCGTACAGGTTGCAGTCCGTACCGGAGTGTCACTGCCGGTGTGCTATGGTGTTATCTTGCTCCTGGTCATGTCGCCGTATGTGTGGTGCCATACTATGTGGAGCCACTTCCTACTAGAGTAACTCCCGTTATTCCGGCCATAGTTAAGCCAGGGACCCACATTTCGAGCAACTGTCTGTTTATAGCACTGTTGCAGTAGAATCTTTCTAGATGTTCTGTGAGTTTAAGCTTATCCAATAGGGTTTTATGCGGGGCCTGTCTACAAGCTTTTTGAATGGAACATGGTTTTCTCGTATAGCACCTGGACATGGTTTTCTCGTATTGCACATCTCCTGCTTGCTATCAGTGCTCCAGTGCTCTTTGGCATGTTTTACCTAAGAGCACTACGTTCTTCGTTTCGCCTAGGCTCATGCTTCTCCTATACACAAGTAGCTAACCAGCTCGTAAAGCAATTGCGTGACAACCACCTCTCCATAAACTCGCCGGTCGGCACAGCATCGGGCTACAGTGACTCCTATTTACGGCCGTGTTGTAGAATCTCTCTATGATGGCTGCTGATGGCTGCAAATGGGCGTTGCAGCCATCACCAAGCATATGCACACACAAGCCTGAAACACAGCCGACCCAGCAAACCACACCGGAAATGAGTCCATTCTTGACAAGTGGTTGCAAGAGGGCCATTAGAAAGGTCTCCTCCATAGTGCCACTTCACTGGTGGCTATACTGGGTCTCTGAAGCGGCTCCTTTCGACTCCACCTTTTCGCTGTCGTTCCCCGGATTGGTACCGGGAAAAACATGGGGTGAACTCAAGTGAAGCCGCCTAAGCGGTGTTTTTGCAGCCATTGTCACCACGAGATGGCCGAATAGTGGGAGGGTGCCAATGGGCACGCCGAGGTGCCATTGTTCAGGGGTTGGAGCTGGTAGGAGGTCAGGGAGGGAAGAGGGTCTTCCTCAGGTGAGTGCAATCAAGTGAGTTCTCGAAGCTGTCAAACTGCTGTGTTCAAAGGTTCTCTTCAAAGCTGTGTGTTCAAAGGTTCTCTTCAAAGCCATGTTCAAAGGTTCTCTTCAAAGCCATGTTCAAAGGTTCTCTTCAAAGCTGCTATGTTTAAAGACTCTCTTCAGAGCTGCTGTGTTCAAAGCTGATGTGTCCAAAGGTTCTTTTCAAAGCTGTATGTTCAAAGCTACTCTTCACTTGCCCAAAGATTCATCCAACATCCCTATACATCCTCTCCATTCTCTCCATTCTCTACGGTTACTTCTTGCTTAACGATCGTCTATTAAGTAAAATATGCAGCACCAATAGCAGCACCAATGATCAGACTATTATCCACCAACTTAAAATCAACCTTCACTCCGTTTTCTCTCACAAATGCATTGTTGTTAACAAACTTTTTGATGTCATCTCTATAATTCGTAAAGTATGTGAGGACCGAGCCGACATAACTGATCACCACCAACTTATCATCCAAAGAGTCCTGCTTTTGGATCAACTTAAGGAATGATACGATTGTTATGGCGCAAATGAAGGCAGCTCTTCTAATGATGGCACGAACCACTTCCTTGAGGGCCACGACGTCGGCACGGGACACCTGGGCTGCGTCGATGGCATAAGTCTTTGCAAACTTGGATGCAATGAGGTCGAGGTCTTCGTTTTCGTCAATGGCGCACATCAACTCGCCCTCAAACCCGTCGTAGGGGGTATTCAAGATTCTATCTATGGTCAGTTTGTTGACGTTGTTGAAAATCAACTGCTCGTTGATCATGTCCACCAACACGAGTCTGGCGAGCTCGGGCAAGTATCTGCCCGAGGTCATCACCTCTGCGGGCTGCATGATCTCACCCTTGGCGTCCGGGGTCATGAAGCAGCGGAAGTCAAACTGGAAGTCCTTGAAACGGGGCTCCATAATGTGGTCGTATTTGTTGGCGAGGTAGGGCAACATCTGGTCGCCAAAGCAGTCCAACTCGGTGTTCATCAACACCTTGGTGGAGGTGCTTGCCTCGCTGCGCACAACCTTCTCTTGGGGCAAAAAGGAACTCTCCAAGGCACAGCACACGTTGTAGCCTGTGCCCAACACCATGGCGAGCTTGGTGTGCTTGTCCAAAAACAAGCCGGCCGAGTACACGGCAAGCGAGTCGTTCAAAATGCACTTGATGTCGATGTTGATGTGGTAGTCGTTGGCCAAGATGCCCTCCAAGAGCGTCTTCAAGTCTTTTCCGTGGATCTCGGGGGCAATGGTGTAGCCCTTGGACACATGCACAATGTTGCCGGAGTTGTGGGAGGTGGCCTCGAGGGGGAAGGACCAGGTGAAACCTGTGGAGACGACCGACCTGATGTCGATCAAGCTCTGGGACTTCAAGATCTCCAGAATCTTCTCGCCGATAAACTTGAAAAAGTTGTAGTCCATGGTCTTCTTGGTGTTGGCAATGGTCCACTTCTTTTCGATGATGATGTTGATTCTGGAGGCGGTGTCGTCGTCGCCGAAAGGAATGGGCGTCAAGACGGGCGACTTGACGGAGGAGGCGCCGGTGATGTCGGCAAGCACCTCGGCCTCGCCGACGCCCTCCAACTCCACGCTCTCGATCGACGAGTCGGTGTGGTCCAAGGTGACCAAGTTCAACTTGGAGTCCGAGGAGTTGTTGGTGCTGATCTTGAGCAAGTTGGACACATCCTCGCCCGAGCCGTGCGGACGCTTGATCTCAACAACAGCAATCCGCAAGGTGCTGCCGCCCAAGTCTATGCACAAAAAGTTGCCGTGTTCCTCCCCAGTAGGACTTATATCGTAGTTGGGCAACATGGTCATCTTGCTCGATCTGATGGAGTCGTCAAAGTCCTGCAAGAGGAGGTTGGCCTGCGACGTGAGAATCGAGTCGTTGATGTTGCTTGTGAAGGGGGAGACCATACTGTGTGCTTGTTCCTTGTTGATACCTTTGTTTTTCTTGAAGAATAGCATCGCTGGTGTGGTCTGTGATGTGTGTGAATGTGGCGTGGTCGGTGGGTCTAGGGGTTGTTCAAGCTACCGATATAGAGCACACCTTTGTTTATGGATTTCCTTTCTCCAGATTTGCCAGTATTTATATTTAGTTTCTTAAATTTTTGGCTACCACATTAAAGGCAGATAAAGATCGAAAATTTTATGTTGCATTGGTGTGAATTGCGACATCATTGCATGTAACATCAAGAGGCCCGAGAGGGAGCACCGAAAATTGAAACATGTGAGTGGGTGGGGGTAGCGAGCGAGGCATGGGGAAACAATGTCAGCCGACTCTGTCAGTCCCGGGTGGGTTGATTTGGCGGAATGACTCCCGGGTGGCCCAACCACGCCCGCGGGCCTTTGGCTTCTTGACGTTTCGGCTTTACGCATCGGTGGATATGCGAGGGCCTGGCCGCCCAACTGGGCGGGTCCCCGTTAGGCAACCGGATTTGCCCCATAAAAATCGCCTCTTGCTGCTTTCTGTGCACTCCCGGAAAATATGCAACGTTGTAATGTATCGAAACCAACTGGGCGGTATGTCCGGCTCCGCACATCTGGGCCCCGCCAAACGGTTAGGGGTTGCACGTAAATACGAGGTGGTACATAAGTCGGCACTTCCCAGATACTGGTTTGACGTTTCATTGTGAGGTACCGAGCGTTGGTGGAGCCTGGGCGAGCGTGGGCGAGCGCCGGGTCCGCCGCTGCTGTGGTTGTAGGGTGGATGTAGCGTGGGAGCCGTACTGGTTCTTATCGGTTCTTAGTGATTTTAGTGGCTCTATACATTTGGTATAAACAAGCTCACTCGAGACATCATCTGTCAAATCTGTACATTGGTGGAGTCCTCACATTCGAGACATCTTCTGTGAAATCTAAGTGACATTGGTGGATTTCCTAACCTGAGTAGCAATGCACAAGACTGTAAGGTTTACAAGCACATTCCAGACATATAGGCACAATATTGAACATTCCACATTATTATAGGCATATAGACTCTAATTTTGTCATGGTGGACAATCTGGATACTATATTAGACCCATAGGCATACTAGATACCCTGCATACCAGAAATACTAGGTATACACCAAGCTGGGCATACTAAACTTGCTAGACATAGACACTATAGTAGGCATTCTAGGCATTTGATACCATGCTAGACATACCAGAAATACTAAGTATACTAGACACCAAGCTAGAAGTACTAAACATGCTAGACATAGACACTATTTTAGGCATTCTAGGCATTACATACCGTTATAGATATAACAGAAACACTAGACACTATATTAGGCATTCTAGGCATTATATACAATGATAAATATATCAGAAATACTAGACACTATATTAGACATTCTAGGCATTAGATACCATGATAGACATACCAGAAATACTAGACACTATATTAGGCATTCTAGGCATTATATACAATGATAAATATATCAGAAATACTAGACACTATATTAGACATTCTAGGCATTAGATACCATGATAGACATACCAGAAATACTAGACACTATATCAGACATTCTAGGCATACTGAATCACTAGAACCATAAAAGACATAAAGGCATGAAAGACACAATAAAATATAGCTTGGTAAACCAGACATACTAGGTATACTAAACATGCTAGACATATTTGACGTACAAGACACTATATTAGACATGCTAGACATACTGAATATCTGAAACCATAAAAAACATAAAAGGCATGAAAGACACTATAAAATATAGACTTGGCAAACCAGACATACCAGGTATACTAGACATACTAGAAATACTAGAAATACTAGAAATACTAGACATACTAGACATACTAGACATACCAGGTATACTAGACATACTAGACATACTAGACATACTAGACATACTAGACATACTAGACATACTAGACATACTAGACATACTAGACATACTAGACATACTAGACGTACTAGACATACTAGGGACACTGAAGCATACCAGACACAATTTACTAGTTATCACACTAGAAACCTTACACGAGACGTATTCTAGACTCTCTATACAAGACACTAATCTAGGCATACTAGACACTATACTTAAAATACACACTCTTTTAGACATCCGAACATACTGAAAGCTTTGGACACCAAGATATACTAGTTCTAATAGAACACTAGACATTGACATGCCAGGCATACCAGACACCATATAAGACATCCCACACACACCACACACACCACACACTACACACACTAGACATATTAGACATACTATACTAGACACACTAAACACTCCTACAGACTCACTGCAGACATCTCGATCTTCTCTTCCTCCTTGACCAACTCACGAAGCCAACCCTTGGCTTGCTCCGAAACCTCTTCGATCATCCGCATGGCAACAACCTGGGCAGGCTTGATCATGTTGGTCACATACAAGAAGTACAAACCACCGCCAAGCAACAAGGTCAAGGTGATCAACAATGGGTTGCGCAAGATGGCCATGAACTCGTTCCACCCCAACACAACAATGACAAGGTAGATCCAGTAGGGAATGTGGGTCTTGCCCTGGATCATGGCACGCTTGGTCTCGACGTACTGCGTGTCCACCTCTCTCTTGAACTTCTTCTTGATCACCTCTGTGTCGGCCTCCTTGATGATGGTGGTGGCCTCCACGACTTCGTCGTCGTCGTCGTCTTCCTCCTCCTCCACCTGCGTGGGGGGGATGGCCACGTCAATCTCCCTCAACACCTCCAAGGTCTTGTACCCGCCGGACTTGGCCTCGCCGAAGCGCTCGTCCAACTCGACAAGACTCAAGTACATGCGGGGCAAGCCGCCGTCGTCGTACCTGAACTTGTCTTCAAACTTCTCCTTCATGATGTTGCCGACAGTGTCCTTGTTGATGATGCTCTTGATGGAGGAATACACCCTGTTCCAGGCTTGTTGGATGAAGAGCTCAACAACCTGCTCGTTCTCGGTGGCAGAGGTGCCGAACCCAAAGTCGTAGCCTTGGCCCACCTCGCTCGAACGGTACTTGACAAAGGCGTCGTCCTTGGCCTTTTCGAACCCTCCCACAATGTTGGTCCAGGTCTGGCCATCTGCAACGTTGTTGACCTCAAAGTTGATCAACTTGACCAACTGGTTGTTGACCTTTTTGACCGTTTTGTTGACGAGCGCCTTCAACTCCACTTGTCGCTGCTTCTCTATTATCTCGTCAATCTTCTTGTATACCTCCTTCTTATCCTCCTCAAATGACTGTTCCTTCTGGTACTTATGCTGGGACAACTTGTCGAGGTACTCTTTTTCGTACGATGCAACCAACAACTTTGTTTCTGCAACAAAGTTGTCCTTGTTAACTTGGCTGAGGTCCTCGGCAAAGGACTTCAACATTTGCTGTTCCAAGTCATGTTTTCTGCCCAAAAAGACAGTGTGGAGTTCCTGGTGGATGCGGCCCTGCAAAGTGGCTCTTCTTTCCTTGTAGATACTGGGGTTGTAGCGGGCGGCCTTGGCGTCGTACTGCTCCAAGTACTCCTCCACCAAGTCCACCATGGACCCTTGGCCCACCTGGTCAGCGTAGTTCTCCAAAAAGCTCAGGAAAACACCCTGCAAGATCTCGTCACACTTGAATTTGGCCACCAAAATCTGCTGGGTGGGCAAATCCAAGTCCTTGTTGGTGTTGATCTGCTCCCAACAGCTCTCGGCATACATGGTCCAGCCCTCAAACGGGATGTTGTGGTGGTAGTAGGGCTTGAAGATGTCGTCCTTGGTGGAGAACCGGTCGCCCAAGTTCTTGACGTCCTGCTCAAACTCCTTGTACTGCAACACCTTGTGGTGCAAGGCGTGGAAGTCAATGTTGAAGAAATCGTGGAACTTGAAATGCTGCAACTCGGCGGGTTTGTTCAACTCGTCCCACATCTTGGTCAAGTCGTTAGTCAACAGGGCCAGGAGACTCTCCAACGGGGTGTTTCCAATGTGGTCACGGATCACAATCAACAACAAGACCTTGTGCTTGTCGTCGGGGTTCTTCAACTTGGCTGACCCGAAAAGCGACAAGTTGACCTCAAACACCGTCTTCAACAAGCCCATGTTGGCTCCCTGGTAGAGTCCCACCTGTGTTTCCCAGATATTGATGATCAAAACCTCACTGGTGGAGATGGCAAACAAGGCCGACTTACGCTCAAAGTCCTGGTCCTCGCCACGTTCCCGACCATCTGTACCTTCGACGTCCATCACGAAGATCTCGCCTGTCAGCGCCTTCTTGCCTGAATTGCTTGACAAGATGGGCAGGTGGGCCATCCAGATCCCCTTGGTGGTCTGCTGGCGCTTGGTCTCGTCCATCACGTCAAAGTTGGTGTTGAACAACTTGTTCAACAAGGTCGACTTCCCCGTCGACTGACTGCCAAACACCGACACTATGTGGTAGTTGTGCACCACCTCCCCGGCTCCGTGTGTCTGGTTGATGTACTCGTAGAGCTTGCTGTTGAACTCCTTCTGTTCGTCAATCACCTGTGTGGCGTCCTGTTTGTAATTGATGGGCACAAACGATGACGACGAGCTGGCGGAAGATATCACGCCGACTTCTTCTTCCACTCCAAGGTTGGGCGCTGGGAGATCGCTCATGTTGCTTAACTGTGGTATGAAAGGACAAGTTTTCGTTGGGCCGCTTTGTGCGTGTGATTTTGACGAGACGCCAAAGGGTGAATGGGTGGTGCACAACCAGGCCTGTTCCGGGGACGTGGTCCACGAGATGGCCAGTTATTGTGAGTTGTGGTGGTGCTGGTGCCAACGGTGGTGCTAGTGGTGGTTTTAGTGGTGGTGTTGTTCTAGTTGTGTGGGTCTTGCCACCTCTTCATCTCTCGTAGTGCTCCTCTATGGCGGATTCTCCACTTTATTGCAGCCATGTGAAGAGGAGTGGTTTGAAGAATGGTGGGTCAAGTGGTGACACGAAAGATCAGTTGTTGTTAGTGGGTACTTAGTAGGTGTTGGACCACTGGCGGGACTGGTTTTGGTTTAGGTGTCAGCCGTGTCGCCGTGCTGGTGGCTCTTGTGATGTACTTCCTATATCGTAGATCTGGGGATCGTATACAATGGGGTCTGGAAGGTGCATTTTGGCTGGCTCTTTTGGAGTATCTGCAATACACCTGTAAGGTTATAATCCCTAGAGAGTTGTCTTTCCAAGAGGTATGGCTGGATCTCATGGTATAAGAGAATCGGCGGTGGGTGACGGTATGTGAAGCGCCTATATCTGATCAACAGATCTGGATTACGGTCCGAAAGCTAAGTTTCTTCTGGTATAGCTGTATCAGCTGGCTTCACATGACTGGTTCTGTCTGTATTCCTACGTATTCCATCAGGTCTCAAACTGTCTTCTGAAGCGCAACAATAGACCACTAAATATGGACCTACACATTCTGTTAACCATTTTCAAATTGGCTGTTTCTGTTGGTAAAGCTACTCAACAGTTCAATTAGATCTTGGCCAGTTAACTGCACCACTAAACCAGTGGATTTCAGTTCTAAATTGTTAATCTCCAGTTGGTACAAGCTTCACCCAAATGAATTGTCATATACCAGTTCCAATTCTTGATCTGTTATCTTGTGATAGTCTTTCAACTCTACCTAGTAGATTGAAGCTCAATGTTGGCTTTTTCTTCTTTTTGGCTGTCAAAAGCCTGGCTCTCTTTGAGTACCCATTAAGCTCACATAGTTCTCATCCTGGTCCTTCTGAAGTGCTGCAAACCCTAAACCAGTAGATCTAGAGCCTTAGAATGATTTCTTACTTCTAATTGGCAAATTCTACTACTCCCTTAGCTAAATAAAACATGCTTTTGCTGTGTAGGTATTCAGCACTTTTTGGTCTCCAGATCGGTTTTAGCTATTGCTGCTCCACCTATATATACACATACCTTACTGTTGTCACATTGTCAATCTTCGCTTCAACCCTCCTTCTATCCCTTCCTCTACACTCAACTCAAATTCTGTTCTTATTCTTTTTACATTCTGATACGTATCTAACGAATTGCAGTGGCACGCCATTACAACTTTTCAGTCAACTCTGGGATGACCTCGTTCAAGTCGCCCACCAAACCGATGTCGGCGACGTTGAAGATGGGTGCGTCTGGGTCCTTGTTGATGGCGACGATGGTCTTGGCGTCCTTCATCCCGGCCAAGTGCTGGATGGCACCGCTGATTCCCACGGCAATGTACAACTCTGGGGCAACAATCTTACCGGTCTGGCCAACTTGCAAGGAGTTGTCGCAGAAACCCGAGTCGACGGCAGCTCTCAGGGCACCGACAGCGGCGTTCAACTTGGCAGCCAAAGGCTCGATCAACTTGTCAAAGGTCTCCTTGTCCTTGAGACCTCTACCACCGGAGACGACCCTCGAGGCAGACGACAAGTCTGGTCTCTCGGAGGAAAGCAATTGCTCGTCCACCAACTCGTTGAGCTTGCTAGGAGCCACGCCAGTGGAGAAAGCCTCCACACTGGCGCTACCGCCCTCGGTGCTGGCGGGCTCGAATGCAGATCCTCTCACGGAAACCAACACCTTGGCGTCCGACGTCTTGACGGTTGCAAATGCATTCCCAGCATAGATGGGTCTGACAAAGGTGGTCTCGCCTTCAACCCTGATGATGTCGCTGATGGGTTGCACGTCCAAGAGGGCTCCAAGTCTGGGGAGAATGGACTTTCCAGCAGAAGAGGCTGGCACCAAGACGTGTGTCAACTCGTTGTTCTTCTCCAAAACCTCCTTCAACACAGGACTCACCTCCTCAGCCAACAAGTGGTCGAATTGGCTGCCCTCCACGGTGAGCACCTTGGAAACGTGCTGCACCTGGGATAATTGTTCAGCGACTCCGGTGTCCTTGCCTAGCAAAATGGTGGTGATAGGCTTGCCGATCTGCTGGGCGGCAGCAATGGTCGACAAAGACCCAGAGGTCATCTTGCCCCCTGCGGTCTCCACCAACGCAAGCGTGTCCAACACAGGTCTTGTCGAGTGAATGAATCTTCTACCGGTCAAACGCAACATACTGGTCGAGAGCTCAATATTGGTTAATTGATTTTTTTGACTTCTGACTCAGTGCTGCACGTGAGCACGTCAACGATCGGGGCCGAAACGGATCCCGGGGATGGGGTCGACAGAGACCCACTGGTTGGGGGTCTACATGAGGTGGGATACGAGGTTGGGGAGGCTAAGGCACAAGGTGCAAGAACCCTGTTGTTGCTGGAGTGTTTGTTGTGGGGTCGTGGTGGGGTTCAACGGCGGTCAACTGGACAGTTGACACTGGAGCAGGCTTCAGTGGAGGTAGAGGTCAGGAGGTGATCAGCATGACAGGTAGCCGCAATGAGCATCCATTCCACCCACTTAATGAGTTTATAATTGGTCTGGAATAAAGTAGATAAACTGGTTTTCTTTTAAGCTGGACTTTCTTCGTTTGTGCGTTGGCTGCAACTGCAAGAAGCGTTCCAGCAACACCTGGTTAAACCACCATGTCACTAACAATCACTAACACGTATGAGCCCACCCGCATTAGCCCACTCTTACCTTCCACGCTTTCTACTCTTCTCTCCGTTAATCTGTCTTCCTTCGTGTCTCTGCATTGGCTGCAACTCCACATACACAAATAAGCGCAGAATCAATACCCAGATGGCTAATCCACAATCTCTCAAATACCCACTTATCCAATATTAACCCACCCGCATTGGGCCACCTTTCACGATTTCTACTTTTCTCTCCTTTCATTCTGTCTTCGTTCGTGTCTCTGCGTTGCATTGGCTGCAACTCCACAGAAGCGCAGACGCAAAACCTGCCAAACCACCCTCTCACCACCACTCACTAACCCTATATGAACCCACCAACATTTGCTCACTCTCACTCTTCCACCCATCCGCTTCCCCATCCTCCTTCTACCCACGACTTCACATGGCACCATTTGTCGCATTTGCAACCCCTCCGTCACCGCTAGCCACCATCCCCACAACCGCCATCACCTTCTCCCATTGCTGCCACGTCAAGCCAAGAGGTCACGCCCTCCGCACCCTTCGGAACGCTCCAACGACCGCATACCACTTTCACCTTTTTCTTGTTGTCCTCTCTACCAAAACCCCAGTTTTTGTAAGAATTTGCAGCTTTCTTGGAAATTCTGGGAACACATAGCACCCAACACACAACCCAAAAGCTGAACTATTAAAGCTACACCTCCAAGAAAGCAACCACCACCAAGTGGTATACCCCAACATACACAGCTTTCCACTTCTCGGCCTTTTCTGGCAACCTCCCAGCTTCCCAGGTGTGGTGCCAACATTAATAATTCTCATTGTCTGATTGGTCTCACGTGCCAGGCATTAAGATTTAATCCAACACCCTTACCTCCGCAAATTGACAGCATCAGCAACATGACGACTCCACACCGCCTGGAATCCAAATCCAGGGTCAGAGTCACGTCTCCGTCGCCTAGCACACGGAACATCTCCAGTCGGCGAGTGATTCACGAAAGGCAGCCGTTGATTGACGAGAGCGCCGGGTACCAGTCCAGTCGAGACGACGCCGACTCCATCATCTACGGGTCGACGTCGCTCTTTGGGCAGCAGATGGCCCGTGACTCCAGCATCAACACGGTGCACGGGTCGGGCAACGGGTCCTTGGGCGGTGGCTCGTCCAATGGCTCCGATAACCACGAGTACACGCCGGCCACCACACAGAACTTGGAGGCCCTCGAGTGGAGCCAGATCTTGCCGTACTACTTGCCGTGCTTCTCGTGGATCAAGAGCTACAACGTTGAGTTCTTCATCGGCGACCTTCTCGGTGGAATGACGCTTGTCTTTTTCCAGTTGCCCTTGTCGCTTTCGTACGCTACCACCTTGGCCCATGTGCCCGTCATCTCGGGGCTCTACTCGTTGGGTATCTCCCCCTTGGTGTACCTTGTGTTTGGGAGTGTTCCACAGATGATTGTGGGTCCCGAAGGTGCCATTTCGCTTGTTGTTGGCCAGGCTGTCGAGCCTTTATTGCATCATCATAAGAAGGTCGATCCCTTGGAGCTCGTCGTAGCAATCACCTTTGTCAGCGGCGCCAGTTTGCTTGGCTTTGGTTTAGGCAGATTTGGGTTCCTCGACAATGTCCTCAGTGCATCCTTGCTTAAGGGGTTTATCAGTGGAATTGGGATAGTCATGATCATCAACTCGCTCGTGGTTTGTCTTGGGCTTCTGGAGCTCCAAAAGCAAATCTCCAACGACCCTACCAAAATGGATATCCACTCGCCATTCGATAAAATGGTCTTTTTATGTGAATACTGGTCCAAAACCAACCCGTTGAGCTTCAAAGTGTCGCTCATTGGCTTTGCAGTCATCATGTTTGTTAGAATATCAAAGAAGTACGCCGGAAAGAAGAAGGGCAAGTGGTGGGGCAGAATGGTGTACATTCCTGAGATCTTGATTGTCGTTGCTGCCCTGACGTGGCTCTGTTCCAAGTATAGATGGGACTTGAAGGACCTCAACATTATCGGGGATGTTCAAAGCGAAGGCGATACCATCAAGCTCCACAACCCTTTTACACCCCGGATGCTTGTTTTGATGAAGCAACTTGCCACTTCGGGATTTTTGGCCGGTATGTTGGGTTTCTTTGAGTCGACTACTGCCTCCAAGTCGTTGGGGTCTACATACGACTTGCCCATCTCGTCCAACAGAGAGTTGGTCGCGCTTGGTTTCATCAACATCATTGGGTCTGTATTTGGAGCATTGCCTGCATTTGGAGGGTACGGCAGAAGCAAAATCAATGCCATCTCGGCCAAAACCACCATGCTGGGGGCCATCATGGGTATTGCCACCTTATTCACCATTTTTAACATGTTGGACCTTCTTTACTTTGTTCCCGAGTGCATGTTGAGTGTTGTGACTGCTGTGATTGGGATTTCGCTTATTGAGGAGGCCCCCTACGAGTTGTACTTTCACTGGATAGCACGGGGATACAACGAGATTATCACGTTTGCAGTCACCGTCACCACAACCTTGTTCTTCTCGATGGAAGCAGGCATTGCTGTCGGATTGGTGTACTCGCTCATCCGTGTGATCAAGCACTCTGCTGAGTCGAGAATCCAAATCTTGGGGAGATACCCCGGGACCACGACCTTCCTCGACGCCGATATCCCCATTTCGTTGCAACATGAGTTTGGCCACCACAACCACCAGCACCCTGTGCAGCCTCCTAATGGCAGACGGCCATCCCAGCCCGAGTTGATTCACATTGCCAGCTGTGAAAAAGTCAAGCAGAGCCGCAGCCACGCCCACCTAGACTACCTCAGTGACGACCACCAGACACACTTGAACACCACGGCGTTGGAAGAGATCGAAGGCTGTCTCATTGTCAAGATCCCCGAACCTTTGACCTTCACCAACAGCAGCGACATGCGTGCGCGGTTGCTCCGTGTTGAGATGTATGGGTCCACCAAGGCCCACCCGGCTTCCAAGCGCCTGAGAGACGAGTCCATGACCAAGTACATCTTGTTTGACTTAAACGGAATGACAGACCTCGACTCGTCGGCCGCCCACATCTTGTTGGACCTCCTCAGCACCTACCACAAGAGAAACATCCGGGTCTTCTTTGTCCGGGTCTACAACACAATCAGGTTGAGAAAGCGCTTGTACAACACAGGCATTACCCGCATCTTGAGGGACTCGTTGATCGAGGTGGGCTACTTTGCAGCCCAGACTCAACCCAAGCGCCAGGGCACCCTGGACTCTTTGACCACCCAGGACCCCGACGACTCCATCTACAACTTGATTGAGAGCTACGACAACCCATACTTTAAGCATATGAATGATGCTTTGAAGGTCATTGATCATTATGACCAGCAGGTTCAAAGCAAGCCCTTGTTCAACCTTGGGTTTGATGTGTAGGGCAGCAGCATGGGTGTGAGTTCAACATTAGAGGAGCATAGTTTGCAGGTATGGACAACACCCATTCTGGTACTTCCCACCATAACCCATTCAAATACACATTATTTTAGATACGAATTGGTAGGATTTTGTAGTAGTTGCTTGTTCCGTATGGGGATGGCTGCAAATGTTCCATGGCTGCAACAAGTGCGGGCAATGGGCAGCCAGAGTAGCCATATTCACTTAAACAACAAAAAGAGGAAGTTTAAAGAGGAATCACAAGGCACTACGTGACTCATAGATACGCCATCCTCCATTCACCTTCACTTTTCTTCACTGTTGTTCACTCTGTTTCACTTATACTCCGCCTTTGTGTTCCTCCATAGCCAGCTTCTGGCTCGTTTCTCATGCAATACTTGCCCAAACTCCACCAAAATGGACAAAAGTATAAACCAATGTCATATTATCGATTTAACTGCTCAAAACTTACTTTCATTACCAGGTAAGCCCGTCCTGTGTCCCTTCTCTTTTTCTCCCGTCCCCTCCACCTTTTCCAAAAAGATACGCGCAAGATAAAAAACATCAACATGTCTTCACCAGAGCCAGACACACAGAGAGAACTCACAATCAAAGAAGAGTACCAACTATGGCGTAAGAACTGCCGGTACATGTACGAGTTTGTGAACGAGACGGCGCTCACATGGCCATCGTTGACGATTCAATGGCTCCCGGAGAAGAGTGAGAGCAGCGAAGGTTCACTTGAAGCCAAGCTCTTGCTAGGCACACACACGTCGGGCGAAGACACTAACTACTTGAAGGTGGCGGCCACACAGATCCCAAAGGGCAACGAGAAGGTCAACTCGAGAGTCAAGATTGTCAAGAAGTACGAGAACACGATGGAGATCAACCGGGCCCGTTACCAGCCCCAGTCGCCCAACACGGTGGCCACCATCAACGGCAGCGGTGTGGTAGACGTGTACGATATTGGGCTGGACGACAAGCAGGCAGTGGCGCTGTTTGAACCACACACCACTAACGGGTACGGCTTGTCGTGGAGCACACACACCGCCGGACACTTGTTGACGGCGTCGGACGACGGGTCCGTGGTCATCACCGACGTGGGGTCCCGCAAGGAGGTGTTCCGGGACACGGCCACACACAAGGACATCGTCAATGACTCCAAATGGCTGGCGGTTGATGCCCACATCTTCGGCACAGTGTCGGAGGACAAGACTGTGCAGTTGTTTGACGTGCGGACGGGCACGGCGGTGGCCAGCTACCTCAGCGCCGACTCCAACGGTATCAACTCCTTGTCTTTCTCGCCCTTTTCAAGCAGTTTGCTTGCCATCGGTAACACCAACTCCAACATCAACCTTTTGGACATTCGGAAGATGGGTGCCGGCAGCGGCCTCCTCCACACCATGATGGGTCACTCGGATCTGATCACCTGTTTGGAGTTCTCGCCCCACAGAGATGGCATTATTGCCTCGGGTTCCCAGGATAGACGTGTAATCATCTGGGACTTGTTTAAGATTGGTGAGGAGCAACAGCAGGAGGACGCTGAGGATGGATGTCCCGAGTTGTTCATGATGCACGCCGGCCACACGGGTGCCGTCTCCGACTTTAGTTGGTGTCCTTTCAAGGACTGGACCTTGGGTTCGGTTGCCGACGACAACATTGTGCACTTGTGGGAGGTGAGCAGAGGGTTGGTGAACCCAGAGAGTGATCCAGTGAAGGATGACGAGTTGGAGTAGCGATTTGAGCCGAAGGCTGTTTCAAAAGGGAGGAGTAATGTGGGGGTATGGCGTCGAGGTTGGATGTGTGGTATGATTGGGAGGTAAAATAGAGTCCCTAGTGAAGTGCTTTAGGTTGCATGGGGTACTAAGAGGTTATTTAAATACTGGCTTCGAAAACTTCGAGGTTTGTGAAATGCCTCAAGCTTACTAGAATGCCTCTTAAGGCACTGGGCTCTTGTGAAGTACCAAAGAAGCACCAAGCAGGTTCACTGACGAACCACCAATTTAATGACTCAGTCAGATTTGCTTCAAGTAGCGTTGTCATTTCCAGAGTAACTTTGGAAAGGGTTAATAAAGGGAGAAGGGCCACTCATGGATTGACCCGCTCATTATAATGGACAATAGATCTCTTATAAAATCACCTAGTTCCTTAAAGATCTGGCATGAGAATCCCCAAAATGCTGTCTCAATTGCATTGCTTTCAACCTTACGTTCTGTTCCATATTGGCTGCAAATCTGCCAGATACTTTCTGACCCTAAAATTATTGTAATATATATTGTGATTTTAAGATGTAGTGTTCAAGTTGAAATATACAGTTATGAGTTGGTTGCCTGATATGATTTAGGTGCTTGGATTCATTCTGCTTTACTCTTGTGGTGGTGACGCTGGTGCTTCAGGCGGCACTCGCAAGGCGCTTGGGTGCCGACATTTCTGCCAGCGTAGCAGGCTACCGCTGGCGCTCACTATCACTTTCAAGTTTTTCTCACCGGCCCGCAAAATTTAGCGACAGCTGGCCATACGCCTGCTTGTATTCTTGCGAGCTTACCGCTAAATGTTATATCGCTAATACGCCGCTAAGTTTTTTTATGCCGCCGGAAGTCCCCACCACACTTCAACTCGCACCTCCCTTTTATAAAAACCAACATGTCCGACTTCCCACCCAACTTATCTATACGCCCGTTAACCATCGAAGACCTCGAGCAGGTTGCCAAGTTGGAAGAAACGTGCTTCAGTGAGCACGAGCGTGCCACCAAGCAGAAGATCGATTACCGTTTGAGAAGATGCCCCGAGTTGTGCTTTGGGTTGTTTGTTAGAGACTTTGAGTACCGTTACAACTCGATCAACTTGCCGGACGTGGCCGAAAAGTTGGAGAAGAGTCACCTGGGCGAGCTGGGAGACGCTGAAGAGTTGCCCACCAAGACTTCGGTCACCAAGGAAACCTTGATTGGCCACATTTTGGCGTCCAAGACGTACAACGCCCGCATCACCGAGGAGTCCATGGAGTTGCCCTCTAAGGACAAGCCGCTTGCCGGCCACATCGAAGGCTCCCGCTTTATTGGTGTCCACGCCTTGGCCGTTCACCCCGACTGGAGGGGCAAGAAGTTGGGCACCTTGTTGATGCACGACTACATCCAGCGCTTGTCCAACCAAGACTTGGGTGACAAGATTGTCATCATTGTACACGAAGAGTTGATTCCGTTCTACGAGAACATTGGTTACAAGAGCATGGGCAAGAGCAAGTGTGCTTTTGCCAATGAGACTTGGTTTGACATGTACATTGATTTGAAGAGCGAGGATGATTACGAATGAGGTCTTTAGATATGCTTTGTAATATACGAATGTGAAGTGGAGTGTAGTGGAGGGGAGAGAAGTGCAACAAAGAGAAGTGTATTGGGGGAAAGGAATCCCATGGGAGGACGAATAGTCGACAAGAGACCAATGGAGACTTCGAGAAACAGACAGCAGAGCACGTCAGGATGTAAGAAAGATGTGAGTTTATTTATTCAACGGCTTACATGACAATGAGCTTCTATTTCCTGCTTGTCTCTGTTGCCTGCTTATCTGTTTTCTGTTCCCTCTTGTTGACTCTGTTCACAACTCTTTGCTGATCACCACTCTTCTCCTATAAGGCACTTAACTTGTTATTAGTGTGTCGGTATAGTCCAATATGCCTACCTGTAGACATTGATCACCTCCGGTTTAAATTAAACATAATAGCTGTTGAGTTGTACTACACCCCAACCACTCAATGGCTCTTCAATGCTCTGTGGCTCACCTATGCTCTCTGGCTCTCGGGCGCTTTCTCAACCTCTGCTCCCCATCACTCTAACTACCAGCAGAAACAAAATAGCAACTCGTGCCAACTCCATTGAGTTCTTGAACAAGTTAACCTGACGTTTTCTGTGTTGCTAAGACCACCCTCATCCTCATTGCTGCAACACTTAGCTGCGAATTGTTGCAGCCGTTTCACCCAACAATAGGCCACCATCAACAAGAAATACCTTAACTAGCAAGTCTCCACTGCTCGTGACAACGCAATTGCAAGGCAAAATTGTTAGAGAGAGTTCCTGTATTCTTACCACAACATGCTCTCGCCTACCTTGCACTCTTCTCTTCCACTCAGCTTCACCACCTCAACTACCAAAAGACATGAAGAGCAAGCTGACAAGCCAATTGACCAGAAACAAGCAAGAAAAAATTGGCTAAAAAGACTACCAATAACACAACCTGACCTCCAATACCTTGTTTCTTAACCATCTTCACACTTCTTTACATTTAGTCCACATTATACTTCCTAGACAGTACCACGCCAACTTTCCACAGGCTATATCCACCCTCTGAAACAGTACAACTACCACAATAACACCTATAGAGCCTTCTAAATCCCTCCCAAATCTTCTCTGACTTGCTTTTCTCATGTTAAACTCTGGATGGGCCCTCCCCCAAACCGTCGCCCAAAACTCGTGCTTGTCTTCGATGGCCGCGCAACTTCAACTCCACAACCAATTCGATGATGAAAGTACCAGCGCCCGTCAAGGCGGTGTTCGACACGTTTCCACTCATCAACTACGGTCCTGTGGCGTCCACCGGGACTGAGGAGTACCAATCACAGCAATTCCACTTTGAGGGCCCGTCCACCGGGGCCACCTTCAGCTTGGCCGTCCACAACGTCGTCGAGTGCAACGGCCTGTACATACCCACAGACCCGGTGTCGGCGGGCCATGCATTGGTGTTGGCCCACCGCAACAAGTTGCGGCTTCCCCGGGTGGGCGGCGTGCCTACCACCGGTCCTAACACGCTCGTGGTGGTGTCGTACCAGGCGTCCCCCAACAACCAGTTGCCTATGCTTGTGGAGGAGCACCATGAGAGTCGTGGAATCCGGACCGTCAGGCAGATCAATGAGTCTATCGGGGCCCGTATCAGCGGTACCGGTGCCGTGATTAACGCCTTGGTTGACGACAAGCTTGCAGATGTGTGGTTGTTGGCCGTCCTCTCGGAACAGCCCGCCTCCATACAAACCATCTTCAACGCTGGTACCGGCCTCACAGATCGCTTGGTGCTGCTCGAGCTCCACAATGAGCTTGCCAACTGGCGGGACTTCAAGGCCAGAAACCCAAACTTGTTTGATTTCAAGTCGGTGCTGTTCAGCAACCGTCTCCACGCCGAGTACGCCCACCAGTTGGCCGAGTTCGAGCTACTTCTTCCTCAACTCATCGAGTATCTCCAAGAGGAGCCAGAGAAGGTTGTCGAGTTGAAGGTGGTGGCATTCGTGGTGGTGGTAGATGCTCTTTTGGAGGGTACAAAGCTTTATGAAGTGGTTCAGAGGTATCCCGACTTTATCAAACGTTGTCACAGCGTGATGGGGGAGTACTAGAGATGATTAGTGGGGATGAAATTTGATCAAGGGAGTATGATATTGTACTAGTTGCTTGCTAGAAAATGGCTATTAGTTCATGTATTGTCGTGATTACTTGTATATATGAATGCATGAAAAGATGGAGATGATCTATGGTTTATGATAATTGCTGGAATTGCTTGTTGAAGTATCGTTGTTTATGTTGTAGTGTAGGTACAGGAACTGTATGTACTTGAACTGTGAGGCGCACCACAGATGATTCTTTGGTGTTAGAGTGGGAGATGTGGGAGATGTGATTTTGTTGGTGACCATATCTTGTCTGTATTACATCCATCAAAGTTTGCCAAATCTGAGCCGAAGAAGTCGAATGCCTTGAATGAAAGATATTTCTCCAGCAATCCTCGGAAAGGTTGGAGAAAACGTCAACAAAACCTAAAGCTTAAATGTACTCTGGCATGCTGACCCTGTCTTGATTACAGTCGAACCAACTTGTAGCCTTCTGCCTAAGGCTGACCCATTACCTGGCCCACTTGATCGCTGTGACATAGCCAAACTCTAGCCAGTGACCTTACTGAGGTCCTGACACACTTGGCTAACATATAGGTCCCCTCTCAACTTCCCCCTACACCCTCCTCCAAAGCTGCAAGTAGGACTGCTTCAAGAACAAAAGTTCAAAGTCACAGGGCTTCACCTCGACATCCGTAATGGTGACCCAACTGTCATAACTCTTCAAACAGATGGACCAACCTGCTGCCTCCTTCACCACAACCGCAACAGGCTCGTACCAGAGCGACAGGTCGGCACCCTTGACATACGGCGAGAGGTCTAACTGCTCTGGAAACTTGACCACCGTCTGCTGCTTGTCTCTATCAATGTGAAATATAAGGAATGGAGGAAGCGGACTTAACAAGTGGAAAGTCTTGAGGGAATCGGCGACGTGGGTGGTGACGGAGCCGTTGAACTTGGACAACAAGTCCTCGATTAGCACCTCGCCAATCTGAGAGTTGTTGGAGAACACCAGAGACTCGGGGAGAGTCAATGTGAGCATCCAAAACTTGGTGGAGGTGGTGGTGGCGGCCTTGGAGTTGACGTATTCGACCTTGTTATTCACCTCCCGTGTGGACATTTTGATGGAGGAGATCTCGATAGAACCTTGGAGGGACCGCCCCACTGTTTTCTTGATGGGCCGGAGCTGCTGATGGAGCGTATTCAACAACCACACGAGCAACGCCTTGGGCGTCGGGAACTTTCCTGTGGGCACCCGCTGCAAAAAGTCGCCAGGCGAGACGTGGCTCTTGAAGAGGTGCTTGGACCAGAGTCGTTGCACGAGGTGGCCGAACGCCACGTTGAGCTCCGATTTGCGGCCCACTGTCTCCTCGAGTTCAGGCTTGTACGAGAGACTCAAGTAGAAGTCTCGGATTGGCGCTATGTGGGCCACCAACTGGAGCACAACGTTGGCGTGGGCCACACTGGTCCCACTCAACCCCACGTAGCCAACACGGTACGCCACATTGTCCAAATCGTAGCCGTCCTGAGGACGAGCCAACGCCTGAATTGCCCCTGCGCTGTACCGGGGACGTAAGTAGTTCCTAATGTCCTCAAGTGATGCCAATGCCTCTGGCGACTCCACCTCGATATTCTCGGGGAGGATGTACACCTTTTCGTTGGAAAGATTGATGAAAACGCCGTGATTTCGGGTATTCAACGAGTGGACGTATGCTGGGGACGTCTTGGAACGGCCCTGGAAGTACTTACCACACACAAGGCACGCATACACGTTGGCATTGGAGAGTGTGACCAGGCAGACCTTCTCAAAGTCAAAGTCCAAAACGTGCCTGTTGACGTGGGAAAGTGCTTGGTTGACACTGTAGGATGTTCCACCAGACGTATCTTGCTCATATAATGCTATATCGGGTTCATTTCCCTCCACATTGTGCTGTAGTTTGGTCTTCTTCTGTGGCGGGCGGTCTTCCATGGTGGTTGATTATTTGGGGTGCGAGTTCTGGGGAAGACG
Organism: Kodamaea fukazawae; assembly: GCA_030572255.1. Taxonomy (NCBI): domain Eukaryota; kingdom Fungi; phylum Ascomycota; class Pichiomycetes; order Serinales; family Debaryomycetaceae; genus Kodamaea; species Kodamaea fukazawae. Next base: position 400,114 of record JAJLZQ010000003.1, on the reverse strand, counting down.
AAGAAGAGAAGGGAAGAGGGAGTGAAGAGGAAGAAAGAAGGAAAGAAAAATAAAAGAATTATGAGAGCAAACAGCCAGCCAAGACAGCTCTACTCTTATTACATGTTATCTATAGTAATGCGTTTACTTCTACTTCGGTTTTCAGCTTCTATAGCCAGTCCACAGAACATCGGTTCGTGGACCCTCCACCTCATCATTGCTGTCAAGTCGCCTCAAAGAACCCCATTGGATCATATCAGCAAGTATTTGGATCCATTACAAATCAAAGTAACATTCTACTAGTCATTTTAGGCTGTCAGAATGCCCTTGATATGTCATGACAGTCATCTCAGACACCCCGTCTAGGTGATGGCCAAGGAGTTGATGTTTCCAGTCAACAAAGAAGAGACGTTTTCTTCAATCAAAGATTCGGCAATGTCGGACAAGTGCTTCTTTGGATCCTGTTTACCCACGTATCTGGTGGCCAATTGCTCTTCCAGCAACTCCTTTTCTTCTTGCACTCTCTGGTTGTATAACTCTGCAATCTTGACCATGGACTTGAAAGAGTCCAAGTTGTCGTGCTCCTTGTGGTTGTAGTCGATAGATCTCAAACCGGACTGCCAGGTTTTCTTGTGCAAGTTCAACAACATGTTGGTTTCGTTAGAGGTCTTGTGGTAGTCGATGTTCAAGGAGTAGTAGTGACGGTTCAAACCGTGGATCAAGGCCTGGATGGAAGGCTTGTTCAAGTGGCCGACGTTGGAGGTGGTCTGGCGTGGTTCCTGGCCCATCATGAGGGCGGTCGAGTCGATGGTTCTGAAGGCGTCAATCACAACCTTACCCTTGACCGACTGGATAGGGTCCACCACCACGGCCACGGCTCTCTTGTTCAATTGCTCAAACGACTGCTGTGTGTTCACATCGACAGACGATAACCAACACCCAAACCCTGGATGCGAGTGGTACCATCCAACAACCATTTCGTCTCTGCCTGTCTGCTTCAACATGTCCATCATCTTGGTCTGGAAAATGTCATCCACAGCCTCGACAGAGACACCAGTACCAGATTGCGGCATGGCAAACACGTCGATCACATGGATCGTGAATTCGTCAACGAATTCCCCAAGCATCAACCCCATCACTTCCATGGGCACTCCCGCTTTACCGTGCCTCAACATCTTCAAAAGCGCCAATGACGAGATGTACACTGTTTCGGCGTTATCTATAGCTGGACCGTCCGCTTGGGGACCGGCACTGCCGCCCAAACCGGCGCCGGATCCTAATAATCTCTGTAATCTTTCCATGTTGTCGTTGTGGGTGGCAATGTTGAACGACTTGTTTCGTTCTGATTACAAAGTGCGGGTGGCAGGTGAATATGGTCACGTGGAAGATTCTCCAGGCACACACCGCTGTGTATCTTCCTGGCGTCCCTCTGAGGTTGTATGACTCTGCAAATGTACTTACAATTAGCTAAAACCTTTGTTTTGATGACCAGCTAAGCACTGGTGTGTTTAGCGCAGCGTTTCTATAGAAGTATCCACCACTTCAGTGTAGTTTTACTTTACAGTTGCGGTGCCAGTACTCCAACCATTCAGCTTATCCTTCTAAGCAGCTAAGACTTTGCAGCGTAGCTAACCAGAGTAGCTAACCAGAGTAGCTAACCATAATGGCTAACCAGAGTAACTACTCAGACAAGAATTAGAAAGAAAGCTGGAGTAAGTAGAACTCCCATCCTGAGTGAAGTGCCTAAAGTTGTGCTATTTTGCACCCGTTCTTCATAAAATACTCTCAGACCAACACTCCACATTACTCTCCACCTCTCTCGAGCTCACCCACCACACCAACCCCACCACTGCCGAGACTGCTCCCGCCCATTACCGTCCTCTTGGCCCTGGGCTGTCATTGTGCAACCGTCCTGCACACACCAACGCTTTTTCTACATGGTATCCGAAAACGTAGCCCCTAAGCGACGGAGCTGACAGGGAGGCTAGCGGTGCTGAATGGACGATTATTGCTGCTGGAAAGGCAACAAGCCAGCTTTGACAGACGTTGCCACACCATTGTAGTAAGCAAAAGCCATTCTGATCGGGCCCGCCGCTGGTAACTAGAGCCGAAGATCGGGGAGATCGGCACGTGACGGAATTGCCGTCTTGGGCTGGCACCGCTTATAAGAAAGGCACCAAATCCCCCATGTCGAAAATAAAATTCGCTACTACACAAGCATAATGTTAGGACCTGAAACCGTTGCTGGAAAGAAGTACCCAGCCAAGGAGCACGCTCAAAGAACATACAAGCACTTTTTGTCCAAGGCCAGCGCCAAGGCTGAAGGCGCCAACTTTTTCATCTCCGGAGATGGCACTGAGTTGTACGACCACTCCGACCAGGCCAAGTACTTTAGACAGTGCAGATACTTCTTCTACGTGTCTGGGGTCAACATTCCCGGCTCTCACGTTGTGTATGAAGCCAAGGCAGACAAATTGACATTGTATTTGCCAGAGGTGGACCACGATGATGTCATGTGGAGTGGGTTGCCCTTGAGCTTGGAGGAGGCTGCAAAAACATATGATGTCGATGAAGTCAAGTATGTCTCTGAGTTGTCCGGCCATCTTGCACTGTTGAAGAAGCTCTATGCTGTGCACGAGACCAAGTTCAACAAACCCTACTTCACTTCGGAGGTGACTGTTGCCGACGCCGACTTTTTGTGGTCGCTCGATGAGGCCAGAATGATCAAGGACTGGTACGAGATCGAGTTGATGAAGCACGCCAGTAAAATCACAGACAACTGCCATCTTGCCATCATGTCTGCACTTCCAATCGAAAAGAACGAATCCCACATCCATGCTGAGTTCGCCTACCACGCCATCAGACAAGGGTCCAAGATCAACGCATACGACCCCATCTGCTGCTCCGGTCCAAACTGTTCCACCTTGCACTATGTCAGAAACGACGACGAGATCACACTTGAAAAGAGATCCATTTTGGTGGATGCTGGTGCCGAATGGTCCTGTTACGCTTCCGACGTTACCAGATGCTTCCCTGTCAACGGGGACTGGACCAAGGAACACTTGGACATCTACAACGCCGTTTTCAAGATGCAGACCGCAGCCGGCGCCATTCTCAAGCCTGGTGTGCTCTGGGACGAGTGCCACCTCGCTGCCCACAAGGTTTTGATCGACGAGTTCTTGAGATTGGGCATCTTCAAAAAGGAATACTCTGCCGAAGAGATCCTCAAGTCGAGGGTTTCGGCCTCATTCTTCCCCCACGGCTTGGGCCACTTGTTGGGATTGGAAACCCACGACGTTGGTGGCCAGCCAAACTACGAGGACCCAGATCCATTGTTCAGATACTTGAGAATCAGAAGAACCATTGTCGAAGGTATGGTGCTTACCAACGAACCAGGTATCTACTTTTCGCCATTCTTGTTGAAGGAAGCCTTGGAAGACGAAGAAAAGGCAAAGTACATCGACAGAGACGTCCTCGACAAGTACTGGTACATTGGAGGTGTCAGAATCGAAGACGACCTCTTGATCACCAAGGATGGTTTCGAAAACTTCACCAAGATCACCGCCGATCCAGAAGAGATCTCCAAGATCGTCAAGGCTGGTTTGGCCAGAGGTGTCGAAGGTTTCCACAACGTAGTGTAGGTCCGTCAGCTAGCCAAGAGCAAGCGAGGAGCCCTCAAAGTTACACCATTCTACCCTAAATTCTGATAAATAGACAAGAAACGTTATCAGATAACTCAAACAACTCCAATATAGCCAAAATGTAGGACTTTTGTAGTACCAAGCTTGCAATTACGATATTTGTGTTCCCTCGCTTAACACGAGTGATTGTTATTGTTCAATGTTACGACGATGGGGTTACACCAGAGACGAACTGCCGTGTTCTGAGGTGTCGTTTCGTCTTGATCGCCAACGTCAACATCGTGTTGGTGCGGGGGCAACTCTGTTGAAGGCGCCATGACCACTATCAACAGTCTCGGGGTTGGTACATAGAGAGACCAATAGGGCACCAAAAACAGCCCAAACAACCGGTAATCACCACTTTGAAACAGTCAAGTCTCTCAATTGAGCTAGTGGTAGTCTCCCTGTTGTTGCTGTAATACTTTACACCACGTCAAGTCGTAGTTGTTGACGTCGTCGTTCCCCGTGGTGATGGTCGGATTCGCTCCGCTCCCGCCGCTGCCAAAAAAAATCCAGCAACTCCCCTTTCCTTCACAACACACTTGACAACACTACAAGAACTCTGATACAATGGATGAAAACTACGACGTTATCGTTTTGGGTACTGGATTGACCGAATGTATCCTTTCCGGGCTCCTTTCTGTGGAAGGAAAGAAGGTGTTGCACATTGACCGTCAGGACTTTTACGGGGGCGAGTCTGCCTCTCTCAATTTATCACAGTTGTACAAGAAGTTCAAGCCAGCCAGCCAGAAGCCAGAAACCTTGAAGGGCAGAGACAGAGACTGGTGTGTGGACTTGATTCCCAAGTTTTTGATGGCCAATGGGGAATTGACCAACATCTTGGTGCACACGGACGTGACCCGCTACATTGAGTTCAAGCAAATCACCGGCAGTTACGTGTACCGTAGTGGGCGTATTTCCAAGGTGCCAGCCAACGAGGTTGAGGCCTTGAAGTCGTCCTTGATGGGCATTTTTGAAAAGAGAAGAATGAAGAGGTTCTTGGAGTTTGTCGCCAAGTACGACGACAACGACGCCTCCACCAAGCAGACCTTGGACTTGGACAAGAACACCATGAACGAGGTGTACAACTACTTTGGTTTGGAAAACGGGACCAAGGACTTCATTGGGCACGCCATGGCCTTGTGGTCCACCGACGACTACTTGGAGGAGGTTGCCCGTCCTACCTATGAGCGTATTGTCTTGTACGTGCAATCTGTCGCCAAGTACGGCAAGTCCCCATACATCTACCCATTGTACGGGTTGGGCGAGTTGCCCCAAGGGTTTGCCAGATTGTCTGCCATCTACGGTGGTACCTACATGTTGGACACTCCGATCGACGAGGTCTTGTACGAGGGCGAAGGCGACAACAAGAAGTTTGCCGGGGTGGTCACCAAGGAGGGTACTGCCAAGGCCCCTATTGTGATTGCCGACCCCACCTACTTCCCAGAGAAGGTCAAGAAGACCGGATCCAAGGTGATCAGAGCCATGTGTGTGTTGGACCACCCTATTCCAAACACCAGCGACTTGGACTCGCTCCAGCTCATCATCCCACAGAACCAGGTGGGCCGTAAGCACGACATCTACATTGCTGTCTTGTCCGACGTGCACTGTGTTGTGCCAAAGGGCCACTACTTGGCCATTGTCTCCACCATCATCGAGACTGACACCCCTCACGTCGAGTTGGAGCCTGCCTTCAAGTTGTTGGGCCCAAGATTGGACACCTTGATGGGCATCGCCGAGTTGTACGAGCCTGCCACCGACGGCACCGCCGACGGTATCTACATAAGTAAGAGTTACGACGCTTCGTCCCACTTTGAATCCACCACCGACGACGTCAAGGACTTGTACTTTAGAATTACTGGCCAACCTTTGGTTTTGAAGAAGAGACCAAACGCCGAGGAAGAAGAGGAATTGAACGGATTGTAAGCGTTTGGTTGCTGTTGGCAAGTAGAGAGAATGCTCCAAGTAGGATTTGTTAGTTTGACAAGAGTATTTGTTTGAAGAGTGAATTGACTTCAAGAGTGAATTGGCTTCAGTGTGAGGACTTCAAGAGTGAGTTGGCTTGAAGTGTGAAGACTTCAAGGGTGAATTTGTTTGGCTTCAAGAGTGTTTGAGTGGATTCACTTGACTTGAAGGTTCGCTTGTGTACCTTGTGGAGTTGAATTTGGTCTGCTTGTCGGTATACGATTTATCGAGTAGAGGAATTTTGGTTTATGTTATTACATATATATCTGAAAATTTGTAGGTAGAGTGGTAGAGATGCTACGATAGATGGGATGTTCAGATATTGGAATACCAGTGAAGGTGACTGCCATGGTGGAGTTGTAACATCTGCCATGGTGAGCACTAACACTGAGTTGGCGATACAGCTGCCACTGTGAAGATGTACCAAACCACCCAGTACAAACTAACACTAACACTGAACTGAGCTCTAGTACAGGCGCCCACTTGCTTGATCGGAGTTCTTGAAACTCTTCCTGTGGTGGAGGCGGTGGAGGCAGTCCGGCTGCAAAGCTCGTATTCGCTTTGTGGCCCCAGGCTGACGTACGCTTGCATAAGATTAGCTTGCTACTACCCCACACCGACCCAACGATCTGAAGCTTATCCTGAGCACATTGGCCCATAGTATGAGCTGGCAACGTGTGTTTGAGTGGCGAGTCGGCGGGGTGAGGGTCTAGCTTCCTTGCGCTAATTTGCAGTCTCTTTTGCAACACCTGCGACCACAAACTCAGACTATTATCTCGTGGCTTCAGCCAATCACAGCAAAGAGGCTGGACGTGGCCCCTCCCGCAAAGGGCTACTGATGAGGCTGCACTTAGCCTAAACAGTTGGGCTTGCTGAAGCACAATAAGCTATTTGGCACAGTGTACTAGAATAAGCTACATGATATTGCTGCAACTCCGGGGAGCCAGTGAAGGTAAAACTCCCCAACCAATGACCCAGCTGTGGTCTCCCACTCCTCCTTGCGTCCCCAAGCCAACTAGAAAGCCATTCCCATCGCTATGAGCCACTCTCTTCACAAAGAACATCTCCTTCTATTACCAACGTCCACAGTACTAAGTCCGGCTGAAACACCCCAAAACGGGGAAGAGACTTTGCGAGGATCGAGCCGCCAGTCGATCCGGTAATATGACGTAAGTCAGGAGCGCTTACAAATCATGCATAGACATGGCTCCGGGAAAGAGTATAAATACAGCGACAAATGGAGCGATCCACAGTTTTCCATCAATAATTGAGGATACACCGGTGCTCAATGTCTCATCCAGTCAAGTTAATCAAGCAATTCACCACCAAGAGTGGGATTCCTATCACGTTTGGTACCGGATCCGGGACCAAGTGGCAATGGAAGAAGAAGGGCAGACCTGAGGACCAGCAGGGCTCCGTCGACCAGGACTTGGTTGACCAGATCGACCTTGCCTTGAAGCTGGGCTACAACCACATCGACACGGCCGCCTTCTACACCACACAGCCCGAGGTTGCTGCTGCCGTCAAGCAGAGCAAGATCAACAGAGAGGACATTTTCATCACGTCCAAGTTCAGTCCCTTCACCCCGGGCAAGGGATACATTGACGCTGCCGAGAGCTTGAAGCACACCTTGGCGGAGTTGCAGACCGACTACCTCGACTTGTACTTGGTTCACGTTCCATTCTTCGACGAGGAGTCCAAGGAAACCATCGAGTCCACCTGGAAGCACTTTGTCGACGCCAAGAAGGCCGGCTTGGTCAGACACATCGGGGTCTCCAACTTTGGCTCGGCCCACATCGAAAGAGCATTCAAGGTGGCTGGTTCCCCTGAGTTCTACCCAGAGGTCAACCAGATCGAATTCCACCCTTACTCCCAGAACCAGTCCCCAGGCATCGCCGACTTTGCCAAGAAGCACAACATCTTGCTCGAGGCCTACGGCTCCTTGACCCCCTTGTTCAGAATCAAGAAGGACGACAAGGTTGTCGAGAGATCAGAGCACCCTATTCCAAAGTTGTTGGACGAGTTGGCTGCAAAGTACAACAAGACTGACTCCCAGATCTTGCTTCGTTGGGTCTACCAAAAGGGCGTTTTGCCAGTCACAACCTCTTCCAAGGAACAGAGAATCAAGGAGTCATTGGACGTCGTCAACTTTGAGTTGAGTGCTGAGGACGTCGCTGAGATTGACAGAGTTGGTGCTAGTTATCCATTCAACTTCTTGTTCCCACCTCTGAAGTATGCTTAAGCTATTTAGACTAATGGAGAAATGTGGAGATAACATGTAGATAAGCATGTAGAGATTAATCTTTCTTAGATGTATAGGTTCAATTGAAGATGTCATACCACCACCTTCTGTAAGTCTAAATTTCCCTCTTTATAATCCTATTTGGGGCCTCATTCTCATTCTCCTCGTAAAGTCTCTGCTCTTTGTCTCTGGCTGCAACTTGCTGCTGAAAAACCCACACCGCAGTACTTAAGCTATCTGTGTCCATCCAACAGCTATTCGCTTCCGGATGTGCAATTAACACTTCCCTGGGGTCTCCTGTGATGCCAGTATCCCCCACAGCTTAAACCTACTTATCTCTCCTACTCCCCATAATACTGGGTGCTGCTTTGTAATACGTTCCCGTGATGCCACACAGTCGGGCTCCACAGTAGCTTATCGCCTCGGAGAATTAATAATTTGAACCACGATTAGCGTTACCGTTCAAGGGTCTACACCACGGTTACAATTACGATTTGGATCCCCGACTACCATACACAGCCAGGCTCTACACCGTATAAGAATCCGCCAAAGTCTCCGAAATTAGTTAGCATCAAACAATGGTCCAATTGCATCCTACACTCAAGACCGTATCAGGTGAGCCTATCACGATTGGGTACGGCACTGGGACCGCCGTCAAGGACATCAAGAGGGGCGACCCCCTGAACAAGGAGAAGTCCGCCAAGATAGTGGACGCGTTGGTGAGGGCCATCCACGACGGCTTCAACCACTTGGACACGGCCGAGGTGTACACCACACACCCGGAGTTGGGTGCCGCCGTCAAGGCCAGCAAGGTGGACAGAAAGAAGCTCTGGATCACCACCAAGTACAACATCAACTCGGTCTTTATAAAGAAGACCTACTTGAATCCCACTGATTTTGTCGACGGTACTTTGAAGGAGTTGGAGACAGACTACATCGATGCACTCCTCCTCCACCACCCATATTGGGACCCAGAAAAGGAACAATATACGCTTGAATCACTCTGGGAAGAGTTCAAGGCCATCAGAAGGTCCGGAAAAGTCAGATATATTGGGATTTCCAACGCTGGGGTCTCCCATTTGGAGAGAATCCTCAAGATCAGCCCCGACCCGCTCGACAAGCCAGTGTTGAACCAGATCGAGTACCACCCATACCTCCAGAACCAGAACCCTGGCGTGGTCGAGTTCTCCCAGAAGAACGACATTTTGGTGCTGGCTTATGGGCCATTGACTCCGTTGTTCAGAGTGTCGAAAGACGAGAAGCACCTTCCTTTGGACGACGTCTTGCCCAAGTTGGCCAAAAAGTACAACAAGACAGAGGCCCAGATCTTGTTGAGCTTCACCCGCCAGAGAAACGTGCTCCCCATTACCACCTCCTCCAAAGAGGAGCGTATTAAGGAAGCCATTGAGGTGGAGAAGTTTGAATTGAGCAAGGAAGACGTCCAGTTGATTGCTGATGAGGGAGCCAAACACCACTTCAGGGGTTTCTTTGCTAAGCAACTAGAAAAGTGAGCTACTACTGGGCAGATGAAGTACTCAGATGAAATATTCATTAGACTTTTATTGGTGTAGAAGCGATGTAGCGGTGAGAGGGCTTGGCTGCAAAAGATTCGCAACAATACGGAGTTGCAGCCATTGCCGAAAACGAATGGGTGGGAAGCAAGAAGTCAAAAACAGGCACAGACCGGCAGCGTTATTCACATAACAGCAAGATCACTCTTAGAAACTTTTGTCTCTACCGTTATGCCTTCCCTTCTACATTTTTTTCAGTGTCCCTAGTTTTGACTTGCTTCGCTTTTAGTTCTCCTAGTTCGTCATTAAGTCTTAACTTTTTATGAACTCGGCACTCATTATTCAATCGTAACTCTTTATTCAGGTTCTAAAAAGGCAAATTTCTAATGAATAATCCCCCTAGGTTGTTACGAGCATGCTCGACCCCTACTGGAATAGCAAACTGGCAGCGAGGTCGACATTCCCGTTTGTTTGCTTCAAAGCATTGATGGCTTCTACTCTAGAGAATCCCAAGTCAATCAATCTTTGAATATCTGCATCACTTGGAGTATAAGAGGAACCAGAACCAGCGGAGGAACTAGCAGTGCTAGCGGCTCTTGGAGCGCTTGCGGCTCTTGCGGCCTTTCTCTTCTCTGCAGCCTCGGCAATCTTCCTTCTTTCCTCTGGAGTTTGAGTGTGCAAAGCTTCGCTGAAAATACTTCCACCCAAGTTAGTGCCGGTGCCCGGAACAGCTGGCGAAGGTGCTAAGGCCAAGTTCTCCTTGATTTCGTGCTCGTGTAAAAACCTGGCTTCAATCTCATCGCCAATCTTCAAGACGTTGTTGGCCAAATCAACCACACATCTGTGTCTCTTCAACATGTCCAAGCCGATCAAGAGCCCGATATGAGTGTCAAGCACGTTGAAAGACGTTGGGATCTCGACAGTCGAGTCTCCAACGTGAATGGGAACGTTATGGATTTTGCCGGTGATCTTGCCGGTTCCGACCCCAACCGCTTGGCCCTGGAACCTGGTGTCAATCAAGCGAGAAATCCCCACCTCCTCTGCCAACGCGGAGCTGATGATGGTGGCGCCAGCGCCGGTGTCAATGAACGCCTGGACGTCGTGGCCGTTCACCTTGACGTTGATGTACAACATGCTGACTGCGGTGAAACTCTCGGGAATGATGTCGTAAGCCAGGCGATAGTTGTCGTCAATCTGCTTCTGTCTGATTAACTCGTAGATACGCTTCTGGTTCTCGGGGTTATCTGGGTCCTGTTCCAACCTGCGGATCTCCTCCTCTTGCGAGGCGTGGCCCATGGTCTGGGCCATGGTCTGCAGGGCCACTAGCCTAAATCTCTCGGGATCATGGGCCGCATCCACCAACTCGGTGCTTTGTCGCCTAATCTGCTCGGCAATCTGAGGGTTGTTCAAGATCTGCTGTCTCACGTTTTCAATCATGTTGTCAAGGTTGTTGTCGAGTTCCAGTGCTTGAGATCCTGTAGACGATGCCGATCTTGTTGTTGGTGCTTGTCCTTTCTTAGATAACACTAACAAGTCGTTTTCCGATATCCCCAACTCCTCCAAGTTCTTGTTTTCGTCGCTCAAGGTAGTGCCGTTGTGCTTAAGGTCCTGGTCGCTAGGCTCGATCGAAGTCTCGGCCAGCAAGTACGCTTTGAAGTCTGCCAACAGCAACGATTCCGGGATATCGACCCCAATAATGTTGCCGTCGTCGGTTGTAATGGTTAATTTCATGGTTGGTGAAGTCTAAAGGTGGGCACTGCCTTGTTTATAAAGTGGAGGAGTGTGGCGAATCTTTTTATTGATCTGGCTGCGAAATACTAGAATGTTCTACAGTGTTGAGGCAGTGAATAAAGAGCATTCGCCTTCCTCGAACTGCCTCCATTACAGCCGAACAGTCCCGCCAGAGTGCTGACTAAGTGTTTTACCAAGAAGTTTGCAATGGTTTTATGGAGTTTGCGATGGGTTTGTTATGGGATTTTCTAGCTGACAAACTCGATTTATAGACTAGTGTGATGTCACGGGAGATGGTAAGGTGTCTGAGGCTAGTTTTGGTCTCCAAGTACCCGCAAGCAGTGTTCTAGGGATATCGAAGAGTTGGTTATCCAATAAGAGACCTATTTCTGTTGAAATGGTAGGTTTTATGACGAGACCCATCACAACTTGAACCAGGCGACACCAACACTACCACCAAGTCACCACCAACACCACCAAGTCACCACCAACACTACCACCTGGACACCACCAAATCTACAAGAAGAGTACCTAGCAAGCCCACGGGATCACTGCAACCTGCAAATTAGTCGACAAACAACTCAGGGCAACCACAACCACCATGTTCGCTCACTCTATCCTCTACACTCACTCATTCATCTAATCCATTCATCTATAATACATCATCCAAACCGGAACTATATCTATAACGCCCACGCCAGTACCATCAGCTAGGCACAATCATGGCGACCTGGGCACCGTTCAACAACATTTGCTTGATAACCTTGTCCGACTTGACGTCCAGGTTTATCTCAACAACGTCTTGGAGCACCATGTTCACAAAGTCGTCGAATCCAACCAAGGTTCCGGAAAACTCTCTCTCGTTAGTCATTAAAATGTGGATCTTCTTACCGACAGACTTGTCGATGATTTCCAAGGGCAATACAGCAGGGACCACTGCTTCGACTTCTCCACTCATGTTGTTGGTTGATTTTTTAACCTGAGATTTTCGTGCGTGCCTAAAAGCAAGGCAGCTCAATTGGTGATGGCTGGGATGACGAGATGGGAAGTCGAGGAATAGCCTTGTGAGTGTGCCAGTGGGGGTAAGTTTGTGCTGTACAGAGCAGCCAGAGTCGAAATGTGTCTTCTACAATGCCTTTTTCGCAGGTTTACGTTCTACCACTGTTATTCCTATAACTGGTTAACATAACATCTAGATCTATTTTATATGAAACTGCCCAAATACCGGGCAAGTTTCATCAAGGTCCCATTCCAACCATTCCATAGTGTGAATGGCATTAGCATTTTTCTGGAAGATGACGACTTGGCAGTCTGAACGCCTCCAGAGATGGATTGTATATCAATGGAGCGGAGAGTGATCACAAGTAGCAGAGAGTGATTGTACAAGTAGCATAGCAACTGTTCAAGTACCATAGTGACTGTACAAGTACCATGAAACAGTCAGTCGGAGTCCTAGAATCCCAAATCAGAGCCAATCGTCCCTAATTAAGTTGCTTGTATATTTACCGGTTCTCCGACTCTGTTAGCATGTCCACTCTTGAACCTACTTAACAGCATCATTCTTGGCATGCTTGTTGACTTTCCATCCATCAAAGTTGATGAGGGCTTGCATGCAGCCCCATTCTGTGATTTTATTTTGCAACCACACCAAGTTGACGGGCTTGGTCAAGTAGTCGTTGCAGCCGGCCATGAGCGCATGCTTCCTATCGACAGACGAGTTTGACGAGGCAGTGAGTGCAACAATGATCACAGGCGAGATAAACACACCGAGATCAAGTTTCTCTTCTTCTTTTAAAGAGTCCTTCTTCACCATCAGCTCGTGCTCTGCAAACATTCCGATTTTGTTGATTCTCTCCAAGTATCTGATTTCTTTAGTAGCTTCGATTCCAGACTTGACAGGCAACTGTAAATCCATAATGACCAAGTGGAACCCTCCCAGCTTCCACTTGTCCACTGCCTCTTGGCCATTCTTGGCAATCAGGTAGTGGATCTTGTGTTTTCTCAAAAAGGCACCCAAAATGGCCTGGTTAATGGCGTTATCTTCAACCACAAGCACCGAGATGGATGGCAACACCTTGTCTGTAGGGTTTTTGGCGCTTCTCACGGACTTGCCGTTGTTTGACTGGGAAGCCAGTTTTCCGTTTGTTTGGGCCCCATTCGAAGGAGACTGCTTTGAAGGAGCCGTTTGTTTTGACTTTTCTTCGGCATTATTTTCGTCCTTGGTGTGATTTTCTGGAGAAGGAGGGTCCTTTTTAAGGTTGAGAGGCGGCAACGAGTGTTTTTCCGACTTGATTGGAGCGATTGGCGATGGTTCGGGCTTCTTTTCAGGGGAAGTTGCAGCGGAGGGAGGTGCCGAGTTCTTGGAGGCCTCCATGGCAGCCTTCTTTTCCTTCAACAGGCCCTCGTCCAAGGAGTACCGCTTTGAGTTGCCTGAAGCGAGCGAGAAGTTCTTGGGCAACAACAACACAGCCTGGCCGTTGTTGTTGTTGGAGGTGTTGTTTTTACCCAGGTTGTTTGTAGTTGTTGTGTTTGACGAGTTGGCGACTGTGTTCATGTGAGTGGCCGAAGGAGAAGAGGTTGCCGAGGCCGAGTGGGAGTTGGAGTGGGCCCTGCGCTCCACCACCGACACGGGGGACTTGCTTTCGTGCGGGTGGTTGGAGGTTGCTGGGGACTGGGAACGGTCCTTGGGCGGGAACTGGTTGTACAAGTAGGACTTGCCTGGCTGTTGGGGTTGGGGCTGCTTGATGGATTGGGACTTGATCTTTTGAATGGAAGAGCCAGCTTCTACTTCTTGGAAAGGGGTTTCGATGATGAGGGCGTCGTTCAAAGACATGCCTTGCGGGAAGAATTGGTCTAGTATGGCCCAGACTATCTGGTCGGGCTCGAGGGTCTTGAAGGACTGGTGGGGCACGGGCTGGATGGTCTGGGTCTGGGGCGAAAGCGGACTCTTCAAGCTTTCGGGCGAGAGCGACAAGGACTGGTTGGCAGCCATCTTGGACCGGACGCCGAGCCGGCTGGACAAGTCCACCTTGATGGATATATCGGCGGGATCAAAGGTGCGGCCCAAACTGTTGGGGAACTTGTTGATCACGTACTGCTTCAAGTCGTCGACAATGTCGTACTGGTTGACCACAATGGTGGTGGGCGTGGCGTGGGGCTTCTTGACCCAGACCCGCCGCCCGGCAACACCCTGGCCCTGAAGGGGGAGGAGAGGGGGAGACGCCGTCACCGGCGACGACTGGGCGTATGTGATGATGGGCGGCGGCATGTGGAGATGGGCCTGGACGTGGTGTGGGTGCAGCAGCGGCGGCTGCAGCTGCGTGTGGCCCATGGGAGCTGACGTGTACTGTGGGAACGGGAAGCTGCCTGCCGCCGGGATCGTAGGCGAAATGGATGAGTTGCTAGCACTCGAGGCGGCGGCGGCTGCCGCCAACGCAGACGTCGACGACGTGCTGTGTGTCGTTCCAACCCCAACGCCGCCCGCGTGGCTCTGGTTCGGCTGTCTACCGGTGCTGGTCTTGGTCATCATGCTTTACCAATCAGTGGGAACAGCGTTTGTTTGGACCGTAGGATTGTGTTTTCTTAGCGTTTTTAAGGATGTTAAATTTTCGCAGAACAGGGGTAACGACAACTTGGCGACAATCCGCCCTATGCTGGGAAGTCCCCCTAACTGCCCAACAAAACGAGTAAAATGCTAGCCAAATGGTTAGCGGTGCTACATGGACACTACATTGCACGTCTAGGTGCTTTTTAGCTGGATTTCGAGAGTGGCGACCGCCTTTTCTGGCACTAGTTGTCTGCTAGCCTTGTAAGAAAGTCCGGTTACGATATGCTTATATAAGAGATACGAAAAAACGTCCATCTTTTGGCATACAAAGAGATGTTTGATGGGGAGGTATGAGGGAGGAGTGGAGGCGGAGTGATTGAGGAGTGGTGGAGGAGTGGTGGGAGTGATATTGCAGATGCTGAGAGAAGTGGAGTGGGTAGAACCCTGGTTCTATCGGGGCTACATCTTGTTCTGATTACTTTATTACATATGCTACCTATGGCTGTGGGTTTCATCTGTTGGCCAACCTGTTCACGCTAGCATCTCTAGCAGTTTCTCGTTGGTCGGTTGTCGAGCAGCCCACCTGGTTGTGTAGCGTTGCATTTCCGTTGCAGCCATTACTGTTGCAGCCAAGTTGCAGCCATGTTGCAGCCCATCTAGTTAATGAGTTTCCCTAGTCAGCACGACATCACTGCCACCCTGGCTATTCATACCCTCTTTATTCCCAGTCTTCGTCGCTCTCCGCACCCTCTGCCGGCTTCTTGACGTCGACAATCACCTCGTCGTCGTCCTCGTCCTCCCACGAGAACTCCTCCTCGTTCTCGTTCTTCAAAAGCTCCTTTCTCTTGGACTCCAGCTTCTTCAACTCGTCCACCTTGTCATAGTAGGATGCCCAGAAGGCCTTGTACGACACCTTGACGGGAACCAAGTGGTTCATCAACTTGTCTAAAGTGTCGGCGTACTTTTTCAAGAGCTCGGAGATTTCGGCGGTTTTGCTGTCCACATCAAACTCCTTGTCGGACTCCTTGTAGAAGGCGTCGGAAGTGTGTAATTTGAAGAGCTCGTTATCGAAACGGGATGTACCATACGCTTTATACGAACTGATGGGTCCAAACGACACGTCCTTGGCCTCGTCGTCCTCCGTCTTGGCTGGACCTGCAACAGTGATGAAGCTGGAGAAAAACGACGTCACCTGGCTGGACACCTGGCTGACCAACTCACCGCCCTTCCTCTCGACAAACTCCAACTTCTCGTCAAGAGCATCCAAGTTCTTGTCAATGTCGAACGATTGGATGCCCTTCTGCAACTCACCCGTGTTGATGCTCAAAGATTTGATGCCCTTGGAGATGTCCTCCGTGTTGATGCTCTTCAACTGCGTGGTCAACTTGTCGATCGAGTATCCCTGTGTGATGTTGGCTGTCACCTTGGCCAATTGCTGTTCGACGTACTCAATGTTCTCCGTGACGTGTGCCCGCTCCTTCAAGTGGTTCAACTGGGCCACCAATTGCTCCCGGCCCTTGACGGTGTTCTCGTCATTCAATATCCCTTGAAACTTGGCCTCCACGAGGTCGTACACCTTTTCAATCTCCCCTTCTAGCTTTTGGACAGCTTCGTCAGTACGGGCGTCGTGCACCGTGCTGTCCTTTGTCTCTTCTTCTACCACTGGTTCGTAAAACTCCATTCTGTGGCTATCTTGCAATTCGTGTACGTGTATAAACTTGGGGGAGTGTTTTTTTTTTTGTGTGAGGCTGTTATCCCCGGCCGATCTTACTTTTCCGTACCACTTGAGTCATAGGTAGCCATGAAGAGATTTGTCGAATTGGCAGGCTCCCTTTTCAAAGAACTGAGTCTTAAGACCAGTGTACCTGTCTTCAAGCAGCCCATTAACTTCTCGATCCAAAAAAACCAGAATTGGTTGGTGTTGGGGCCGGAAAAGACCCACTTCTTGAACATCCTAGCTGGAAAGTACATCTCGAGCCCTCCACTTTCCAGACACTTACCAGACAAGGTGGAGTATCTCAGCTTCAACGACAAGTTGGGCATCAGCAATGTGTACTTGTCTGCAAGATACGAGTCATTGGCGAGTGCTGAGAGCGTCAACAGCACCGTCAAGGACTTCATCTGGGGTACCTTCAACTACAACCAGAACGACCGCAACTTTGACGAGGAGTACGTGAACACACTCATAGAGAAGTTCCGGATGAGAGAGTTGTTGGGCAACTGGGTCAACACGCTCAGTAACGGGCAGACCAGACGGTTGAAGTTGGTCAAGTCGTTAATCAAGAAGCCCGAGTTGTTGATCATCGACGACCCGTTCTTGGGGCTCGACGTGCACAGCACCGAGTTGATGTGGACCATCCTCGGCGACTTGTCGAGACAGAACGATATCACCATGGTGTTGGGTTTACGGACAAACGACTTGACTGAAAACCCCAACTTCCAGAAGGACGTGGTGTACGTGGACGCCGACGGCATCCAGGTTGTGGATAGAGACTCGCTCGAACCCGAAAAGGTCCGTATTGCCCACGACTCCTTCAGCGAGATTGACCCGGTGGCATTTGAGTCCGCCCACATTGAGTTTTCCAACGCTTCCATCAAGTACGGCGAGAAGGTGGTGTTTGAAAAGTTGAACTGGAAGATCCCCAGAAACTCTACATGGAGAATCTACGGTAACAACGGTACTGGTAAGACCACACTTCTCTCCATCATCACCTGCGACCACCCACAGTCGTGGAAGTCCATCATTGCGTTTGACGGCAAGGTCAGGAAAGCCGGTAGGGGCGTCACCTTCTTCAACATCAACAACATGATTGGCATTTCGTCGCCCGAGTTGCACTCGTTGATTCCCCGCGAGAAGACCATGACAGAGGTGATCATGAACGGCCTCATCCCAAGCATCGGAAACTCCAACTTTGCGCTTCGGTTCAAGGGCCAGGTGACGCCGTACGCCTCCGCCATTCTCGACCGGTTCAGCGACGTTTTGGACGTTCATGGCGACACCCTGTTCAAGGAGCTCTCCATCACCCACCAGAAGTTGGCCTTGTTCCTTAGGGCCATCATCAAGAAGCCAGAAATACTTATTTTGGACGAGGCATTCTCGTGCTTTGACAACGAGGAGTTGTTGGCACGTTCTTTTGACCTTCTTCTGGAGGTTGAGGCAACCAAGTTGCTCATTGGTCATATTGACTGGGAGTTGCCTGAATTTGAGTATGCTTTGGTGCTTGAGGATGACAAGACCTACAAGACGTATAAAGTGGAGCATGCGAAGGATTAAGGAAGGATAATAGGAGAGGATGAGCTCCATTAGAGGGTATGAGTGATTTGAGCGAGAAAAACTCTTCAGGAGGGTAAAACTTAAAAGGAGCTTCGTTAGGGACGCTATTAGAGTGGAGAAGCACAGGTGAAATACTCGGAGAGTGAGACGAAACACTCAGAGAACACTCAGAGATAAGCACTTAGAATGGAGAAACAGTCAGAGGGTACACTTCTAAAGAGGTTTCGCTGGATGAAGAAGACTTGGGATACAAGTGAGAGATTCCTTGATCACATCTTCTCGCATTCGATGGCTGCAAAAATGTGGTATAGTAGCAAAATTCCAACTGGGACACCTGTAATAATGAAATCATAACTGACTGTAGACAAGGCATTTAAAGCGACCCGGAATCCTCTTGATGACCCTGTCATCAAGAGTGTGAAATAACTGAGAGAAGACTTAGAAGAACAACCAGTGAAAACTTACTCACTCACGGACTAAACTCTCAAACTTAGCTCACAGAATCACACTCAAAATCTCACTCAGAATCTCACTTAGGAACCACACTCATAGACCCACCCTTCATAATCACACTCAGAATCAGTCTCTCTCACACACACTCACATCAGATCACTCACACCACACCACACTCACTGTCTCTTCGAATTTCGCAGCCACACCACACTTCCGCAGGCCCCGGAACTCTGCACCAATCATGTCCCCCACTCCCATATCCCCACTCCTGTGCCCCCACTGCTATGCCCCCTCACATGCTTCAGCCGTCTTGCCACTCTCTTGAGTCTGCATGTCTCCGAAAACCGTTGGGGACCCCAGCCACCACGGGGCACCGTGTACACCTTCCGAAGCACTGCCGAAGCACTGCCGAAGCACTGCCGGGACACTGCCTACCCTAGCGTTGGGCTACGCCAGTGGGCTACTGGTAGCTGGCTGCTCCGCCCGGCGCTCCGCCCTCGACCCCCAGCTACCTGCTGTCACAGCGGCGTGCAGCAAGCAGCACTGGTCAACTACCCGTCCTCTAGGACATGCTGGAGTGTCGCCAGCGCAGCCGGACGCCGTCGGCTAGACTGCCCAACGGTCGCCAACGGTCCCGTTGCCCGGCCGGCAGCCCACGGCCAACGCCACCCCCTCCACCCTCGCTGGTGTCTAAGCGCTGTCGACGCGTCCTGCATCCGCCGTCCAGAAAGGTTATGCAACTCCTCGTAAATAGAAAAGGGGTACCCTACCTGTCACATGAGAGGCCACGCCGGGTGGACCAGGGGGCCACCAATGGTAGACCCACACCACTGTAGCGTCAACCAAGTAGCTAGAACACACGCCAGCCTATCATCAGTCTATTCCGCCCACCCTTTGCCCTCTTGTTCTGGCGTCGGGCGTTGCTCCAATCGTCCGACCCTGTCTTTTTTTTTCCCACGTCCTGCCTGTCCGTGGTTCAAAAAAAAAGAGCGAATAAACAAAAGTTTGAAAAATCATCCAGGAGTCGTGTTGGAGGATTAGCAGTATAGTATGAGCGACAAGACACTCACGGAAAGCATTCCCAACGCGCCAGTGGACGAGAGGCCGGACGACGTTCTAGCCGAGCGTGAATACGGACGTTTGACGTCGAAGGAGTACCTCTATGTGTCAAAGCACCCTGCGGGCCAACCGTTGCCTGTGCCCATTGATGACGAGCCTCCGTACATAATCTACCTTGCCACATACCTCAGTTACCTTATACTTATCATAATTGGGCACATTCGAGACTTTTTTGGGAAATTGTTCAAGCCGGACGACTACAAGGACTTGGTTGAGCTGGACGGGTATGCCCCATGGTACGACGGGTTTGAGTCCTTCTACGTGCGCCGGTTGAAGACGAGAATCGACGACTGCTTTGCCCGGCCCATCCACGGCGCCCCGGGCCGTTTTGTCAAGTGTTTCAACAGAATCAGAAAGGGCAAGCACGGGTACCTCTACGACGGCACCTCCAAGGAGTGCTTGAACTTGTCCTCCTACAACTACCTTGGGTTTGCACAGTCCAAGGGGGTCTGCACCGACTATGCGCTCGAGTGTGTGGACAAGTACGGCACGTCGGGGTGCAGTCCCCGTCTCTATGTGGGCTCGACAGACTTGCACGCCAAATGTGAGCGGGTCGTGGCCGACTTTGTCGGCATGGACGACGCCATCATTGTCAGTCAGGGGTACGGTACCAATGCTGCCTTGTTCTCCTCCTTGTGTGATTGCAAAACATTGGTCATCTCGGACGAGTTGAACCACGCCTCGATCCGGTTCGGTATCCGTTTGTCGGGCGCCACCGTCAAGGTGTTTAAGCATAACGACGTCAAGGACTTGGAAAAGTTAATTAGAAACCAGATTGCCCAGGGCCAACCCAAAACCCACCGTCCTTGGAAGAAGATCATCATTGCCATCGAGGGTCTCTACTCGATGGAAGGTAACTTGTGTAATTTGCCCGACATCATTGCCTTGAAGCAAAAGTACAAGTGCTACTTGTTTGTGGACGAGGCCCACTCCATCGGCGCCTTGGGCCCCCACGGAAGAGGTGTCTGTGACTACTTTGGCGTCAACCCCAGAGACGTGGACATGTTGATGGGTACCTTGACCAAGTCCTTTGGTGCCACCGGCGGCTACATTGCCGGTAACCACGACTTGATCAGGAAGTTGAGAATCAACTACATCTCCCAGGGCTACGCAGAGTCGGTTCCTCCCCCGGTGTTGGGCCAAATCATCTCCTCCTTGGGTGTCATTGACGGCTCCATCAACCCCGGCGAGGGTGAAGAGAGATTACAAAGAATTGCATTTAACTCTCGTTACCTCAGATTGGGATTGAAGAAGTTGGGTTTCATCGTCTACGGTGCCGACGACTCCCCAGTCATCCCCTTGTTGTTGTTTTTGCCTGCCAAGATGCCCGCCTTCTCCAGAATGTTGTACGACATGGGCATTGCCGTGGTCATTGTCAGTTACCCTGCCACGCCTTTGATTTCCGCAAGAGCAAGATTGTGTGTCTCCTCCGCCTTGACCAAGGAGGACTTGGACTACGTCTTGACGAAGTTCAGCGAAATTGGTGACTTGATTTATTTGAAGTTTAGCAGTGGGATTGCCGGTGGAAGTAAAGTGCCTGGCAAGGCCCCAAGATGGTCGATTGAGGACGTGATTGCTACCAACGCCGAAGACTGTAAGAAACCAAAATTGGGATAGGTGTTGGGTATGTCCATCCCACTGAACCCTCCACCACGATTTTTGACTGCTGAATTGATATCCTCAGCGTCTCTTACAGGGCCCTGGCTCTGTCCTCTGGTCTAGAGACTATACGGTATGCTTTGACCTTACCGGTATGTAGCATTTAATTAGTTAATACGAATAATATGGAAACTTGATTTTGGATTGGGTGCAAATGGCCGAGTGGGAGTCAGTAATGATGTAGAAACGGGGACTCAACTCTCATGGAGATTAAAACGTATGCGTCCTCAGGTCTAGAGTATACGGTATGCTTTGACCTTACCGAATGTAGCATTTAATTAGATATTACAAATAATGTGGAAACATGGTTTTGGATTTGGTGCAATGGCAGAAAGGGAGCCGGTAAATGAAACGAAAATGGGACCAAAATCCCATGGAGTTTAAAACGTATGCGTCCTCTGGTCTAGTGACTGATATGCTTTGACCTTATCGGCATTTTATTACTTTATACGAACAATATGGAAACTTGATTTTGGATTGGGTGCAAATGGCCGAATGGGAGCCAGTAATGACACAGAAAATGAAACCAAAATCTTCATGGAGACTAAAATATATGCATCCTGCTACCCCGTATCTCAATGGAATGCTTTGCTGGTGAATTTGCTTTCTCAGCTGCTTCCTTTCCCTTTCGTCATGCACATCCTTCACTGGCTTGATCCACTGTTGGCTGGTCAAGGTACATTTACTGGCCCAAATGACGCTTAATCTTCCTGGTTCTTGCTGGTTCTTTCTCTTCCTTGCTCTATATGACTTTCATATGCGCCCACTTCACTTGAATCTCACCTAACATGCCAAAGGTGTTCCCAGTTGTCTGCCTACTCCCACTAAAAACTCGTTTCTGCGCTCAACAAATAAAATCAATTAGCATGGACTTTGTAATCCCCGACCCACTAGTCCCACCATTGCGGTTCAACACAGTCCAACAGGACCTCCACCGAGGAGCATACCCACGAGAAGTCAACTTTGAGTTTCTCAAGACACTCAAACTCAAGACCATCATCTCGCTCACGCCACAGGCCATCACCCAAGAAACAGACCCCAAGCTCCACGAGTTTGCAGTCGCCAACAATATCGAGTTGATCCACGTCGAATGTGCCCAGTCGGGCAAGGGCAAGAAGCGTGGTGTGCCAATGGGCTACACCACCATTGTGGAGGTGATGAAATACATTGTCCACAGCGAATACACTCCGGTGTACATCCACTGTCTCAACGGCGGCCAGGTCACCAGCTTGGTGATAGCGTGTTTACGGAAATTGCAGTTCTGGTCCGCCATCTCCATCTTCAATGAGTTCATCAACTTCACCATGAACATCACCGTCAACGACAGAACCTTTGTGGAAGGGTTCAAGGGCGAGGTCAACGTCAACCCAAAGAGTAAGACAGACTGGCTATGGGCCGGAATGAGCGAAGGCATAGTGGGAAACCACCCCAGAATACGAATCACCCATATAGAAACAGAGTAGGTAGTGGTAATGACAGGTTGGCTTTACAGAAAAGGTACTGGAGCAGCAAAACAGTGTGTGGCTGTTAGTATTGGTTCTACAATAGGTGACTATATGACTGAAAGTTGCTGGATAAGGGTGAACATACAGTAAAGGGTATGAGATTTCATTTGGTCGGATCTACAGAACTTGTGTACCTACTCACAGACATGAATCAACTGGATGACCCAACAGCTTATCACAGTATTGGATCTTTGGGTTAGTACAGCTGGATTGATTTTACAGCTACTACATGAATATTGAGTACCTCTGGATCACTACATTTGGTCATAGATAACTCTAGAGCTGGAAGTTTTATGCAAAAAGTTGGCTGAACTGGGGGATCACACCTTCTTATGTCTGGGATGTTGCTTACTATGTCATCCATCTTTAGACCAGGGAGTCACAATTTTCAAAAGCTGGCTGCCCACAATTGTTCCCATATCATTCTGCACGTGAGAGCGTATTGATCAACCTTTTCAACAGCTCATGATACTTATCTTTTCCGAACCCACGCTGATGTCGTTTCTCGTTTGCTCTACTTTCCGTGAATTAGTGACATATGGCTGTTTGATTAAATCTTAGGAACTATTGCTTGAAACAACTCGGGATCTTCTGGAAGATCTACATCAAATCAAGTACTTGATGGCCAAATATGCATTTACTTTTTTTGCACCCAAATTGCAGCCATTGAAAGAGAGTGAAGGGATTTGGAACAGTTACAAGTGAGACATTGGTGCAAGAAATATCCAATCAGCTAAGTAGCAAACTGCAAATAACCAGCAAATATTCTGCAATTCCATAATATAAACATTCAGCTTGAAAGCACCTTACTTAACTTGAAAACAATTGTATGTCCGCAATTACTCTAACTCTCACGCTTATTCCGAATTCCAAATTCACTTAGAACGTCTGACTTCCAGTTGCTCTGCTTCTACGCTTAAACATACGACTTTTAAACTTGTTCTGACTTCACTTGTATGTTCTGACTCAACTTGTATGTTCTGACTCAACTTGTATGTTCTGACTCAACTTGTATGTTCTGACTAGACTTGTATGTTCTGACTCGACTTATGTTCTGACTCGACTTGTATGTTCTGACTCGACTTGTATGTTCTGACTCTACACTCTCTTAACAATCCATGCAATGACTATATACGTTGATAAAATAAGCAGTAGGCATTCTTATTCATCACCACGTTTGGCGAACAGTTGTAGGTGATCTTGGCATCATCAAAGTAACACCATCCCCTGGTCTTCTTGGAGTCACTAGGCTTGTGCACATACGACGTGTAATGGCCCGTTGTCAAGTTACCAAAGTGGTTCACCACACCGTACAACTTGTATCTAAATGGAGGGATCTGGTTTCTGTTTGCCATGGTGGACAAATACGCTTCCTCTTGTTGGACGGTGATCTCGGAGCCGGTTTTGTTAATGTAACTTCCCACCTCGGGCCAGTACTTGGTGAGATCCAACGTCTCGCTGACAGGATACTTGACATGCAGGTCCAACTTGTTGAAGTAGCCGTTGGGGGTGATGCTGAATCTCTTGAAGTGGATAATCAAGATCTGGGGAAGTCTGGTGATGGAGATGGTTTTGGTCAGCTTGGTGAAACGCTTACATCTGGGACAGTGCCACTTGTTGTTATCGTCCAAAAGCTCGGTGGTGGTGAACTCCCTCAAACAGTCGTCCAACAGCACGTTGCTCGACGACATCTTCTTGGGGATGGGCAAGGAGAGAATCGAAAAAGCGTTGTACGACGTCGACGTTAACCCACACTCTAAACACTTCAACTGCGACAAATACTGTCCTTGGAAGTAGTCCACCACGACCGAAAAGTTCAACTTCAAGTACCTCTCCCACTCGACGGTGGACGCCAACCTGATGGGAAGCACTTCCCTGGCCTTCTCCTGCTCTGGAGTGAGCTCGATAATGGCCTTTCTTTCGTCTGCGCTCAACTGGCTCATCTGGTTCAAGTCCTCATGTAACGAGTCCAACAAGAAGTTGAGGAACTCCACACAGTCCTGCTGGTCAAAGGAAGCAAACTGGCCGCCGGGCGAGAGCGACCCCATCACCTTCTTGAAGGAGTTGGGCGAAAGCACTCCTCCGGTCTTTCCAAACATCTCCTGCAAAAGCATCACAAAGTTGGTGGTCATGATCCCCTTGGTGCCTAGCTTGTTGTTGACGTTGATATGCTGTCTGTAGGAGGAGGCAGAGGTCGAGCTGGGGAAGAAGAAACCAGTTAATTGGGGCGTGGCGGATAAGCACTGCAAGACACAGTTCATATAGCATGAGTTGCCGAGGTTGACGAGGCCGGTGGTGCTCATCTGGATCAAGCTTGTCACATCCTTCTTGGGTGGTTGCTTGGCTGGTACCGAGGCCGAGGAGCCGTTGGAAGACGTCGAGTCGGTGAACTTCTTGATCGACCCCACTATGGACGAGCTTCTTCTGATGGGTGGCGGTGCCTGTTGAGAGGGTGGAGGGTACTCCGACTTTGGTGGCGCAGGAGGGAGCTCGTACGCCTTTTGGGTAAAGCTACCCTTCCATGACACCGACGGAGACGATGGCGTGGACTTGACCAGCGACAAGTAATCGCCAAAGTTCTTCAAGTACGGTTTGTCGGACTCTTTGTTTTTGTCGGCAGTGTTGTTTCCTCCCCAGCTGGCGGAGGGCTTTGTCAAGACGGTGAACTCGGTGCGCTTCAAGGCACCTGCACCAAACTCGGTGAACCAGGCTTGGACACCTCCGGCAAGGTAGCATGGGTGCTGCTTCAACTTGGAGCTGAGATACTTGTTCTTGAAGGTGATCAACTCGGTCAACCTCTTGAACGGGTTCTTGTTGGGGTAGAGCATGGGGTCGTTGCTCGTCAACAACCGCACAATGTTCTTGGCAAGGTCGTCGCCAAACACCTTGCCGTACTGCAAGTTGTATATGACGATCAAGTCGTACTTGTATCTGTTTTGGAACCTTTTGAACTGATCGTGGGGTAAATGCATTTGTAGCCGGGACTCCAAGTCCTGGTCGGTGATGGTGCTTGCGTTCTTGTTATCGACGCCAAAGATCAGCTCAATGTGCGATGGCTCGATGTTGATGATGTCCTCGTGGTTTATGTGGTTGTGGTCATAATCTTTCGTGAGTCTATAGTCTATTAATAATACCTTTTGGTGGGCAAGCAACGACCTGAGTTGGCGTGGCGTCACAATCTCTCTGAACTTGTGGGGCTCTTGGGACCCGCCGGCATCTGCGTCCGAGCCGCCATTCAACTCGTGAGCTGTGCCGTTGCTGGCGTGGGTGTCGCCGTTGCTCTCTGATCTCCCTACTTTCAATGCGTTGAATCGAGATAAAAGAGGATCCACGTTGGCCACCGCTCTGGGGACCAACTTCTTCTGTACCTCCTCAAATCTCACACGGTCGTGCTCAATCTGACGCCCAATAGACACCCGGAAGTCCTGCTGGGCCTCCTTGGTCAAAGGCTCTGCCTTTAGGAAGAATGTGCTTGTGAGTCGGTACACCAAGTAGGCAAGTTCGTAATCGCAATACCCCAACTTCTCCAACTTGGTGGCCTCGTGCTTGAAGATTTCCAATAAAATGAGCTGGTAGCTGTATAGTTTGGTTGCTGACACCGACTGGGCCACCTCAGATGCTATGGACACCACGATGGCGTCCAACTCGTGGGGGTCCTTGAAGGTCATGGTTTTGATTTTTTATTTGCACGCACAAGAACAATTAGAAGTGTCACTGTGTAACGGATCAGAGGTAGCAAACTATAGGCTGGTGGGATGCAAAGTTACAGAAAACCTTTCGGAGACACTCTTCCGGAGTGCTTTTTTGGGTGTGGATGTTAAATGAAACTTGAATTGTCACATACTCACTGGTTGACGATCTTTCCACGACGTGGGCCTCTTATCTTCCCCACAGACCAGATCTAGCCTTTGCGGACGGAACCCCAGGAAGTACACAGAATTGACGGTTAATGTTATGGCACACGTTGAAATACAATAACTATGAGGTTATAACTGCTTCTATTTGCTCTTCTTTGTAATTCTGGTGCTTTCAACTAATCTAGCGTTGTAAGTGGCCACCAATATGATTTTGCAGTCACCACTAGCTCTGATGATCTTCACCACTGAGGGTTCACAAACATTGACTTTTGGCATTATTATACTTGGCCATTGCTCTGCAACACCTCAAGGACATCTTAGCCATGTTTTTGGCTATTAAGGTCACTTGTTGTCTCTACATTATCTTCCATAATTTATTCATAAAGTGTCGGACTTTTTCCGGAATTCATAAGCCATACATATATACTCAGTCTGGAGGTAACTCTTAGGCATAACCCAAGAAATCTTCCAACCCTTGGTCAAAACCATGTTCCCACTCCCAAACATACTTCAGGTTTCCTTTTTGTTGGATGTGTTGATTCAATCTCTCGAGCTTCCATGCTTGGACTCTTCCGAGAATAGACCCATCAAACTTAGCAAACTCGACAGAGTCTTTCCAGGCCGTGGTGTACCCATCCTTGAACCTGTCATGTTCGTACTTTTCCTTGGATTGGCCGTCCCAGTAGTCGCTGTGACTCTTCAATTTCTCTTGCACACCCTTCTCAAGCTCCGAGTCGCCTGGAGGAGACTTGCCTCTGAAGGACTTTGGAGCCGAGATGGCACCTTTATCGCTCATGGTCTTGAAGTCCCACTCACCTCCGTTTCCAGATTGGAACTTGTAGGTCCAAAAGTACGTTCCGGTGTTGGCTCTCTTAAACAAGACGTCATTCTGGCGCTTTCCGTAGTCAACCACCAATTGGTCTCTCTTGTCGTTGTTACCGTCCTTGTCCCAGGACTGTCCGTCAATCACGCACGAGTATTCACCCACAATGATGTCGACCTTGTTCCCGTTGTCCGGTAAGTTGTTGAGCAAGTCCGAATCCAAGTCGTTGATGATCTGCTGTGCCGATTTCTTCTTGTCATCGTCCGAGAAACAGCGGTAGCAGTGGGAGTCAACCACCACTCCGAGCGCCTTTCCTTGTTTTTGCTGGTTTTGCAACCATTCGGCCCAAGGGTTGGTGGACCACCCGTCGGAAATCACAACAGGAACAGTTGGGTCCTGCTCACGAATTGCGTTGATCGCAGCACTGTAGTATCTGGCTTGGGTCTTGAGGTCATTTGCGTACTCTGCCTCGTTGACAATTTGGATTCCGGCAATATTGTCGTACTTTTTCAAGTCCTTGGCAATAAAGGCGACGATGTCAACGGCCAACAACTGGGAATCTTCGTTTTTCCAGAACCCAGCCTCACCTCCACCTGTTTCTCCACTGTGGTCGGCTCCGTTGGCCCCGTTGGGCACACCGTGGAGGTCCACCAACACCGAAATCCCGTGCTGCCCAGCTGGTTCCACAAACTTGGACTTGAAAATAGACCATGCGTTCACATAAACATGTTTGTACTTTTCAAACTTGGTTCCCTTGGTGAAGTTGCCGCCGTCGACATCCCAATACCCAAGAGGGACACGAATTGAGTTAACACCCTTGTCGCTCAACCACCTCCAGTCGTCGTCACCCAAGAAATTGTTCCAGAAGTTCTCAAACTTGTCTCTGGCCCCGTCGTTGCCTAGTTCTTTGCTTAACCCTTTGGCAACCTCCAACTCACAGGAGGCCCCGTCAGGGAACAATTCGTGGAAAATCCACTTTTCCAAAATGAAACATGATCCGATGTTAACCCCAAAGTTCTTTCTGGACTGGTAGATGGCCTTCTTGGACGGAGCCTGGTCCGCACCAACTATTGAGCCCGAGTACTGGAGGGATGATGCCTTCGATTTGAGTTTCAACTTATCAAACATTGTATACGTCAAGAAGAAATGTAGTCAATTGAGCAAAATTCCAGTGGTATAGGGAACGGGGGCTATGAGTTGAAATGGCGCACGTGATATACGTTGCTATTTGGTGGGTCGCCAGCAACACCCTCTGGAACCGGTATGAGGCACCTGGAAGAGTTCACAACCTAGAGCTGCCAACTAATCATTTAGTTAGGTGGATGTGTTGGAGGAAGCAGTCATTGATTCGGTTGGTCTCAGGGTCTCAGGGTTTGCAGTCAAATCACAACCAGGGCCAAAGCATACAGTGGATTACCCGAGTTTAAACGAGATAGCATATATCATATCAACTTCTGTAGTCAATTGCTTCTAACATGGTACTTTTGGCTCAAATTTAACCTCTCATTTGGCATTTTTGGCGGACCGTTTGGTGGATGCCCTTTTTACCGTCTGGTACCAAATGATTTCTTGCAGCCAAACTCCGCGAAATCAAATATTTAATA
The DNA here is from genome assembly GCA_030572255.1 of Kodamaea fukazawae. NCBI lineage: Eukaryota > Fungi > Ascomycota > Pichiomycetes > Serinales > Debaryomycetaceae > Kodamaea > Kodamaea fukazawae. The sequence goes on along the minus strand of JAJLZQ010000003.1, from coordinate 371,165 downwards.
CACGTCTAGCCGCTTGATGGATACTGCCTCCTGGCCTACAGAATTCAAGAGGATTCTATCGATCTTTAAGCAAATTAACACACATTTGATCTTCCTATCAACGCATTCAAGAACGACAATTCCAACATACGAACTCCTTCACAAACTAAACAATGATATTACCCACTTTGATTTGGCAGTCATCAAGCACTTGTTCCGTGACATAATGTATGAGTACGTGGACGAGAATGAAATAGCTCTTTTCTTTGCCGAAAAGGTCAAGTTCTCGTGGGACAAAGGATACGAAAGCTCTAAACTGAACATCGACAACGCGTATGATGAGTTTTCAGAAGAGACCCGGCTAGGTAGCCAGATCTTGATCTTTGATTTTACAGATACAAAGCTTCATGGAGTGGGAGCAGCCATGAAAGGGGGAACTAGGAAACGGAAGATGGACGAAAACAACAGGGGCCAGTACCAGTTTTTCATGGCTAGCAACAAGTTGAATCTAGTTTCTTTGGGGCTGGCTCAGTTAACCACAATGATTAGAAGTAGAAACACACAATTTACAGAACGCATCCAAAAATACTTGGATGACGGAGGAACTTACAAGGATTTGGAGGACGACGTGATACTACCTTTTCCTCCTCAATTTAGTAACCCTGTTGAGGAACTATCAAGTATTCGGAAAGAAGTTGCAAACGGGCAAGAGAAGCCTGATCTTGACACTATGTTGTGTGTTTTGAAGGACGAGGAGTTCTATAAAGACCAAATAATAGATACCAGAACGCTTGTTCCTACTCAATCTGCTAAATCGAGAGAGTTGCCAGACGTGCTACACCCAGAATTGAAACAAGCATTATACGACTACAAGAAGATCAACCTAGACACTGATCTATATTCTCACCAGTCGGAAGCCATTGAACATTTATTGGATGGGAAGCATATTATTGTGAGCACCTCCACAAGCTCAGGCAAGTCACTCATATACCAATTGCCCATCTTGAACGATATCGTCAAAAACATCAGGAAAGGGATCCGAAAACGCAAAACGACTGCCATCTTTATATTTCCAACGAAAGCTTTGGCTCAGGACCAAAAGCGACATTTAAACGATTTTGTTAGGTATTTGCCAAGTTACGAAGACAGAAAGATTATTATAGAGACATACGATGGCGATACCCCATCCAAGGAAAGGCAGTTCATTCGGACTTACGCTGATATCATATTTACAAATCCCGACACCATTCACGCGTCCATCTTGCCGCATCACGAGGGTTTTGGACAGTCCAGGGGCTGGGTCGACTTCTTGGACGGGTTGAAGTTCATCGTCATGGACGAACTCCACGTCTATAAGGGCACTTTTGGTATTCACGTATCATACGTGATGTGCAGATTGAACCGAATTTGCCAGAGTGAGCAAATTAGGTATGTTTCGTGTTCGGCCACTATTCTGAATCCCGAGGCCCACTTTCGAACTGTGTGTGGGATTCCAAGTGAACAGGAGGTTGTTCACGTCGATCAAGATGGTAGTCCCACCTCCGAAAGGAGACTCCTTGTGTGGAATCCACCACCATTAATGAACAAGAGAGGGAAGAAAGAAGAAGAAATTGAAAGATATACTCCCCGTCAGAACATTGTGCCGGAACTGGCCAAGATATTGATTCATCTTCTCTCCAACTTCCCCTCGATCAAGGTCATTGTGTTCTGTCCCATTCGAGTGGTGTGTGAGATGTTGATCAAAGAAGTTCGTAAGGTGATAAAGGATCAAATCGCTAATGGTGATGTTAGAGTCTCCGAAAACGAGGTGATGGCATATAGAGGAGGTTACTCCAAAGAAGACAGACGGATTATTGAAGCAAAGATCTTTTGTGGACAGTTGCGTGGGATCGTGGCAACAAATGCTTTGGAGTTGGGAATAGACTTGTCTGATTTGGATGTGGTTATCACTTGTGGATTCCCTGCCCTGAAACTGAATTTGCATCAACAATTTGGTCGTGCTGGGAGAGGAAGAGACTCTAAGGGAAGTTTGGCGATATTTGTGGGCGGCTCTACTCCAATTGATCAGTATTATCTTAATAATGTGGACGAAATATGCAACAGAAATGATTATGAAGATCTATGTGTGGATGGATTATTGGGATCGAATGAGCTCAACATGGAACTTCACTTGCAATGTGCAGCGTTTGAGAGGAAGTTGGACCTTGAAGAAGACTTAAAGTGGTTTGTCCCAAATAGTAACCCCAAACAAGCCAAACTTTTCAATCGATTAGTGAAGGAGACGTTAATGCAGGACATTGACGGTAAGTATTGTACAAACCCCAAATACTTGCCACGGCCAGTGGAACATGTTTCTCTCAGGTCGATGGAAGAAATCACGTATGCGGTTGTTGACATCACGAACAACAGAAACGTTGTGATTGAGGAGGTTGAAGAACTGAGAACTAGTTTTACTCTTTATGAAGGAGGTATCTTTCTTCACCAAGGTCTTCCATATTTGGTGAGAGAGTTTAATCCAGACAAGAAGTATGCGAAAGTTGAGAGGGTCAAAGTGGATTGGATCACTAGTCAAAGAGACTTTACAGATATTGATCCCCATGAAATTGAGTATCTCAAACAGTTGGCTCCAGTCAAGTCCGACTTGCTTTTAGATATCCCAGCGTATTATGGCAAGATTCAAAAGACAACTATTGTCTTTGGATTTTTCAAGGTTAACAGAAGATCGGAAATCTTGGAAGCAGTGGAGGTCAATAATCCTCCAGTCATTCTGTACTCCAAGGGCTTTTGGATTGATATTCCAAGTACTGTCTTGGATATAATTATGGAGAAGCAATTGTCACCAGCAGGTGGAATTCATGCTGCCCAGCACGCTATCATGAACATGCTTCCATTGTTTGTTACCACTGGGGCCGCAGACAAATGGGGAAGGTCTAACGTTGGAGAAGCTGAGTTGATCACAGAATGCAAGGCTCCTGAGAAGGAGTTTGCAAGGCGTCAGTCCAAGAGGTTGAGACCCAACAGGTTGGTGTTTCACGACGCAAACGGCGGTGCACGGGGATCTGGTATCTCCGCAAAAACCTTTGAGCACATAGATGCAATTCTTCAAGCCTGTTATGAGAGAGTAACCAGTTGTGAGTGTGAGTGGGGATGTCCAAAGTGTGTAACAGGAAACTTTTGCAAAGAGATGTCGTTGGTGATCTCCAAACCGGCGGCTACATTGATCTTTGCAGCTTTAATCGGCATGGATTTGGACGAGATTCAAGATAGCATTCCTGATGGACCAGAGGGAAACTTGCCAGACATTCAAGTTGAAACCATCAAGCCATGTGCTGCTCTTCCCAAGATCGCGCAGGACGTGGAGATTGTGAAGTCAAAGAGACTATACAAGAAGGCTCCAGTGAAGGTGAAACTTGAGGAGGAGTAGGCTTCTCAATTGGAATGTGCCTATCAAGAATTCTCCAGTAAAGGTGATTTTACAGCACTCCAATAAATCGACAAGGTAATTGATGGCTTGGATACACCGTTGTTCAGTACAGTTTAGGTTCTCATATCTGGTAGACTTCCTAGTCTACTGCAGATAGAGCATTAATACTACGACTTGTCATTTTGATATTTATTCAGGCACTGCCTGTGTTTGTTCAGGAAGATGAATACATGCCCGAAGCTGGGCTGTTGATTTTCGTATCGACTTCCGCTGTGTTGATAGTCCGGCTCTAATTGTCCTGTCAACTCATTGTAGACTGCCGAAAAACGACTCTTTAGATTATGCATGATACTCCCGCTAAGGCTTGAACGTACTCTTTCTGATAGCCATGGAGGAGGCCTTTCTCGAAAGTCTTCTCGCCAAACTATCTTTCTTGGACGAGTTGTCACTCGACATACCACTGTCGAAGGAGGTTTCCCTTGGTAGAGGCAATCTTCTACTATTTGATCTTGAAGGGCCTGGTCTGCTTAATGAGTCTGTCAGAGAAATGTAATCCTTCTGGTAGTAATTCTGGTTTTCAGGAGAGTGGGAATCGCTGATTGGGGATTTTGGTTCTGAGTTTGGAGTTGACGAGGTTGGAGGTCTTCTCTGCAATGCTGGACTTGGATGCAAGACCTTCTTGTGTGACAATCTAAAGACATGTTGAACAGGTTTCAAGTAAATGGATGCCAAAGAACCTATGTTCAACTCCAATTCTTCAAGAATCAATGGGTCTATCTTATCATTTTCGGCCGATATGATGGGGTTGTGGTTGAGAACAATCTTTTTGGTCTTGTCCTGAAAGACTTCATTTGGAATGGAGGTATTAGTGGACAATAAACGCCAATACATAAAACCTCTGTCTCTAGTGTCAGGATTGTTGACTTCTTCTGTTGCCCACTTCAAGACCTTCAATACCAACGCCTCACCTTTTTGTGGGAAATGAAGGTAGTATTTTGTAGTTGCGGTCATTGTTGCGTACTGGACTTCAATTGGATCGTCCATAAAGTTTGAAATGAAATGGTTTAACACTAGTGAGGCATCTGTAATCAGTTGACAGTATTGGCCGACTATCCAGATAATGGAAGTCTTAGCGTCAGGCTCGTCAACAAGCTTGTAATGCTTCATCAACTCGGTAATGGCAAAGTTGAACCTTCCCGGGTACTTTCTCAAGATGTTCTTCAACACAATTGCGGATTCCTGGACAATGTAAGAGATTCCGTTTGAAATCAAGTTGACTAAAATGTCAACACATTCTGTGGAAGCGTTGGGGAGTTTGACGGCCAAGTTCCCAAATGCTCTGATGGCTTTTCTTGCCATGGACACATCAACCTCGGTGGCATACTCCTCCAACTCTCTCAACACTATAGGATAATTGGATTCGTTGGCAAGCAAATAGATAATCTCCAACTTTGTATCTTTGACGTAGATGGGGTCGTCGTATCTGCAAAAGAACATCTCAACGTCGACGCTGATGAGCTCACGTTTCCCCAAGAGGAGAAGAATGACGTTTCTCAACACAAGGAACTGGATCTCGGAAGGTTTGGCGAGAAGGGACACCAACAGCGACCCCAAGCGTTTGGCCAAGTTGGGGACGGACGACTCGGGCTTGATGACGTAATTGCTTAAGTAAACAATCACTTTTATGGCGTTGACGACGACAGACGAGTTCTGATGTTGCAAACATGGGATGACCATGTCGATCAAGTCGAGAGACTCTTGGTTGGACTGCGGAACGTACAGCAACAACGAGTTCAAGATGTAGATTTGGGACCATTCGTTAGTCTTGCCCAAGTAGGACAAAAGCTTGTGTGCATGTTCCTTGTCTATGTTCAAGGTGAGGTTTGGGTTGTGATCTGTGATGTAACCCAAGGCAGCCAAGGCGTTGGAGACCACCTGGGTGTTTTCGTCGTAGAGAAGGTCGTTCAAGGAGTCTATGAGGTTCTCCTTCTGCACTCTCTGGCTGTCGTACTGGTAGAGTCGGCTGACGACAAAGGCCGCCGTCTTCCTGACGTTCACGTTGTCGTCCTTCAAGTGGGAATTGATTGATTTGAATATGGAATCCATAAACTCCTTGACGTGTACAGATGCTAGCGTTTTGATGGCCAAGCTACGCAACATGGGGTTGGAGTCGTCTTTGAAAAGATTAAGAAACGGCAAGGCCTCCAACAATTCATCCTTCTTGGACGAATTGGCAAACCCGGTGATGTAGTAGAAGCAAAGCTTGCGGATCTCCAAGTCGTCGATCTTGAGCAATGGAATGATATCCGGCATTAGTTGGGCCAACTCGCCGTTATTCAACATGAGGTTGGCAACAAGTTTTCTCAAGACAACTTTAACCCTGCTATGGGGTTTGGACTTCTTAAACGTCTGCTCAAGCTCGGCCTTGAGCTCCGCGGGCTTGGTTTTCGTGAATAGTTTCCCGTCACTCATGGTCTCTGTATCGATGGCTGTGTTTGGCGGTGTAGTCCTTCAACCCAAGACTGTTCAAACAAAGGGCCGTAAAAGTGCTGTAAATCCAAAATCGCGTCGTCACGTGTACACGCGGTGGGATCGGAGCAGGGCTTGGGATGTGGGGGCATGAGGAGTACGTTGGGGGGAGGCCGCGATTCGCGTGGGGGCGGCACTTTTGAGTGGGAGAGTAGCAATAGGGTGGTGGTACCTCCATGACAGAGCTGGGATAGAGCTGTTGAAGTGCAGTTTGGGGGTTGGGAACGGTCAATGAGACGCGCCGAGCAAGTTCTAGCCCTCGTCACGGCAGATCGGGATGAAAAAAACGATACAATAAGCCAAGACTTTAGTGCTACAAGCTTTAAAGTAAACTCAATTCAATTGGAGGAAACACACAAGGGCAGAGGTCAATGGGCGGACCAAATGACGCAACAGAGTCAATTGATGCAACATAACCACCAATGCCTCTCAAGCAGCTGCTCGCACAAAACTGAACCGGTCAATTCCGCTCTAGGCAGTCTCGCAAGCACCAAGAGGTGTCTTGGTATAGCTACATTTGCGTCTATGTAATCACCAAGTAGCCAGATGCATAGGACACACTAGACTCTGTTATGTCATGCACCTTGCTGCTCTGAGAATAGCCAATCCAGTTGAACCCAGAAGTGTTGTTTGCAGCCTCAAGCAACTTCAAGACGATGGAGATGGCCTTTTGGCCGCAAATGGTGTTTCCAGTAAGCTCAATGTAGTCCACCCATTCCTTGTAGGAGCCCTTTGTAGCGATTTTCATGGCTAGTAAGTCTAAATGCTCTATGGATTTGTATATCGGGGTGGAACTGGAGGGCTGGCGAGTGAACTTCAAGTTGATCAAATCAGACTTCAGTAAGACCAGCTTTTCTATCTGATTGGTGTACTTGACATAATCAAAACGAAGCCCCCAATGGCAGAAGTCTGAACTAATGACAAAGTGGTTTTCTGGGTTGACAAGGTAGGGCTGGAGTATGTCGACTAGGTCCTGCACATGTTCTCCGTCTACGTCACTCACCAACAAGGGGATGATGCCCACCGACGCCGCCCGGTGCTTGGCCTCGTGCTCTAGCGCCCAGTATATGTATGGCGCGTGCAACTCAAACGAGTGCTCCTCCTCGTCCACACTCTTGCTCATATACTTGAATAGTTTGGGGTCCGCCAGCCTCAAGGCACTCACCGTTTCGGTATCCACAGGCAAGTGGCCAAGTGGAGTCTCGTACGACGAGTAGCTCGATAAAAGCACATTGTTCTTGAAGTACACGTGGTGGGAGGGTCCCAAGATGAAGATCCGCTTGACATTCGCAATGTCCCAGGCCTTGAAAGTCTCTGCTAGCCTGGCCCCAGAGTAAGCATACCCTGCGTGAGGCCCAAGTAAAACACGAGCCCCCGCCACTCGGCTGTTTCTGGCATTGTCAAACAGCTTTTCAATCTGCTTTGATAGTTTGGATGGACTGGACGTGTACCACGTACCCGCGTGGGTCGCTGGACGGACACTCATTGCTGTGGTGGGGGGTGGCAATTACTAAGGGAGTCGGTAGGGGGAATTGTGACATATGATTTCTCGCTATCGCCCTTTATACAAACCCTGCGTGTGCGGCGGTTTCCGCTTTGGGAGCGCCGCCCAAAGCAGCTTACAAAGACGTTACGAAGCAAATGTATTGCGATATAAGAAGCAGAGGAGCCAAGTTTGGTGCCTCTGCTAGTGTACTGCTGCTGCTCAGAGCATCCTCCCCCATCTTGCTGTTGTCTTCACTGAATGAGAATAGATATGTGCTACAAGAATTCAGACATCATCAAGATGTCACCTAGCTGCGGAGATTCTTGTTTCTGAGTGTATCTAGAGATTTTTCAGCTCCTTACTTCTTTTGGATTTCCAAAGACCAGCCAGAGGTGAACAATTCTTCACCGTTGGCGTAGTAGGTGCTTTCAGCAGGGTAGCTACCTCTGAACAAGAACCCGCCTGGGGTGGTGTCTTCAGGCAATTCCTTGCTGTAGATTTCTTCCGAAGGCTCGTAGCTTTCACCGACAAAAACCTCCTTGGTTTTCAAAGGAAGACCACCCTTTCTGATAACCTGCTTGTACTTCAAGTCCTTCAAGGTGTTGTTGCTCACCTTGAAGTGCATGGTGACAATGTACTTTGAGTTTTCTGGAATCTTCATTTGGATGTCCTTGGAGTTGGCAACGTCGACGACGACGGTGTCCTTACCTTCGATCTTAATTTCAAACTTGATGACTTCGAAATCTGGGTGTGACATGGCTATTGTGTTGTAATTGGGGGAGTGTGGGAACGGTTATGGGGAAAATATAGTTAGACAGTTTGCGGTGCTTAAGTACTTTTTTAGGTTCCGTCAAGACCTCGGACAAGAAACGTTGGATTCCAAGTTAAGCGATGTACAGACAAAGGCCTCCATCATTTCTTCAATAGGGAAAGAGGGGGAGGCCAAGCAACAGACGACCGTACATGGAATAGGAGCTAAGCGGACATATTTGTTTTGCACATGGTCCCAGTTTCCCCCCACTCAAGCTTAGCTGTGGGCGTTGCCCCCGTCCCTGCCGCTGCTGCTGGTCACTGCAATCCTAGGACCCACTTATCCCCACAAGTTACAATTTCCTCTTTGAGAATTCTCCGTCTTGTCCCTCCCCCAAGAAGTTATGCATCCGAGGTGGAGAAAAGGAAGTGGACGTGCCACATACTCAATAGCAACGAATCAGGAACTAACTAGTCTTATTTCCGTCGTGGGACCAAAGTGCAATTGGCCACCTTGCATTTTCACGTGCAAAACGAATTACGGGTTGCCCGCTCTGGCCTTCTTGAACCAGTTGATCTCCCTCTCTAGGAGCCCACGCAAACCCACCATCGTTGTAACTGTGCTCTCAAACGAAAAATCAAACACAAAAGGGCACTCGACCTCAGACGAAACGTCCCTCACGTTGCGCAAAAAGCGATGCTCCAACGCCTGCCCCACATTGAGCCGCTTGCTGGAGTCCCACTGGAGCAAGAACTCAATCATGTCAATTGCTTCCCGCGACGCAAAAGGGTAAATCAGGTTCCAGTTTATCGCGTAAAATTGGGGTCTGGGAGGCAACTGGCCCTTCCAATTAAACTTTTTTATGACATCAACCGGAGGTGAGCCTAAAACCTTAACAATTGTGTGCAACTGGTGCATCTGGTTTTTGCCTGGGAATATGGGCCGGCGTCCGTACAACTCCCCCAATATACACCCTACCGCCCACAAGTCAACAGCCTTGTTGTAGTTTTTGTCCAGAAGCATCAATTCCGGCGCACGGTACCACCTCGTGGCTACGTAATTGGTGATTGGACCCGACCTCTGTTTCAAAAACTTCGGATTTACTCCCCGGGCTAACCCAAAATCACAAATCTTAAGTGTCCCTTGCGTGGAGATAAGAATGTTTCCTGGCTTCAAGTCCCGGTGGATAACGTCCGCAGAGTGGATGAACTTCAACCCGCACAATATCTGGTAGATGAAAGATTGGATGTGGAGCTCACTCAACTGGATGGACGAATAGATCACTCTCGCCATATCGGAATCAACATACTCCTGGATGCAGTAGAGTCCGTCAAACGGCTTCTCGTAGATAATATCCAAGTCCACCAAGTTCACAATGTTCTTGTGGCCCTTGAAATGCCGCATGAGCTTGAGCTCACGTACTGCCCGCTTCAACAACACCTCTTTGTTGAATATGTTGAAAACCTTCTTGATAGCAACTTTGTGGCCGTTCTCAACGCCAACCACTCCGTTTGGATTCACCGTCTTGGTGTCAATCGCCGAACACACTGTCCCGTACGACCCTTTCCCCAACACACTAAGGATCTTGTATCTGGGGTCAACACAGAAATTGGCGCCTTCATCAACAAACTTGATGTAGTGGGATGGTGACGTGTTGATACTGCGTTCATTAGACGTGATTTCATGTCCTTGAGGTTGCTCAATTGTGGTTGTGAAGTCTTTGGCCACTCTCGATAGCGTGTTCATAGTTACCTTTTTTGCAGCAATTTCTACACTTTTTTACAATTCTGACAACAAAAGGAAATGTTTACAAATGGGAGGAATTGGAAAAATGACACACAAGCATGGTGGGAGTGTCAATAATATGATAATGATAATGCTCCTGGCTATCTATGATTAATTCCTAACAAAACAACACGTTTTAGTGCCAGTTGGGGGCAGTATGACACCTGCTTGGGGAGGAAACAGTACCAAAAGTAGTATCTAACAGCTCGTATTTTCCATCTATGTGTGCTTGATTGATTCCAACTTGAGCATAGGTTCCTCTTACACTACCAAGGTGGGTTTCATCTTTAGAAAATCGTCTTGAGCAGAGACCCAGCCGAGATTTCGTTCATACCTTCCCAGCACACAATGACCCTTCTATTGAGACTCCGTCAGTGGTTGTGCTACCAAGTAGTCGTCCCCAGTATCAACTCAAAACGGCAGATTGGCCTACCTAAAGCTGACAACTACCACAGGCCTTTGGCTTGTCCTTTATTGTGAATCACCTCGCAGGACCCTTGACGTGCTTTGTTCGATCCCGAACAACACACTTGACCTTCGACTTTAGCAAAGCAGGGTCTGAGAAACAGATTCCAGCCCATTTGCACTTGCCATGGTAATCCCCCCTGGCTTTAATCTAGGGCAAAACCGCCCCACAATCCTATCTTTCCATCATCTTCTGAAAAAGGTTGACAGCCATCGCACATACTGCTGCTGCGGAGTACCCGCCGCCATCAGCAACAATGAATTCTAGGCACGCACACACCATTTGACTGCCAATAATAGCTACTCCACGTCTCCTTTGTCTCGTATACCTGGCACAACGTTCCCCTCATCGTATAACCTTAACGGCTGTTCTAGATCGAAACAGGTGGCCTTGGGAGCAGCAGCTTACATAAGCGCAAGTGCTCACTATGAGATTTTTCAGGCTGACATCACCGCCAGAAGGACGTGAAGCAACAGGACGCCAACGTCCAAGGGTTTATCTCTAGCTCCACACACCCCTTTCAAACATTGCCCCCACTCCACAGTAAGGTATTTAAGGTTTGCCCTGCTGCCTCGAAACACTCTCACATGGGAACGACAGCTAACGGCGTTTTGGTAATCTCTGGTAGAGGGAAAGTGTGTGTGCTTACATAACCCCTTACTCAAGCTCATGATGGAAAAAAATTTTTAACAAATCTTTAAACAAACCATAGTAATCATGAGTTCTTCCAACTGCAGATTCTACGAGGATAAGTATCCCGAAGTGGATGAAGTCGTGATGGTTAATGTCCAGGAGATTGCCGAGATGGGTGCATACGTCAAGTTGTTGGAATATGACAACATTGAAGGTATGGTTCTCTTGTCTGAATTGTCTAGAAGACGTATTCGTTCGATTCAAAAGTTGATTCGTGTGGGTAAGAATGAAGTTGCGGTTGTGTTGAGAGTCGACAAGGAAAAGGGTTACATTGACTTGTCCAAGAGAAGAGTTTCTGCTGAAGATATTGTCAAGTGTGACGAAAGATATAACAAGTCCAAGGCTGTCCATTCTATCTTAAGACATTGCGCTGAAAAGTTCAACGTTTCCTTGGAAACCTTGTACCAGACTGTTGGGTGGCCTTTGAGCAGAACCTACGGCCATGCCTACGACGCCTTCAAGTTGTCCATCACCGACCCAACCATCTTTGACAAGGTTGAGGCCCCTTCCACCGACATTTTGGAAGAATTAAAATTATACATTTCCAGAAGATTGACTCCTCAAGCCATCAAGATCAGAGCCGACGTTGAAGTCTCCTGTTTCAGCTACGAGGGTATCGATGCCATCAAGGAAGCTTTGAAAGCTGCTGAGGAAGTGTCCACCGAGAAGATGGCCGTCAAGGCCAAGTTGGTGGCTGCCCCATTATACGTCATCTCCTGCCAAGCTTTAGATAAAAACCAAGGTGTCCAATTGTTGGAGAAGGCCATTGAAAAGATCACCTCCACAATCACCGCCAAGGGTGGTGCCTGTAAGGTCACCATGGCTCCAAAGGCCGTCACCGCCACCGAGGACGCCGAATTGCAAGCCTTGTTGGAAAGAAAGGAAGCTGAAAATGACATGTCTTCCGACGAAGAAGATGATGAAGATGATGAGTAAAGAGGTATGGTGAGCATCGAAAGAGCTTAGAGGCAACCCCATTTTTATATTCGCTAATAGAGCCTCCTTGTATGGTTGTACATGGGTTTGGGGTCTGTGTTAATTGTGTATATATAATACTACACTGGAGAGTAACTTGGAACCAGTAGAACCAAGGCTATTTCTGAAAGAAAATGCTATAGCTGGATCACCAGAACCAGCGCTCTGGCGCTATCTACGGTAAAGATACTAACACGGTTTTTGGGGTGTCATTAACATAATAAATAAGAGCAGTGCCTTGGGCATCTTAATGAACTATACTATGATATCTAGATCTATAGCTGGGAAAGCATCGTAGCAGCAAATAAACTAGAGTTGAAACAACTTCTTAGTATTGTAACGACTTCTTCAACAACAACTGCTTCTTGTTGGCCCTTTCTATAATGTAAGCGGGCAAGTTGGGCACCAACTCAGGAGGGATCCTCAACTCAGAGACGCTCTCAGGGATGATGAAGCCGTCGATGTTGGTCAAGTCCTGGTTGCCGCTAATGTCCAACGTCTTTAATGCATTGCCCAACCTCACGTTGCGGATCACCTTGATGTCGTTGTATGCCAAGCTCAAGGACACCAAGGAGTATGGAAACTCGAAAGACTCGATCTGCCTGATGGAGTGGTATCCCAACTTCAACACCTTCAAGTTTGGAGGAAATACAACGTCCTTCAATGTGGTGATGTGTTTCTCGTGCTCGTCGTAGTCCGGGTCCATATCCATATCTAACACCTCCAACGTCGAAGGGAAGGTGACGTTCTTCAATGTGGTGATAAGGTTGTCTCCCAAGTACAACTCCTTCAAGTTCATGGGGAATTGCACCTTGTTCAAGGTCTTGATGTTGTTGTTGTTCAAGTAGAGCACCTCGAGCGAGTTAGGGAGCTTCAACGGGTTGATGGAATTGACTCCATTGTCGGCGATGATGAGCTTCTTCAACGTATTAGGAAGCTTCAAGCCTCGGGTGTTGGTCATGGACGCCTGGAGGTTTAACACCTCCAACAGGTCGGGGAACTTGACGCCAGTCATGGACTCGTTGGGGATGTTGGAGATGTCCAAGTAAACGAGACCATCGGGGAACTTGACGCCCTTGATGGACTCGATGGGGTTGAAGCCCAAGTTCAAGGACCGAAGAGCCCTTGGGAAACTCACGCCCCGCAAGCTTTCGATTCTGTTCTGACTTACGTCGAGGTGCTCCAACCTCGGAGGAAACTCCACCTGGTTCAAAAAGTAGATTTTGTTGTCCGAGAGTTCCAACCTTTCCAACGTCGAGGGGAAGGTGACATTGTCAATGGTGTGGACGGCGTTCTGGGACGCCAAAAGGGTCTTCAAGGTAGATGGAATCTTAAAACCAGTAAGTGTTTCCAATGCATACCCTCCACTAATGTTCAACACCTCCAACGTCTCGGGCAACTTGACCCCAGGAAGAAACCGAATGCTGCTTTCTCCGTAGTCCAAGACCTTGAGGTTCTTCCAGTGTATTATATCGTCTTGGATTTCTTGGCCCAATTTGGCCAACTCGTTTCTCTCTGTCACATAGACCGTATCCATGTCATACTTGTTGATGATGGAGCAGTGGACCACCTTACCTCCAAACCCTTTGTTAAGAACCTCGATAAACTTTTTGTATTCCTCCTTTTCAAACGCCTTGTAGTCGTCCTTCCACTTCTTGTCTGGTGCAAATTGGATGTGGTAGTTGATATCTTTGAATCGATCAAATGCCTGGGTGTTGTTTTCTATAAAATCCATGAAGCGCTTGAGGTTCAGCGCAAACTCGGTGTCGTACTCTATGCAAATGTTTAAATGATCGTACTGGTTGTTGGTGATGATGGAATCGTTCAAAAGACGGTTTATTTCGGCGAGTTCGATCACTGTGACGTTTTCCCGTGGGTTGCTTCGGAGTTCGTTCAACTGCATGATCATATGGTAGTATCTTGGTTTGTCATAGAGGAGAACTATTCTGTTTGTTTTGAGCATCGGCACAGGAGTTGGAAGCATGTCAGTGCCCAATGCTGTTTTGACAAGTGCTGGCGATACTCCATGGAGAGACTTGGGTGCCTCGGTTATCCCATTGGTGAGACTGGCAGGCGGTTTCAAAGTCGACGTAGGAATCACAGGAGCCGCAACAGGGGCAGGGGCAGTTGGAACACTCGCCACGTAGCTTGGCGTGGCCTCGGTCTTGATTGAATGTTCGTTGGAGACCCCGTTGGTGATGCTGTTGGTATGAACTGGCTCGTTGGTGACTGCCTGCGGTAACGTGTCTACGGTGGAGCTGGGAGCACTGGCTGTGAGCAGTGCTTCACTGGAAATAGGCGCAAGAGCATCTCCTGTATCTCCTTCGTTCTTTATCACAGCTTCTCCGGCTTCGTGGCCGTTGGAATCAGTCTTTTCAGAAGTTTCGGCTGGAGTCTCATCTAGTATCTCCTCCACAGAAATCGGTTCATTGTCAGGAATATCAACTTTTGCGGCTGCTTCAGAAGCAGAAGGCTCCTCGACCTTGGGGATTGTCTCGGGCTCGTTTGCGTGTGTTTCCTTAAGGTCAACGCTGTGTTCCTCGAGTCCACCGAGAATGTCACTGTCAGGCAACCCTTCTGCCGGCAGCTCTAGCCTGGCCTTCTTTTTCGCAGGCTCCTCCAGCAACCCGTCCAAGACATTGGACTCGTCCTCTTCCTTGATCTCCTCTATGCTCACCTCTCGGATGGCGTCGTCTCCTCCATGCCGCTGGTGATCGGTTGCGGGTGTGGAAGAGTATATAGGCAAGTGGGACACCCCGCTCTTCGGAGGGCCCGAGATGGACAACGAATTGTCCCCCACCGTCGACGTGGGCGACATCGTCGTGTCTCCGACCAATTCTCCCGTGTTATCCTTCCCTTCGGTAACAGATGAGTCTTGATTCGACATGGCTGTCTATACTTTGTTTTGAATTTTTGTGCGCGATTGCAAAATTCAGAGAAGACATCACGATGAGTGAAGAGTCCTAGCAGGCTCGAGCCAAGGGTGGTGGGCCAGGGTTCAGCTGGATCTGATAGGGGTGCCACGCCACCTATACCAATCAAGTTGAATCACTGATGGGTCTATCGGTGTGGTATTTTGGAGAAATCGCTCATCATGGGCAGAGATGACTTAAGGTTTGGGTGATGAGGTGGAGGTCAGTCCTCTCCAAAGCAACACTACAAGTACTTTGAGCTTACAGTCAAAGTATATGTGTTCTCATGAGCTACTCCCTGGCTGGTTGTTACCTGAGTGAGCCATCTGGAGCTAGCATATGTTACCACTCGTGTCCCCCAACCCCCCAAGCTACTTACAAACTCAAAAAAAAAATGTACAGTCCAGGACCCAGGTAGATTCGTTGAGTTCCCCAGCTTTCGCTGTGCTTCAACAGAGTCCCACCTCCTGCCTGGACTGTGGTGGTTGACTTTTTGGGTGCCAAAAAGAAGGGGGCAAGCCGGGAATCGAACCCGGGACCGCCCGCATACTAGAAATCCGAAGATTTCCCTAAGCGAGAATCATACCACTAGACCACGTGCCCATCTCCTTGTTACAACAGGTATAAGATTTCTTTACTAAGGATGGTACGAAATTGGACAAACTTCTGAAAAGCTTCAGATGGAAAGTAGAAAGGTTGGGGGACCTTTAAAGATGTATTTAGTGCTATCTGGGACGATATTTGGTGATGTATGCTTAAGAAGTTTTTTAAAAATTTTGCAAGTTTTCTTCAAGATAGTTGGATCGAGTTGAAGATAAAATATATATGTACCGTTGCTATAGATGAATTAGTTCTTCAAAGGCTTTTGTACCAGCTGCAAACCTTATTCATTTGGAGTCTTAATTTCTCTTAGTTTCAACCTTTTTATCGTATGAAGCTCCATCAATAGTGTAGAACAAGCCGATCAACAGCCATGGAAATACCGTATGAGTTGGCAATTGCCAGATTCATCTAAGCAACTGATATCTACACCATTTAGCTTGCTTCTTGTGACAGATGCATCTTTAAAGTCAAGGAAAGCATCTCATATTGGCCCTTACCAGTGCAGATTTTCGCAGCCATATAAGACCCTGGCTATCCATGTACCACACTACACCTTATCCACTATCCCAGCAACCCAGATCATTCCATTTGTCGTTCAAACGTAACGTTCTTGACAATAATGAGCTAAGTTTTGTAAATCTTATATCACCTTGAGTAGTGCTCAGGTTCTTGCTCTGTCTACTCTCATTTACCAAATGAGCGATTGAAAAAAAAGCAGAGCCATGTCTTTCCAACGGGCAGTACAATGGACAGGGCGATATTTTGCCCGGCAATTGCACTCGAGTCCCGTCGTGCGATCCATCAACGATGTGCCCATGAACAAGACCAGAAACATTGGTATTATTGCCCACATTGATGCAGGGAAAACCACCACAACCGAACGTATGCTCTACTACAGTGGTAAGACACTGAGGATAGGAAACGTGGATCAAGGTGACACAGTCACAGACTACCTCCCAGCAGAGAGACAGCGTGGGATTACGATCCAGTCTGCAGCCATTACGATTCCGTGGAACAGCAACAAGATCAACATCATAGACACTCCAGGCCACGCTGACTTCACTTTTGAAGTTACCCGTTCACTCAGAGTGTTGGACGGAGCTGTCACAATCTTGGACGCTGTGGCCGGTGTGGAGGCCCAGACAGAAAAGGTCTGGAAACAGGCACAAGCCCTTAATATCCCAAAGATAGCGTACGTCAACAAGATGGACAGACCAGGTGCTGGTTTCAGCAGAACTGTCAAGGAGATTGTCCAAAAGTTGAGAACGAGGGTGGTGATGGTGACGGTGCCGTACTTCAAGGTTTCCGAACAGAAGGACTTTGTGTTTTCTGGAGTCATCGACGTGTTGCACAACAAGTTGTTGGTGTGGGACCCAGAAGACGTCACAGGAAAGACCGTCAAAGCTCTTGATCTCAGCGAAGAGCAACACCCAGACCTCTATGAAATCTCACAACAGAGTAGAGAGGCTATGATAGAAACTTTGGGAGAGTATGATGACGCTGTTGTGGACTCCTTGCTCGAACACGACATGGATTACATGAAGGTGCCTGCCAGTGTCTTGAACAAGGCGATCCGTGCCACTACTCTTTCCAACGACATCACCCCGGTCTTCTGTGGGTCTTCTTTCCGCAACATTGGAGTTCAGCCGTTGATGGATGGTGTGATCAACTATCTCCCATCTCCGTTGGAAATCTCTGTGCCTGAGATCCACTCCACCAGCTACAAGAAGAAGGCTAAGGAGACCAAAGAAGTGGAGGTGCCTGCCGAGATGAACTCCTCCAAGGGTCTTGTTCTCAACAACAATGCCAACCTAAGCGTTGCTCTTGCCTTCAAAGTGATGACCCATGCCACCAGAGGAGTCATGACCTTTTTCAGAGTCTACAGTGGAAAGTTGCACTCGAGCACCACCGTCATCAACACCCGTACGGGAAAGAAGTTGTTGTTGAAGAAATTGGTGGTGATGCACGGGGATGAGCCCGAAGAAGTCAAGTTTGTTGGCTCTGGGAACATTGGAGTGATCACCGGCTTTGAGGACGACATCATCACGGGCGATACGTTGGTGTCCCACGGACCTTTGAAGAAGGGGTTTTCGGAATTGGAGTCCAACATCAGATTGTTGCCCATTGAGATTCCTCCACCACTTTTCAATTCCGGTATCGAACCATTGACGGCGGGAGACGAGGCATACATGAACCAATGCATCAAGTCGCTTATCAGAGAGGATCCGTCCTTGAAGGTTTCTGTGGACGAGGAGTTGGGCCAGACGGTTTTGGGAGGAATGGGGGAATTGCACTTGGATATAGTCAAAGAGCGTTTACTCAAAGATATGAAAGCCAAGGTCCGTTTGAGAGACGTTGCTGTTGCGTACAAGGAAGGTTTGTTCAAAAGTTCGGGAAAGACCATGGTTTTCCCGAGTCAGGACGCCCCCATTTCTATCACCATCGAGATGGACACTTTTGAAGGAGAGGCCAAGGAGTCTACGTTTGCACAAGAAGATGATTCGATAGTGTTGGAAAACAACATTGTGATCTTGCCGGACTCTGCTGCCTCGGACCACATTGTTCTTGCGGAACGCGAGAGACGCTGGAAGTCCGAGCTCAAGATGAAGGACCTCCAGGAGACCATAATCCAGGGGTGTTTGACGGGGTTGCAGTTGGGAGGCCCGGTGTTGGGGTTGGCGTTGCATTCGACGGTGGTGAGAGTGGTGAGCTGGAACTTCCCGGTCGAAGACACGAGCGCCAGTGCTTCTGATCTCTTGAACGTGATCAGAAAGGTGATTCGAGATTACGTTGCGGAGAACAGTTCCTCTTTCGGTCTCTTGGAGCCCATCATGGAAACAAAGGTGTATGTCAACTCGGACAACTTGGGTGAGGTGAGCCACGACTTGACCCACAGGTGCCTGGCCGTCATCACGCTGATTGAGGACGAAAACGAAAACTTGGACAACCAGTCCTGGGCCAACTCGGAAGCGGAAAAGCTCTATTTACCCCCGGACTACACCTTGGGGTCGTCCAACTCGGGCGATATCAAGAACAAGAAGATTATTGTTGCAGAGACCCCACTTCGTGAGATGATTGGGTACTTATCGAGATTGAGGTCCATCACCCAAGGCAGAGGAACCTTTGACATGACCTACATTGGCATGAGGAGGGCCACCAAGGCCAGATTTGATAACATTTTGAAGGAAATGTCCTAGTCCTTCGTACAAGCGGAAGCTTGTTCATGCAAGGGTCCTCGGGCTGCATTGGGCTCTAGGCTACACAATGCCTAACCAAAATAAAATGGCGAGATTTACGTGGTAGTCTAAAGGCCGACCATCTAGACGAAAAGCAGCGGGTCCTAAATAACCTCATCGCAACTCCCGGTGGCGCTTACCGCAAGATTCGCTGCCGCCACGGTCGAGATTGTCTCGGGTTGCTCTCTTCTTTTTCTGGTCCTGTGTATAGTTATTTTGCAACCAAATGTATATAATAAAAAGAATTAGAACAACAGAACCAACCAATCCTCCCAGGCTCCATTTGGCCGTCACAACCATTAAAAGAGGTTGTCTTGGTGCTGGCGGCTTGCGCTCCTGTGAGGTGCCGATCCACTAAGTTTATGTAGGGTTTCTAAAGTGTTGCACAGCGATTGGGGTGACGGAATCCATGAGCCGGGATTACACCCTTGGCACGCCAAGGAGCCCCACCAGCCTAAAGCAGTAATGATAGACATGTTGATAACACTAAATTTGATTTACAAATATCAGCAGAAAACCCGAGTTGTTATAAAAGGGACGTGTTGGTGGAGAAATCTGTGGTGGATACAAAAGCAGAGAGCCCAGAAGTATTCAACATAATGCCTCAACTATTTTACAATTAAGATTTGTTTCTTTCTAAGGCGTGTTAAGGCTGGAGACACACCATTGGTGCCAGTTCAGAGCAGAACTGGAATGTTTGACGGAGGTTGTCACAGTCCGAGCGATCGCCAAGTGATCGTGTATGGTCTTATTACGATCCCCTTGGATCGTATTTAAACTTTAGCATCTCCAGGCGTTTATTTTGCCTGGGTTAAGCTTCATTATAGTGGAATCTAAAGGTAATATGCTTTGAGTTCTATTGTGGCGTCCCTAACTGCTCGTGTTGGGCAGTACTACACAACTACAACGCCCACTTGGTATGTCCAGACAGCAAGCTAAACTGACCCAGATGGTGGCATTCCTGAAGATTGGACCACTTGGTGGCCTCGGGTTGGCCCACCTTTTCCGCTCATCCTTTTGTACGTCTTGTTGCCATACGCGTACAGAGAGATTGGGGAGCGGATTAACTACACAGCTACCACTCATACTGTCCACAGTCAACGGTACCAACACCGCGGCCATCATCGCTCGTAGCTCCATTGACAGCAGCAAAACCACCATCAACGGAATGCTACAACTTCTGATATAACCGTTGCGGTTGCATCATCGGTCTTGGCTTTGCCAGTTCACGCTGCATAAACGACGCTCGAGTGCAGCCCGACACAACTCACACACACACCCGTACAGGACCGCCCGCTGCTATTTCAATCCCCACGAGCCTACTCCTGGTCTTTGGAGCACCTCCCTCGAGCAGCTTCGCCGGCCATGCCAGCGGCCGGCCCCCACCACCCTCGTAGTTGCCACACGTGACCGCATTTGGAGGAGATTGAAAAAAATTACAAACAAACAAAAAATCTAGAGCTCCACCCTTGGGACTATGAGTGCAATAGAAGGTCAAAGTCCATTAGAACTCGACAGAGAACGTGTGACGTGCCTCTTACTCATCAACACACAGTTGATGAAGAAAGCCATTGGGTTGTACAATCGATTTATCAGCAACCCCCAAGCCTTATCGCAATTACCTCCCCAGGCAAAGCACTCCGTAATGGACTCGTTCCAGAACTGCACAAGACGAGTCCACTGTAACCTAACTGTGTTAAGCTACATCCACGAGAAATACTACACTGACGCGGCCCAGCAAGAGCAGTCCACCAACAAGAACAGCTTCCCGTTCATCATGGCCCCTCCTCAAGATATGCCGGAATTAAACCAGTTGTATACAAAACTACAAGAACTATACCCCGAAGGTTTACAGTTTTTGAAGCTGAAACTACAACAGATGAGGAAGCAGCAACAACTGCAGCAGCAACAGCTGCAACCTCAGCAACAGCTGCAACCTCAGCAACAGCAGCAACAGCCGCAGCCGCAGCAACCATCACAGCAACCCCCACAACAAGGGCAGCAGCCTCAACAAACTCCCATCAATTCACAAATCTCCCAGCAAGGCTTAATGCAACGTCAAATGATGAACAATCAAAGTAATAACCAAATGCATCTTAAAGAAAATCAGCAGGACTTCCAGTCCCAATTCCAAACTAATGGCTACAATCCTAATTATGCATCTAATATGAATTTACTTCAACAAGGTCAACAACGAAACATACCGCAGCAGCAGCAGCAGCAACAACCCCCACAACAACCTTCTCAACAACCTCCGCAACAGACTCCGCAACAACTCCAAAACAACCATCTGGCTATATCTCCTCAACAAATCTTTCAACAGTTGAACGGAAACGGAAACAATACAGGTTCCCTAGGAATGATGGACTTCTTTAATGCTTGATACACCATTCGATTTCTTTAATACTTGATAAAATCTGTAACATTATATGTATTTAATAAAGTGTATATTATAACTATTCTCGTAATACCGAGCCCGGTGTTGTATATGGGAGGGTCCAATCCCAAATTCTCTACAATTCTAAAATATCAGCTCTACAGCGAAGGCAAAAGCAGCGTACTATTGGTGATACACTTGGTTGTGATGGTCGTTGGCGCAAACTAAAAGCAAGGTACTATTTGTAATAGTGTTGGTTGAAAGGATCGTAGGTTGGGGCGCAATTCTACCCCATCATGTCTTGGAACTCTTGATTGATAATGTAACTGTACCCGCCTCCGAGATCTGTGGGTACATCGATTTCATCATGCTCATTGATTTGGTTGGTGGCCGTGCCAGGAGGCCCAGCAGGGTTGTCTGTGTTGTGTTGTTCGCCCAAGAAGGTGGCTCCTAGAGTGGTGTTGACGGCGCTGAACTTGTCTGGATTCAAGTTGTGCATGGACATTGGTCTCTTGTAGAACTCGTTTGACGGAGTGGAGCCTGCTTGGGGCTGGTTGGGGTTTCCTCCTGAAACATTCAACCAAACAGCGTCGTTTGTGATTTCGCTCCACAACTTCTGCTCCTCGTCTAGGTAGGTCAACCCTTCGATGCCCGCCAAGTCCGAGTTCATGTAGACGTCACCGGGGTTCTGAGGCTGTGCAGCACTTGCGTTGGTGCCTCTGTGGGTACCCGATGAGCCTTCGACAAAGTTGAAGTTGAAGGAATCTGCTTGGGTGTACGGTGACGACGTTGTGTTTGTTGGAACTTGAGGGATGTCCATTCCCGAGATGTGGGAGGCTAATGCAGGGTTCAAGCTGTTGGCACTCGTTACGCCCTGCATGAACTCATTAAGGTTGGAAGCGTTCAAGTTGGGGTCGTTGCGTGGTGGGGTGGGTGCAAACTCGTCGTCGTGTTTAGCCAAGATGTCACTCATGACACTGTTGAAGTCCAATACTCTGATCAACTTCAAAAGCTGGGCTCTTCTTAAGGCCGCAGGGTAGTTGCCCAATTTCTTCATCTTTGTGAATATCACCAAGGCATGGTCCAAGTGCTCTTTGGTGGCGTCGTGGACCCCAAATGATGCGTTGAACAAGATGAGTGTCAGTGCCGAGGTAAATAAATATTCACGGTCCATCCACCCAAACAATGCAACCATGTTTTCAGGAAGCAAGGCCCAGATGGCTTTGATCGTGTTGATCGAGGCCTGGAACGACGCATTCAACAAGGTCAACACGTTCTTGGAGTACTTGGTCAAGTCCACGTACCTGTTGACTGTGTTCTTCTCTCTCAACTCCTGGAGCTTCTTGGTTGCAAAGTGAAACAACAATGGCCGCACCGCCAAGTTCATACCTTGAAAGTATTCGGTCATCAAGTTGACAATAAGTCTCGAGACACGAAGGTTGTCGACCGAGAAGTCCACCTTCAAAAATGGAGGAAGAAGAGTCTTCCAGGTCATCAACTTGTGCACCAAATCCGAAACAACAGGTAAAATATTGACTGTGGGTTGTTTCGTGTACAATGAAGATAAGATCAAGGCATTGATCTGGGTGATGGCCACGCAGTTGTTGATGTACTCGGCAGAAGGGAAGATGTAATAACCACGAACGTCGTTCTCATCCTTGGGGAAGTTGGTCAAGTCGGGTTTAAAGTCGAAAGGAAGTTCTGTGGAGACCGAGTCGTCAGCAAAACTCAACGGTAATCCGGCCTTGGACGACAACATTCTTTCGTACATGTAGACAGTCCACCATATTCTTCTTCTATGCTCCAACTCGAATCTGTTGAGAGTCTCCTTCTCGGCATCCACATGCCAACCCAAAATCAAGGTGGCTCTCAAAGCAAGCCCGAAATAAAAATACAGCGCTATAGTACAGTCCGCCACTTGCAAGTAGAAAGCATAAAGCAACATTACCTCGATACCTCCGTCTTTTGTGATATTGTCGATGGCTCCCAGCGCAAACAACCCGGTAAACAATTCCGAGGCCTGGTAGAAAAAGCCCGAACCGGGCAAAGTGGTGCCCATCGACCCATCCTTTTTCTTTTTCTGTCGATTGGATTTAGCTTGGAGCTTCAGGTTTTGGATGTGGGTGGTGGATTCGGTTCCAAGGTACATTTCACCGATTGCAAAAATAAGGAGGATTTTGCAGAACCAGATGGTTTCCAAGATAGTCTCATCATCGGTGTCCTTTTTGATGGTGTTTTCGTCAATGTCGGGTCTTCCTCTGTACTCGGCGGAAATGTTTCTCTTCAAGATTTTCTTGTTTTCTTCCGTTTTACCCGAATAGAGGTTCATCAAGTACCTCTTGACCAAACCCTCGTTGAAAAAGTAGAAGCACCCGTCGTTGTAGTTGATGAAGGTGTCCACCAACAACATCGAGTACGAGTAGGAGGGCAACGTGAAGTTGATTGAGATGCCCGGTCTTGTGTTTGTCTTTGTAAGGGTGATCTTGTAAGCATTGCCCTCTTTTTCCAAGATTTCCGTTTCTCTCTTGCCGTCACTAAGGTTGACGGGTTCTGAATAATGTGACTTTGGCGATGCCAAGCTTATTGGCGACGAGGTCAGGGACTCGGGAATCTGGCTGGCAGAGGGCACCATGTTCTGTATTTCCAACCCGAACAAGGTCATGGACGAGGACCCCACGTAGAGCTTTTCACCTGTTCTGGATTGAATAAGACGGCCGTGCTTGTCTAGCGAAGGTCTGATCACCTCCCCTGCAAAGGTGCTGGGCAACTCTGTGTCATCTATGCCGCTGGCACTGCTGTTGAAGGAGTTGATGCTTTCGGCGCCCACCTTGGCGGCGGTCAATGGCTCGGCAGCGTGTTTTCCTTGCGACGGCACGGGCGAATTGGTGTTTCTTTGCTTCTCCTCCTTCAAGTCGTTCCGCAACATGGAGTTGTCCTTCTTCAACCTTGCTATGTCGTCGTGCAACTTGGATAGGTACTTCATGGAAACAACAATCTTCCTATGGGCCTCCACGTATTCACACTTGGTCTTTGCTAACTGGCACTTTTTGCATGGATCCCCCCCAGGACACCGTATGTGACGGGTCCGGCATCGGATGCATGCAATGGTGGTTCGCTTGGGCTTGGGCCCCCCTCCACCTTCGGCCTCCTCCCTAAACTCGCCCGAGTCCCCCCTCTCGAACTTGGGTCGTATTGACTCCTCAATTGGCAAGTCTTGTTCTCCAATTTGACTCATTCAAGTTTGGTACTCCCTATGATTCACACAACACTTGTTTAAAAAAATTGCGAAAGGGTTGTGTCAGATTATTGGGGTATGGGTCTTTTTTTTATTGTAGGGCCCGCTACAAAGAATTTACAACAATAACGCTCATTCGAGGTTCATGACCGGCAGAGACGCCCGGGTTAGACTCGTAGAAACACAAGCTTAAAGCAGCGTAGCACACCCGGCTCCTTTGCTGCTATGTTTAGTGAAGTATAACCGTTAAGCGGCACACTTTAATACATCATGCTTTTTTTTGCCTCTTGACCGCCTATTTAAAAGTTGACTCCATGACAAATCAAAAGTTCCAGAGATGGACACCCTACCCCAGGAGATATGGAACTCGATCTTGTCGTATGTGACGCCCAACGAGTTGTATGAAAAGTTTCTTCGGGGCCACCCCACGACGCTGTTGACGGGCGTCGAGGAGCTAGCCTTCCACGCCACTTTCAACAAGTGTATCATCATACAGAGCGGCCGTATCATCCCCAACCCTCGGAGTTTCTTCTACCCCAACAAAGGCAAGCAGGAATTCCTCATCATCAAGGGATACGAGAAGGCGTACGATATAATCAAGTACCTCATCAAGTACAATCTCGAGGTGAGTGGCCGCCGCCGGATCTTTCCCCAGGAAGTCATCCTATCGTTTACTGTGGACAGTAAGGACGTGGATCTCCAGTTGGAGTACTTCTGCAAGACAATTGAGTTGTTGAACATCAACAACTTCTATAAGGATATGATTCCAGGCTTCACGTTCCAGTTGTCGTACGCCTCCAACCACGAGAATGCCAATCTCCATGTCATCAACACCAAGATCATCCAAAAAATCGAGTCTTTGAACTACAAGATCAACAAGATTGTCATTGGGAACCAGTCCGTGAATCCGAGGTTGGTTTTCAACCCTTTGACCTTTGAAAACTTGATCCAGTTGATCATGTGGAACATCAATATTGATGATTATCTTTACATTGTCTATGCGATCGCCAAATCCAACATACAGTTGTTGGACTTGTCCAACAACAAGTTGACCAGGTTGATAGACTTATCGTTGCCCCCCACGTTGCAGACTTTGTTGATCAGAGCAAACAACTTGAAATCGTTGACCAATGTCAATTACTATGACTTGAAGAATCTCACCACAATAGACTTTTCGGTCAACATGATCACAGACACCACCAACTTGAGGCTTCCCGTCAACTTGCGCGTGTTGAAGTTGCAGTACAACGATCTTCATAGCATTGACAACTTGATCTTGCCTAGCCGTTTGGAGGTGCTCGAGCTCTCCAACAACTACATCTCCAACATCAACTCGGTGGAGTTTCCTCTATCCATGCAAGAATTGAGATTGAACAACAACCGGTTTGTTTCGTTCCTGGAGACTCTCTTCCTCAACATGATCCACCTTCGGATTTTGGACCTCTCTGATAATAAGATTGACGATCTTGACGAGTTGGGTTTTCTTCCAGACTCACTCGAAGAGCTTACTTTGGACAACAACGAGGTGGACCACCACAATGACTTAATCAACATTTTGACCCCCAACATGAAAAGGTTGTCCATGGTCTCGACTGGCATTATGAACTTGAACCACATCAAGTTCCCTTCCAAATTGGAGGAGTTGAACTTGTCCAAAAATGAAATCTACGAATTTGGGGATATCGAGTTTCCTCCCAAGTTTCTGCATCTCAACATGAGTGGAAATAATCTTGTGAGTTTGACTGGATTCTTTGTGTCCAACAACATCAAGTCTCTCAATTTGAGCTTCAACAACCTCAAAGGTCTTGAGGATGTGCACTTGCCCAGTAAATTGACCAGTTTGAACTTGAACAACAATTATATTGGATTATTGAACGACCTGTTCTTGTCGAGGTTACCTTCCACTTTGGAAGAACTTTACATGAGTAACACTCAGGCAGTGCTAGACACTGGTGTGGTCCATTTTGGTACACACTTGCCTGTTTTGAAGGTCTTGTACTTGAATGACAATCACATTGATAGCATCAAGAGTTTTGAGTTTTCACCCAGTCTCAGGATCTTGTCGTTGCTCAATAATGACATTCTGGATATTGATTTTGAGAGATTCCCCAGACTGCTCCTGGTGAAGCTTCTGCGTGGGGAAAAATCTCGAATGAAGAGCAAGGGTGCTCTCACTTTGGCCGACCCCGCCACCACTACCTTGCACGGTTTGTCCTAAGACTGATAATTCTCTCTAAATCAGTGGCTGCACCGTCCTGTGCTTCGAGTCGCATTTTACCTTAGCGAGTGGCTTTTGCTGCTTGTGTGCAAGGCTGCATTAACGAACATATTTGACACATTTACCTGTTGTCGGAGACACCTACTCATGAATGGTTGAAGGCAGAGGAGAGTTGGGTTTGCATTGCAAGGTAGCTCAACCAGTAGCACTACCCGATGAAGTGATCATGCTTCTTCGGTTGCTGCTGAGTATTGACGAGCTAGCATAACTTTTATGAACGAGACAGATAATGTGAAGTGAATTGAGGTTGAACTACCATCAGGAAGCTGTTATGATTTCTAATTGAACAGAAATGTTTAGCTGCAACTGTTGGCTTCTTTCGCTTGAAACTCGTGGTAGCGAAAGACTCAAATAGACTTATAGATAAATAGAGAGCATTATAGTTTCTTATGGATCAACCCTCCAGAACGCATTTCTATGCATAATTCACAGGCGTAGCACTTTGCACAGTATTCACAGGGAGAGTACCTTCCTTCAGTAAAATTTATGTCTTAAAGTATTGGTTTCACTAGTTCTCTGAATTTTCGCAGCCATGCAACCAATGGGCTGAGGCACAGCAGGACGCAGTGGCAATCTAATGCACACCGACAAATGAGGCAATACACAATAGCTGAGATTGCAAGCATAACAGCAGCATTCTCCTTGTGTTTGTGCACACCTCCTGTGAAGAGCCAATTTCACGTACTGTTGTGAACGAAGGCATGCCTGCGAGAAAAAGTGGCTAGGATACGATAAGGGCTCGACTGCTTTGGACCACAAATACGGTTCGGGTGTCTTTCTGCAAGATACCGAGGCGGTACGACCTAAGTACAATTGCAGACTTGTTCTGGACGCCTCGAATAAGGCAAGTGCTGCGTGGAGCAATTTTTGAGATTGCAATGACCTTTGAGCCCGCAACCTGGCCAGGACAATGTGGTGAGGTTCTGATTGGTGCTCGTACTGGTACACAGAAACAAGAGATTCCAGATGGAAGGCACGCTGTAGAACAGCCCATTGAGCTGGAAGCCTCAAGATTTGGGGCGCTAAGACGAGATGTGTAGTTTTCCGTCTAATATGGACGCCTCAAGAATTCATCGTCCGTTCACGCAGTTGACGATTCTCCATCAACAAACCCCAAAAACGAAGATCTTGTGGGGCCCACGGTGCCCGGATATTGAGTTTGTTTTCCTTGAGAACGGTTTTCCGTAGTTGTTGCCTGAAGGTGCCTGAAAGTGCCTGAGGGTGTTACGTGGAGATGCCTGACGGTGTTACCAGAAGCAGTTGCAAAAACTTTGGAGTTCAAGGACCCGGAAACCTTGAAGCCCACCTGAACCTCATAACTACACTTCCTTCTTAAAATCGTTCATTTATACCAAAGCCATACTGAAATAAAAAAAAAGAGAGAGAGAAACTGGACTCAACAGTGATACTACTTCACGTTGAAAGTCTAGTTTGGTAAAACGTTAGCTTGGGATTGTCCAACAACGTTACCGGCCTTGTCGTAAGAACAAATGACGTACAAGCCCCAGTTTTGGGCGGTACAGTCCTTGTAGGCACACCCGACGTTTTCGGTGCCCTTCCAGATAACTTGAGTGAAGTGGTTGTAGGTGTCGGCAGCAGTGTAGGAGTAGGAGGAACCTTCGTCGTACCAGGCTTTCACGGCGTCAACGCCGGACTTGTAGCCGACAGCCAAGTTTTCACCAAATGGCCCGCCAGAGTGCTTCAAGTTACCGGAACAGTCGTATTGGTTTGCGTAGTTTTGGGCGTAGTTGTAGGCGTCTTCAGACCAGGACAAGGCAGGGGCCGAGTGGGCGGCTCTGTCGGTGTTGTGGGCGTCCAAGATGCTCTTGGCAAAGTCCTTGTCGAGGTTTGGCGACTTGTCGATTTGGGCGTAGATGCCACTGTCGGAGGAGGAGGAGGAGGAGGATGGGCTTGGTGCCTTGGAGCTAGTAGCTGGGGTGGTGGTGGTTGGAGCTGGTGGTGGGGAGCTGGAGGTGGTTTCTGGAGCTGGTGGTGGGGCGGCAGAGGAGGAAGGCTCTTGCACACCGTGCTCAACAAACAGGGTCACCAAGGTGGTTGGAGAAGCGGTTGGGCTGGCCGAGGTGGAGGTTGGTTGGTCGCCGTCATAGACAGTGGTCAAGTGGGTCTGGGTGACGAACACGGTCTTGGCTGAAACGGCACTTGCAATGGACAAGGCAATGGACAAACTGGTAAACTTCATTGAGAAAGAAAAGTACTTGGGTTAAAGGAAAGACTAGAGTAGGTAGTACTTTTATTTCTTAAGTGGAAGATATCACCAGCATTACACGGGCATTTTGGGTATTTATACTTCCTGTACAAGGCTTTTTTTTTGCTGTTTATTTTATGTTCCAGACGCCTTTTCGTTATGAGTTTTGAAACGTGCAAGCATACCAGCGGAAAAGGGGAACGCAGCACACTTCATTCCTTGCACATACCTCGGGAAAAAGAAGCCCCACTGGGGATTCCCGTATGTCAGACGTCCATTGTACCCGCTCTTCATTCTCCTGGACCCGTAGATGGTAGGTATCTCGGCCAAAGGCTGCCACGACCAAAGTAGTTAAAAGGAATTTGAAGGTGCGTTAGAATATGCATCAACCCCTTTTGGGACTGAAAAATCGTGTTTATACGCGTCTCAACCCCTTACGCAAATTAGGAACACTGCCGTTTTCGGCCAAATGAGGAAGGCCGCGCTTGCGGGCCGTCTACAAAGGTGAATGCTGGCGTACGGAATCGCCCCAAGATATTGTTATTAATAGTAGGTGACGATGCTTTGGGTAAAGGCCGATCATTCCTAGACGAAGATGAGACTGTACCTTGGGGTAACGCACACTCGGTAATGCTTGCAGAGAGTACATTCTAAGCTTCAACGGTGATCTGAAACAAGATTCAGAAGCTCCTTCTTAGCTTTCTGTTTTGGTATGTGACGTGGTGCGTACCGATGGGCCATTTTCTCAGTTAGGGTGGTGTGAACCTTGTTCGAGGCATGCTATATAACCCAAAGAAGTGTGTGTGTGTGCTGGTAGGCCGATGCAATCGGCCCATGGCACACGCCTCGTGCCTTTGGGTGCTTGCCAAGCTCTGCTCGGCCCATATACGAACGCTGGCTCACAGCCACCTACAGCTGGATGCTTGCAAGGGGTGGCTCCTCCCTAGCCTAACTCCTATAATCAAATTACAATGCACACTAAGAATGTTGGAATGGTTAAAGGAGAGGTAAACATTCTCGTCCCCCAGGATCGGGCACATTCTTGTGGCTGGTGACGTGAAACTATATCTAGAACCAGTATTCGACCAGGGCAAAAAAAAAAAAAAAGAACCTTCTCTACCAACGTCTTCCAACCCCAAACCATCCCTTTATGCAAAATCATCACTGAAACTCCCTCCTCTGTTAACTTCAAACATCTTTCAAACCCAACGGCTTCTCCACACACTCTAAGAAGCAAAACCTCAAACAAAGCCCAAAACTGCAACATTCTCTGTCACAACTTTAAAACAATGCTCTTCTTGCATGAGCACACTCTATTTGTTTTTAAAAGGCATGCATTATTTAAAATGACGTTGCTCAGTAGTCTTCGAGATCGGGGTATAGGATTTGGAAATGATCTGTTTCATCGGTTTCAACATATTCAGCCCAGTTCTTCAAGAAGGCAACTCCGCTCTTGGACATCATCTCCAAGTCGCCGACAACGCAGAGCTGTCTCTTCGGTCTGGTGATGGCAACGTTCAACCGTCTCTTGTCTTTTAAGAAGCCCACCTCGTACTTGTCGTTGGACCTGACTAAACTCAAGATGATCACCTCCTTTTCTCTGCCTTGAAACCCGTCAACCGTGGACACCTCGATCCCCTCATACTCATTCTGTAGCAGCTTTTTGATTAAGCTCACCTGTGCATTGTAGGGGGAGATGACGCCAATGCATTCCTGACCCACACCATACTCGAGCAACCTTTTGATGTGCTGCAACACCACCAAACTCTCCATTTCGTTGAACTTGGAGCCGGTCCCAAAAAGCGCCGCATCGATTTTGCCAGAAGTCCCCTTTGTAGCTCCGTCGTCTACCTCTGTGGACCGTTCAGGGTAGTCTCCTCCTTGTGTATCATACCAGATGCATGTCAAGTTTGTGTCTTCATTGTCCTGTACATTTTTCAAGCCCGACAAGGTGATGTCTGCAACGGTCTCGTCGGCAATCAACTTTCCCTCGTAGAGCTCGTCTGAGGGGTACTGCATTATTCTTTGGTTCATTCGGTATTGTACGTTTAATAATTTCTTGTAACGTTCTCCTTCGTTGTATTTCATGAGCCGGTCAAACAATGTCACTTCCATGTCAGCAGTCTTCGATCTTTCCAACTTGAGCGCAGACAATAGTGTCGACATGTCATCCTTTGACTTCAATGTAGGGGGAAGTTGCATGTTGTCTCCGGCAATCACCAAGCGCTTGAACCCAACATGGTTCACTAGGGGAATCCAACATTGAGGCTCCAACGATTGTGACACCTCGTCTATGATGATCGTATCAAAGAATGGCTTATCCTGGCCAAATTCTCCTTCTTTGTACATGCTTGTCAAATCATAACTTCCTGCTCCATGCAAGGTGGAAAGCACCACCTTGGAATTCACCAACAAGTCTCTCACCACCTTCTTCTCCCGGACCCTCAATTCCTTCTTCAACACCTTCAACTCCGCCCAGAGCGCCCGGCGCTCCGCATACCTCTTGGCCTTCTTGATCTTTCGGAGCGTGTCGTCTATATCATTCTCAATGTCCTTCAATATTTGCCTGTTGTCGTCAGTGGAATCGCCGCCTCCTTTGGACAAAATGTCCAAGGAATGTTGCAAGTTGGATTGCAATAACCTGGCAGGATGCCCGATTCTGATTAAGGTATCCAAGCCTAGACCTGGCGTAGTTGTCTTTTTTGAGCGTTTCGCCTTTTTGGCTTCTCCGAAAGCCGGTGACAATCTTTCTAAGATAGTATCCACGGAAATGTTGGAGGGACCACACACCAAGACCCTCTCACCTTGATTGAAGGTCAATTGTTTGATCAACTCAATTAAAGTGTACGTTTTCCCGGTTCCTGGTGGACCATGCACGATGGTGATTGGAGATTGGAAAATTGCAAAATTGATGGCTTCTTTCTGAGAGTCGTTCAAGTTGGGGTCAAAGTAGTCCTTCTTCTTCAAGGTTTCTGTACTTGAGTGGGGTGTGTACTTGGCCCTGTTCAACAAAAGCTGGATGATATAGTTGGGGCTGGACAATTGCTCTCCAAGCTTGTTCATGGTGGTGGCCATTCTCTTGTACGTCACGGAGTTGGCCAACTTGACTATCCACATGCGGGAGTCATTGGCGGTGTTGTTGTAAAGATTCAATACCTTTTCTTCTTTGACGTCTTCCTCCACAGATATGGTTATGCTTTGAGATGAGATTCTGATGACGACCGCCTCCAACGAGTCATTCTTGTCTGCTTCGACGTCCATGTCCTTGGCAGCGGCCATTCGGTCAAACTTGACAATATCTCCAACCCGGATGGACCCCACCTGCCACTCTGTCTCATCACTCTTCAAGGCCGGGTCCAAACAGAGCTCAATCAAGGTCTTTCCTCCTAACCCAGTCTTGATGTTATCCACCACCAAGTTGACCACCGCTAGCCCCAACCTGGCCAACTTCTTGGGCGAGTAGCTCGAAAGATAGGTGTTTGTGAGTAACACATCGGACTGCTGCTCCACGTCTATGGCATTTTTGAATCGTTCTATCAAGGACTCTGGGTCAATCGGTTGTCAATGTTAGTATGGGAGTTGGATTGAAGGTACCCGTTTTTCACGAACAAGGGTGGTGAATCT
This sequence comes from Kodamaea fukazawae, assembly GCA_030572255.1. Lineage (NCBI taxonomy): Eukaryota > Fungi > Ascomycota > Pichiomycetes > Serinales > Debaryomycetaceae > Kodamaea > Kodamaea fukazawae. Next base: position 338,606 of record JAJLZQ010000003.1, on the reverse strand, counting down.
TATGAACCTTGACCTATGCATCTTGATACCTCTATTGATGTGCGGTCTGATAGATAGATCTTCCATCATCTTAATGGGGATCTAATCACAGACCATCATTGACGTACTTTATTGTGTGGTGACATACAAAATTTTTGTTGCAAGATCAATTTGCCTCCCTATATAAATATACACGAACATAAGACGGAGTCGCCCCACCACACCTATTGTCTAGTAGGGAAGTCGCTGGCGTCTCTGTTGGTCTGCTGCTTCAAGGCCTTGTCGCCTTCTCTGGAGAGGTAGTCCAAAATCAAGTTCTTTTGTTTGAAGTAACCAGACATTCTTAACATCGAAACCACTGAATCGTAACATCTCTCACCGAAGGCAAGATAATTTCCAAACCATCTGCGGAAATCCACAGAAGAGAAGTTGGATGTGTCAAACACCAACCCTGTGTTTCTGTGAATGCCGGCCAAAACGATAGAGATCAACACCAAATCAAAGGAGTAGTGTGCCAACTTTCCAAGCTAAAGGTTGCACGGTTAGTATGGGTAAAAAGTGAAATCCTCCTCAACCAGAACAGAGTAGCCAAGGTTTGGTACAAGTTTCCTAACACCATCTGCCACTTAGCCAGCTCCTCTCTGGTTTTCTCCTCTACTATCTCTACTTACTCCCATTGTATATATATTTAACTTTTGATAGTGCGACAAAAGCTCTCTATAACTGTATATTAAAAGGTGTTGTTTCAAGGTTAGCTCCAACGCTTTCCACTAAAACAACCTAAAAAGACTCCCAAGTAGCTAGTTTGGGAAAGGTGTCACGGCGGCTAAGACAGGTGAAAGCTACTGTGGGTTTTAACTGACAAACAGTGGTGGAACGGGTCCTCTTAGCTTGTATGCACTCTCTTGACATACCTCGGCAAGTCATCACTGGTCCACTCTCTGATTCTCTTGGTGGTTCCGGTAATGCCCAATCTAAGCAGGACCTGCTTCAAGTTGAGCTTCAACTGCTCGTTTAATAACTGCAACTTGAAGACGTTTTCGTCGGAGTCAATGTTCTCATTCAACTTGTTTAAGGTCTGCTCAATGCTGGACAAGACGCCGTACCTGGTGATGAGAGTATCAGATCCTTGGTCGATCTTCTCAACCATGTAGATAAACCTGAAGATTTGAGTTTGAATCTTGACGGTCAAGAAAGGTGAGTTCATCAAGTTCAAAATCCACTCCAACACCCCTCTCAGCTTCAACGTTTGCAAATCTTGGACGGTCTTGGTGCCACTGATGAGGTTGTCGATCAACCAGCTGATTTGTCTGTAGTAAGTCTCGTCATTCTCCGACTCAGACCCGTTGGTGAGGGAGAAGATGATGGACGAGTACAACGGAATGTGGTCACTCAAGCTTGGATTGCCCAACACAAACCTAAAGCACTTTTCGTAGAGGAAGTGACCAGGGTTGGTCAAAATAGGCACAAACCCGGCAATGGTATACCAAACGATACCGGAAACAGTCTCCTCCAACTTCAAGGTATTCAAAATGTTGGCAATGTACACCTTGAAGATATTCTTTTCTTTGAAGTCGGTCTCATCTATGGTCAGAAGGATTCCTTGAAGAATGGTTTTGGAAATCTTTCTGATTGAATCTTGCTGATGGGACAAGCTAACCACAAGCAATTGCAAGACGTGGGAATCAATCAAGTTCCTGAGGTTAAAAACAGCCTTGTTATCCTTGAACTGCACAAGCTCGTCACTGTTGAGAATCAACATCAACAAAAACTCAACGTCGTATGTGCTCTTTTGGTAGCTGTGGTCCACGTAGATGATGTTGTGGTTGTAGAAGGATTCTGGCTGCTTGACGTCAAACTCAATCAAGTGGGGGTTGTAGTTTAAGATGGTATTCTTGATGAACTTCTTGCTCAAGGCAACCGTCAAGCCGGACTTGTCGGAAAGAATCAATCTGTCTTCACCCACCAACTCAATCTCGTTGTTGTCCAATTCTTCGACCAACGTCCAGTTGACAACCTTTCCAATCCAACTCTTGGAGAGCTGTGCTTCTACCTTCTTCAAAATGCTCTTCAACACGAGATCCTCAGCTCTCGTTGATCCAAGGTAGAACAACACCAACTTGTCCAAAAGCATATGTGTGGAGTTCTTGTTCACATCCAAAGAGTGTAATCTGAAGATAACCAAGGACGAATAGAATCTTGCTTTAGAGTTTTCATTTGGCAAAGTTGTTAAGATATTCAACTCGTTGTTAATGAAGATTTGAAGTAACTTTTGATGATCAATGCCCTTTTTGGTGCTGGCTGCAATCATGGCAGAAATGTATTCCAAGTAGCTGGAGTTCAAGACCCATTTAGAGTTCAAAATCACTTCTAGCTGGGTGTTCAAGATTGAAGTTGGAACTAGCTGCCAAGGGCTGTGCTTGGCAACAAGTACTTCCATTGCCTTCAAAAAGCCGTCAAAGTTGGCGGACAAGGTTTCGGACTCTGCAAACTTCTTGGTAATGTAGAGCATGGCCTTGTGGAGCCAAGGCTTGTTGATTTCCGTCTTACCGACGTAGTTGACAAATTCAGTGCTCATGCCTAGTTTAGCGTCAGAGCTGACTTTGTTTTGGATCTGTTCATCGAGTGTCAGTTTCACTTGTGGATCCAAAAACTGGAGCCCGGTTGTAACAACCACCAACATTTGCTTCCATTCAAAGTTGAAAGGATCTTGTGCAACCATACCAACCACTCTTTCAAGGAAAGAACTGACTTCAGGGTTCTCTTGAATAACAGAACTTCTAGACTCTTGGCTCATGGAGTATGCAATGTAGCACAACAAAGACTTGTCCGTGATATTCTTCTTGATTAAATAGGAAAAGTGGTCGGCAACCAAGTACTCAACGAGGAAAAGCTTGGAGGTATCATTCAAAATTGCATCTATTAAATCTCCATCAACCTCCACCAAACCTTGCTCAATAACTTGACGCAAGACTACCTTGTCGTTTGTCGAGAGGAAGACGTCTCTTGAGATGCTTATATTTCTCTGGATGCTTGTGTGAATCAATTGGTGGCAAGAACCAATCAAATCGGAAACTTGTGCCTCGGACAACATCCAACTGAGTTGGATGAAATCTTCAGTCTCGTTGTTCTTAAGCTTTTGGTAGACAAGTCCATTCAAGTCACCAAGGGTAACGTTATCTTTGGGGAATTGCTCGTAAATCTCATTCAAAAGCTTGAAAACCTTTGGAGCATTCAAAAATCTCGACCAAAAGTGAGAGGATACCAAGTATTGATAAACCTCTGGGTCGTTCAAACTCAACACGTAGTTACCCAACTTTGCAAGTAACCCAACAATGATGGTATTCTTAACTTTATCGTTCAACAAAGTCTCAATTTTATAGATCAAACCTGCCAAATCAAGCTTAGTGATGACAGGCTTCTTTTCGATAGTTGAAAATTTGGAAACAAGAGACTTGTTTGGAGTGTTGGCAATCAATGCAAAGAAAGAGTTGTCGGACTCATTGACATACGAAGAGCCAACAATACTGTCAAATTCATCCTTCTTGAGCTTATCAAATTGGGTAGAGCTCAAGAAGTCCTTCATCAATTGCTCCAAGGCATCCTTTGGCTCTCCAATCATAACCAAGTACTTGAAAAAGTTGAATAACCATCTGCAAGCTTCGGGGTCTTTATCTATAAGAAACTTGAATTGTTCAAACACAGCAACGACAAACACACTTGTGTCCTTATACTTTTGGTGGGACATGTCAACGTATTTGTAAGGGGTTCTAATGGTTCTGGAAATCGCTTCATCCAACAAGTTCCACACATATGGAGAGTTGTATTGGTCGAAAGAGTAAATCAATGCGAGAAGCGGTGACACCAAATAGGACTTGTTGAACAATAACTTGTCCTCTACCAAGGTGCTCAAGACAGCAGAGATCTTCCACACACATGAGGAGTCTATAGTGGCCAATCTGATCAAACTGGTGAAAAATGAGTTGGAGTTTTTGGATTTGTTCCACCATTTCAACTCGTTGGATTGGATGGACAAGTACAAGTCCAAGAGGGTCAAATCGTACTTGGAGAGGGAGTCCCGGGAGACGAGACCGTTCAACCCATCACTGCAGATCTTGGTGATCAACGAAAGCGAGTTTGTGGAAGTCTTTGGATATAACTCATTGTACAAGGTGATGAGCTTCAAGATGGTAAGGTCGGTCAACTTGGAGGTTGTTTTGACTTGTAGGATATGGGAAATGTCTGGCAAGTTTGAAAACACGAGCTCGACCAACTCTTGTTTGTTATTAATGGTGCATGCAAGATATTGTTTTAACTTTTGACAAGTTTGTAAGATCAACTGTAAGGATAACTGAGTGATGATTTTCTTGTTTGTTTCGAGGCCCTTTATCAAGATGTTTTTGGAGATGGGGGCCAAGCAAATGGACTGGGCAACCAACTTTTGATCCAACTTCAAGTCCTGGCTGATGTTGCTTTGAGCGTTGGCAATCTGGTGAGGAACTGGCAACTGCAAGATGTTGGAGTACAACAAGGTGTGGCTGATCCACCACGAGGTCAAGGAAGGGTCGTGGTACCCCCCACCGTATTGAACCAACCACTGCAGGTAGACGGGGATCAACTCGGGGCAAACGTTCAACAACTTCAATGCGTAGTCCATCTGGTTGATTGCCTCCCAAGGTTTCAATGCTATCAACAAAGTATAGAGGGACTTGTTGTTGATTTTGAAGACTGTGTTCTGGAGCTCTATTTCGTGGGGGAAGTCCTCTTCAGATTGCTGCCAAAGCTTGTTGTTTGGGTATAACAAGCCGGACTTCTCGTAAAGGGATGAAAGGAAGGTGTTGAAGACTTGAACAAATTCGTTTGTTTCCAAGATAGCCACTCTGCTGAAGATTGGTTGCATCTTTATGAAGAAGTTTTCACTTATAACCATGCACTTTGTTATTCTCTTGAAGTTGGGCTCGTTGAGCACCTTTTCCTGCAAAAAGGTGAATATGACGGACAACAACTCTATTGAGTCGACTTCGTACATTGACTTCCATATGTTGTTCATGATCTTGGAGTTCTTCAAGAGGAGGTCCTTTCTGGTTAAGCTGGGGGTGGCTGAGAGCCAAGTGAACCAAAACTTGATGAAGTTGGCACGGATAGATACACGTTCTCTTTCTGTGGTTCTTCTGGCGGACTCACTGAGGTCCATCTTGGTGGGGACGACCAACTTGGGGAGGGCAGGGAGAGTCATGTCGAAGTTGTTGTATAACTCGTTGGCTAAGGACAGATCAAACTTGACTGCGTTGACAAGGATGTTGAGCAACGGGTTGGTGGTTGACGGCTTAAAACTGTTCAAACAACGGTACGTCACCTTGGTGTGGTTATTGATCAAGTCCTTGTAGAAGGTAAGGATGTCGTTTTTCAAAGGCAACAATTGGATTTCACCATCGGTACTGCTACGGGAGAATCCATCCAAGGAGTCCAACCCCAACCAGAGGTTGACCAGGAAGGTCACACGGGCAAGCTTGACGGAGAAGTCAACAAACAGGGCGTGGTTGTTGGTGAGTGACAAGGACAGCCAATGCTCCAAAGACCGCGAGAGATTGGATGGTGTGAGGAATCTGACAAGCCCGGCAACATTGTCAAAGGACAGACATGCGTCTTCAAGCTTCTCGAGAACCACACTGTCGAGATTAGACACTTTGTACGTCCTCTTCTTGTCTGACATGGTGGTGGTAGTGCGATGAGATGAAAAGATCAAACTTGACCAAAAAGAGTGCGGTAGCTACCGAGAAGAGCAGTAAACACAGACAAGTACCACCAACACCAAAAAATTCCACTTTTAATAAGAAAAGACACCTTAGTTATGTTAAGAACATCCTAGGTTGGAAAATAACCAGAACAAGGGTATATATCTTTAGGTGTGGGGAAAAACAAGGGCATTTACCTTTTGGTGTGGGTCGCTATCAGCTTGCCGCAAAAATGACATTCAGAGTGAACGCAGTTGAGGAGCTCTTGATGTAACTATTGCGGTAACTCTTGATGTAACTCTTGAGTGCATAAGCTCTTGATGATGTAGCTGCTCAAATAATTGGAAATAACCACTCCTACTGTCAACAGTCATAACCTCCGTAGCCAGTTTAAAGACAGAGCTTCAACTCTGATGGTACACAATAAGCATGTGCAAAAGTATAAGCAGACTACACAATAAGCGGACTACACAATAAGCGGACTACACATGAAGCAGACTACACATGAAGCAGACTAAACATGAAGTAGTTGATTCAGCTGTTGGTGCTTAATTTTGAGTACCCACCTCTACTGTCAAAAGTAGCCATTATAGCCTCCGTAGCGAGCTCAAAGACACAGCTTTAACTCTGAGACTATGCAAAAGAGTCATACAGATAAGCAATTGTTCTTGGTGCAGTTACTACTTAAATCATGTTGGAATACCCACCCCCAAGTCAGCCCTAGTCATCATTAGTCTCCGTAGTTAGTTCAAAGACACAGCTTTCATGCACATCAGCGCACCTGCTACGTTGCCAAGATAGCAGCGGGTTTTGCGTCAGCGTGGTGGAAGTCCACTGGGCAACACCGTACACGCAAAAGGGAAGTAGTTCTGGAGATTGTGGTGAAGTGAAAGCCTGGAGAAGAGATCGTCTGGTGAAGAGCTTGGTGAATTCATGTCATGTGCCCGTGAGATTCGGGGAGGCTTAAGCTGCAATGTTGCAGCATCTTTATAAGTCTATTGTTTGCAGCAGATAGGAGCTGGTTGGCCAAGCTGCAAGGATATTGTCAGATTGAGAGGTCAAGGAGTGCCGCTTCTCCACATGCCTGGATTACCCCTCGCCCACCAAGGTTTGGCTGGAGCAAAGAATGGGCTCCTGTGACGGAGCGGATATACCTTTGGATCGACCCATTGGTGGAGCCGAGGTACGTTGGCGGAGATAGAAGCGTGCTCGTATAAATGACGTGATGGTACAGGGTGAAGCGATTGTTGCTCTGCCAGAGAGGTGGTGACACCACGGATATTATTTGCGCTAAAATTGGTCCCAGCACACGGAAGCTGCTCGAGACGGATAATAGTAACACAGCGCTGTGCATGACGGGCCCAGTTTGTGGTGACCCGCAGGGTCGCATCGTGGAGGAGGCCAGTGTTGACGTGGGCTTGACGTGGGGGCTGGAGTGTGGCCGGAGTTTTCGGGGCGGTGTTGGTGGTTGCAAATGGTGGGGTTATTTCTGGAAATAAGGTTGAGGGTGACAAATTAGCAGACGTTTGAAAAAGAGCACAGGAGCAAGGGATCAAGCGATGGGGCAGCGCCTCTGTCGGCTACGTGGGCTCTGTGTTGAGCGGAGCAGCGACGGGCCGGGCACATTGTTTCTGTAGTGGTTGATCGCCGCATGCAGAATTGCTGTCACATGGACTCGCTCCGCTCGGGTATCGCAGGTGTTATGAGCAAGTTGCCGGGCCAAACAAAGAAGAACACAAGTGGCCAGGCACCAGGCAGCACTGCGTGGAGGGAATTTCATTGCGTGTTAGCCAGGTTGCGAGATGTCATCGGTCATTCGTGGTGGTCCAGGCATGGCCACAGCCGTGCCGCGAGCCCCGGCCGCTTTTCGGAGTGCACTAGGGCCCAGCCCGCAGCCAGGGTTCACGAGGGATCTCCCAGAGCACTCAACGGAGCCACTGGAAGCAGCCGGATACACGAAGGGCCTGTTGCAAACAGCCTACGAATGACATGGACACCTTCATACGGTGGCTCGTGTAGACACTCCCTCCCGTTTGACAGATCTTTCTGGACATATCGGAGTAGGCAAGACAACACTGAAAGTTTTCAGCTTGCAATTTCTTGGACAACGATGCATATGTACAGCGGCCACGGTTGCATGCGCTGGACAGACGTGAAATATTCACGGAGCAGGTCCCAGGTGCAACGGGTCCGACCAGAGACGGCTTGCCTGGGACCCAGCCCTCGTGCTGCTCCCAGCAGCACAGCTGCAAACGCTCCGTCACATGTGGGCTCGCTTGGCGCATGGAAGACAGCTCGGCGGTATCGGTCCATGCATACCCCATTCTGGGTTGCACGGTACATCCAGCCACCCACAACAAAGAGGCGGCATCGTGCCACCAGTGTCCGCTCGTCCTCCCCCCAAACACACCAGCCCCAGACATGGTCAAAGATCCAGACCCCTGCCAGGCACCTGCCTGCGTTTCCCAGCCCGTCTGTTATCTCTGCCACACTCGTATCTACACAACCACACCGGTGCCGTGGCCAGTGTTTGGTGCCAGGGCCGCACTGGCTCGCTCGCTGGACGTCCCCCTCCCCCCCGGTGCCCACTCCGTCCCCAAACACCGCTTCCTGCCACCGGAGGGCCACCATTCTCGCTGCTCCCATCAATGGCCTCTGCACTGTGTGGGGCGCACGCAGCCCACATTTTCCCCCCTCTCTCCGAAAACCCACATTCGCCGTTCTGCTCCAGACGCATCTGGCCTGCCCAGACCACCCATCCCCCAGACATTTGGGCCCCAGAACTCGAATTCCATCCGTACACAAGATACAAATTCCTCCCAAGCTCACAATTATCACAATCTCACAACCTTCCCAGTTTGTACATTCGTTACTAAAAGAGGGGAACAAAAGCACGTCTGACGTCATGGAGCGACATTTTTTTGTTTATGCTTCTTTTGGCGCCCTCTCCGTAATTTTCCCCACTACCTTTTTCTATTGTGCGGTTGAGTTCCCTGCAGTTTTCCTGGTAACCAATTGATCTATAAAAATAAACAAGAGGGGGCGTTAAAGTTTATTGTTATAAATATCGAAAATTCCCAGAAAATTATGGCCAACGATGCCGTTGATACTGGTAAGTACTGATGTGTTTGCGGACTTGGTCTGGCAGCCGTCCTGGGACCGCCGCGCCCAGCGACTCTGTCGACAGGGTCTGGATGTCTGAAGAGGAAATGTGGTGGACACGTATGTCGTCGTTGGCTGGACAATGGAGGTGATCTGACAAGAGAACATGAGAGAGGATGATGAGAGGATGATCCTCTATGGATGAGAGGTTTTGATGAGAGGTTTTTATGAGAGGCAACTGTGGATCTAAGTGTAGTGGATTCAGGGTTAGTTGCTGTGAAACCTCAGAGGTGATTGAATCCGTCAGAGGTGATTGAAACCATCAGAGGTGATTAATCCGTCAGAGGTGATAAATCCATCAGAGGTGATTAACGGTCGCCTTAAATCACCAACTGCCGTCTTAAATCATCAACGGCTGATTTGATCGAGGGTCACTGAATCTTCGTTTGCCTTCGTCAATCAACGTCATTCCGTTACTCGTCTTCATCCGCCAACCCACTGTATTCCACATTTCTTGCAATACCCTTCGCATAGACTCCCTTAGAACACTACTAACATCGCTAGAACTTTAGAAAGTTATTCATCGCCGACGAAACGGCCGAAAGCGATGCCTCGTTATCGCCAACCACACCCAAAGTGCCATCCTTTAGCCTCAACAACACGCTCAACGACAGCTATCCCGACCTCCCGGCCAACTTCACGCTTCTCTCTGTGTTGGGAGAAGGAGCCTTTTCCACCGTGTACAAGGCGGTCGACCAGAACGCGCCGGACCAGACGATAGCCATCAAGATCATCAACAAGATCAACTTGACGCCCAAGCAGTTGAAAAACATCAAGAACGAAATCAACATCATGAAGAGAGCACACTCCCACCAGAACATCTTGAGGCTCTTGTCCTACATCAACACGCCCAACTACTGCTACTTGGTGCTCGAGTACTGCGACGGAGGCGAGATCTTCAACAAGATCATCGAGTACACCTACTTTTCCGAAAACCTCTCCAAGCACGTCTTCAAGCAGCTTGTGCTGGCCATAGATTACTTGCATAGTCACAACATAGTGCACCGAGATATCAAGCCCGAAAACTTGTTGTTCAAGCGCATCCCCTACAAGGCCCGTCCCACCTCCGAATTCACCGCCTCCTTGAGGAAGTCTGACGACGACTCCAAGGTGGACGAAGGCGCCTTTGAGGAGCATGTGGGCGGCGGCACCATTGGCGTCATCAAGTTGGCCGACTTTGGTCTCGCCAAACAGCTCCCCAAACTGCATGTGAGTGGTGCCTCCTCCCACACAAACTTGAAGACCCCTTGTGGAACCGCCGGCTACACGGCACCAGAGGTGATCACCTGTAATACGCATGATGAGAAGAGGTTGACTTTTGCAAGCACCATCTCCAAGTCCAACTACTACTCCAAGGCCGTCGACATCTGGTCCCTCGGCTGCTTCTTGTACACCATTCTCTGTGGCTTCCCACCCTTTTACGACGAAGACTCCACTCAGTTGACCTACAAGATTTTGAACGGCAAGTACGAGTTCTTGAAGCCGTGGTGGGACGAGGTGAGCGACGACGCCAAGGACTTGATCTCCAGAATGTTGACCATCAACCCGGAGGAAAGAATCACCATTCCTGAAATATGGGACCACCCTTGGGTCAAGGACAGCTCCAACAACTACTTCAACCTGTATGTTGTGAAGAGCGTCGAAACACCCCGCAGAGAGAGCGCCGACGTGGTGGGGCCTCCTCCCATTGCAAACTTGCCCTTGGCCTCTCCTCGTGCTGAGGCCATCAAGAAGGTGTTTGACAACCCGGCCATGATCAAGGCCACAAAGGCACAGGTGTCGGGCATAGATGCAACCGCCCAGTTGATCAACAAGAACAAAGACTCCATCACCTTCATCGAAAACATCACAGAGGAATACGACCAACACGTCATCATCGAGGAAGAAAGTGAGGCCTTGTCGTCCTCTTCCAACGACCAGCTCACTATGAAGAAACCAAAGAAGAAGTTACCAAAAACTCCAAACCCCACCTTGGAAAAGTTGAACTTCAAAGACGTCTTCAACATTAAACCTACAGAATTATCTGGAGATGAAGAAGAAGACGATGATGACGATGATGACGATGATGATGATGATGACGACGACGACGATGACGTTGATTTCGATGACGACGAAGAGGAAGTAGAGGAAGAGAACGACGTGGTCACCAGTCTCGACCCTATTTCAAAGAAGAGAAACTCGAGATCCAAGTTCGAAGAGCATATTTTAGACAATTCTGACGAGGCCGACTTGTCATCTACAAACTCCACCACAGACGATGATTACGACAACAGAAACATTGACGACCCCTACCAAACGAGGTCTTCTTCCATCATCTCAGGCATCAACGGGGAATTCAAGTTCACCTTGAACTTGAACGAGTCCAACATCCTTTCCAGAAGAAGGTCCTCGACGGTCTCCAAGACATTGAACAAGTCCCAATCAAACACCTCCACTCAAGCATTACCACATGCCCCACCACAGGCTCCTCCCGTGGCCTAGGTGGCATGACTCCCAGAAGCCTCCCAGACGCAACTCCCAGTGCCTCTGGAGACTTCCCATTGTTTTTTCAAGCTAGTGTATTTTTCTTGTTGCTCTATATTTGGACTTTTTATTTTTAGCATGGTTTTAAAGGTTATACGGTTGGATACAGTGACTGATGTAGATATAAATGATATAGTAATATAGTGGTGTAGAACAAGAGGGGGACCGCAGGGGCAGAAGTGAAGTGACGGGGGTGAGTGGTGGGGACTTCTAAATATAAAGTTAAACGTCGAGCGTTGAGGCAATGGCTGCTGTCGCCTCAGCAATCGGTGTCACGCTGCCTGACAAATTGACGCTGTTGACTGCTGCAGCATGCTAAAGGTCTAGTCCTCCACCCATACCCCAGATTGGGATTACGTCATGCGGTGGAGGGGGCTGCACTGGTTACTATCTTCTAATGGCATTGCCTTGTCTGGAACCCTACCGATGGCGGATTACCTATTTAGGAGATTCGCCCAGTCTAGATCAACGACATGACGTTCCGGAGCCAGGACTTGTATTCCGCTTGTTAGCAGATAAGTGTGGTGTGACTGGTCTGTCGACCTGGCCAAATGGCTACCCAGTTGGGCTGCTCAATTGGGCTAATCAGTTGGGCTAGTTGGGTGCATGAGACTCCGAATGCCGTTCATGGTGGGTCTGCTCTTTGTTTCGGCCCCTGGGGTCTTAACCTTACTGTGAATTTCACTTTCCTTAGATTGTCCCAGATATGGCAAATGTCTCTTACTCTGCTGTGCCTCATATACCTCTTTGGGATTCGAGGGAGCTTTCGTATCTAAAGTGTTTTCCCATATGAATCTTCAGGTTGAGTTTTGTCAGATATTTAAAAGGTTGTGGTCCAGGTTTACCTTGGGAAGTTTGCTGGTCCCAGCAGTGTTAGCACTTCCTCTTGGTGCTCCTTCCCTAACAAATCGAGGCATACCACAAGATAACTCCTGATAACGTCCCTGGCTCCCTACAAACATCTATTCAATCATACTTTCACATACGTGAACTCTATTTACATGGCTATGATCTCTCGGAAGGCTTGATGTTGGCACCGTGGACTTCCTCTTGCTCCTCGGCAACCAAGGAGTTGGTGGACTCCAACAACTCGGCCAACTCACCACTCTTGTCCATGCTCATGACAATGTCACAGCCTCCCACAAACTCACCGTCAACGTACAATTGTGGGATGGTTGGCCACTCGCTGTACTCCTTGATCCCTTCTCTCAACTCTGGATCCTCCAAGACGTTGTAGGCAGCAAACTTCTCTGGGTCCACGCCCTGCTGGCCCAAAACTTGGATGGTAGCTCTCGAGAAACCACATTGTGGGAACTCTGGTGTTCCCTTCATGAACAAAACAACCTTTGACGATTGGACGGCGGTGTCTATGGCGTTCTTGATTTCGGTCGAAATCAATCTAACTTGAAATCTAGGGGTAGTTCTGGCAAGCGCCTGCGTGTGTTAGTATGTTCTTCCGTGTTTGGCTAGTTGTTATGGGGTATACTTACCAATCTCGACGTGTTGAAGAGACTTCTAGAGAACATTGTTGGTAGTGCTTTTTTTTTTCCTTGATAACTTTTATCACGAAGACCCTGGTAATGCTAGAGGGAGAGCAGAACCACAACAAAGAGGCGTAAGGAGAAGCGGACTACTGGAGAGGCATGAGGGTACTACTATGGAGAGGTTGCCCTAGTTCGGATTGCCTTCCAAGCACTGGATCTCTCTGTTCAAAGTGGAGTGTGGTGATCCGGATAACTGGCAGTGACAGCCAGTCGCATTTCCACATTAGTAATCTGGCAATTTGTGTGGCAGCAAACTTGACCAGCTGGGCGAGTATAATCGGGATAAAGATGACGAGACGGATGATCAGGGATAGTTTTTACAATAGGAAGTTCTACTAGGTTGCAAGTTAAGGCTGACGCCTAGGGAATAAGGGGTGTGAATGTGTGGTATCATGGCGATGTGAGGTTTTGACTGCACACTGCTCTGAAACTGGGTCGAAGTATTGAATTGTAGTTGTTTCGTGACTTAAGCTTCGGAAGGAGTGCCTAGTAACACCAAAAGTGGCTGCTGGAGGTGATCTATTTACTCTTGGCCCCACCATGTCTTAAGTCCTTTTCAATACTATCAGTACAGACCGCTGTAGAGTGCTCCATATATATTATAACCCATCTCAGCACAACCCAATCCTCTTTTTTGATTCCGTATATCCACCTGAATACTTGAAAGATTACTCGACCCCACCACCCAATTCATTTCACTGGTTTGTTTGCCCTTTTGTGGTTGCACATTTTTTTGCCATTTTGTACGAAAGCTGCAAAATTTTGCAACCGCACTTTACAAGCGAGTTCCACAAATAGTTCTTCACTACACTTTTCTTGGTTATGTTGCCATTCAAGTACACAAGTGCCTTATTGATTGCCCATTTGGTTCATGGGATCTATGTTCCCGAGTCTGGAGACGATTGGACGTTATTGAAGCCCGAATTTGAGGTCTTGGAGGGGTCTGTGGAGACAGTTCCTTTCCACTTTGGGCTTGTCGTCAGTCCGTTCATTATCAACGAAGACGGAGACTTTGAGGAGCAAGAACGTGCTCCAGTTCCCAGGATCCACACCACCACGGTGACAACATCGTACGTCACCGAGGCTCCCAAGGCCACCACCGTTGTGGATGTGCGCCAGATCTCCGACGGCCAGATCCAAAGACACGAGGTTGTGCAAGACCATGACCGAGCCCACGCTGCTCCTCCACATGGAAACGAGCACGCAGTAGTGCCAGGAGAACCAGAGGATAACCATACAGACAGCGCTCAAGAGGATTATGACGGCGACATTGGCGACCACCATGAACAACCTGATGAAACGCAAGAGGTGAATGTGGATGAAGCCATGTCCTCCGAATGGGGCGACTATGGGTTCGCCAAAAGGGACGATTTTGAAAGTCCTGTCTACAGCGTTAGTTGTGCCACAGATAGTGCCTTAAAGATGACCTTGAATGGGGGTATTCTCCGTGACTCCAGCAACCGTATTGGGTCTATTGTGTCGAGCAGGCAATTCCAGTTTGATGGACCTGTGCCCCAGCATGGTGCGCTCTACGCCAACGGCTGGTCTATCACCGCCAAGGGCCAGTTGGCGCTCGGTGAGTCTACAAAGTTCTTCCAGTGTTCTTCTGGCGATTACTATAATCTATATGATCAACCGATCGGGTATCAATGCAATCCTGTCACCTTGGAGGTTGTTGAGCTAACTGAATGCTGAGGAGTGGATGAATATGCCTAAGTAGAGAACTTGACCCAAAGTGAATGTGTAGAAGGCGGTTTGTTTCTCAAATAAACCTTACCTTGACGTAAACCGATAACACGGCTATAGCACGGTAGACAATAATGCAAATCAACAATGCCACCACCAAAATCGAGACATCACCCTCCAAACCAAACGACTTCAAGAGCTTATCTCCCGAACTGAAGGTACAGTCATTGGTAGGACACGAGAAATTCTCTCCACGGAATCCCAAGGTGGTACAGATTCCCACAGCAAAAGCCATGGGGTTGATGTAGTTCCAAGCTTGGAAGAACTTGGGCATCTGGGGAGCCATGGTACCGGACATAAAGATGGCTATCATGGCAAAGTTAAGAAGCAAGTTGGTGGCCATGCCCAAGTTGTTGAAGATACTGTTTCCAAAGATCCCCAAGGACTCTCCACAACTCATTCCAGCAAAAGCCGTGAGGAACATGCCAAAGTACATGCTTGGGGTGGCTGGGAAACCTGTTGCAAACACAATCAAGACACTAAAGATCAAACACAGAACAATCTCCAACGGGAACTCGTTCAAAAAGTACGACAAGCTGAACTCGGCCACGCCGTACATCTCGTCCTTGTACTCCTGGTAAAAGATGTTTCTTTCAATGGGATACAAGGAGACGTTGTTGATCAAGCCCACAATGAATAAGTTCAACACCTCCTGGATCAAACCCAACCGGTTGGTGATACCCTGCTGGGTGTGCTTCAACCTGGCAAAGAACAAGGTGTGGACAACCCCCAACAAAAGAGTCTGGACTCCTCTGGCAAAAAGAATATCAAACGACCGGATGGTGCTCAAGTACTGTCTGTGAGAGATGGTTTTCAAGGTCAAGAAGAATGGGGCCTTGTGGCGCTGGTGCTTGCCGAGGTCAACTAAGGCGTTGGAGTTGGCGAGAGGGATCGCCAACGAGCTGGAGTCCTTGTACGCCTCCGACTTCCAGTTGTTCACCATGCCAGCAACTCTGTCGGAGGTGACAGTGATGTCTTCGTCGATGCTCTGAGAGATTAAGTCCAAGACATAGTTGGTGGGACTCACCTTTTCGTCAATGTAGCCATACCTAGGCTCAAAGTAACCCCTGAGCTCTTCATTCTTTCCGTTGTACACGGTTCTTCCACCTTTGGCTAGTATCAAGATGTTATCGAACAAGTTGACCATTTCATCGCTTGGCTGATGGATGGTGGTGATTACTGTGGTGCCGTTCTGGACAGTCAACTTCTTCAACAAACTGAGAATAGACAAGGCGGTGGAGCTGTCCAAACCCGAGGTGGGTTCATCTAAGAACAAGATCTTGGGTCTGCTAAGCAACTGGATGGCGATAGAGACCCTTCTCTTTTCTCCTCCTGAAATACCTTTGATAAACTCGTTACCAATGACAATGTCTGCACAGTCGATCAAACCCGTCTTTCTAATCAACGTATTGACTATTAATGTGAGCTGGTGGTGTTCCTCGACAGGCAACCTCAACCGGGCCTGGAAAAAGAGGGTCTCCCGGACAGTCAATTGGGGAATCAAGGTGTTGTCAAACTGGGAAACATAGGAAGAGATCTTGGACAACTCCTGGTTGGAGATGGTCTGCACGTCGTTCAACTTGATGAAGCCTGCAGCGTTGAACTTGGACGACTTGGGCAACCGGTTGGACAAGTAGTTCAACAAGGTGGTCTTTCCCGACCCTGAAGGACCCATAATGGCATTAATAGCGCCTTTCTTGAAGTCGGCAGTGACGTTGTCCAACAAAACCTTGTCTGCAAAGGCCGAGTACCAGTACGAGTGCTTGATCTGGACAGTCAAACGGATGTTTCTGATGATGATATCGGCGTCGATTCGGGTTTCTGATTGAAGGAACCCAGCGGCAGAGGCATGGCGAGGCGATACCACCGTTGAGAAACTCATTGGCGTGCTTGGCAATGGTGTGTTGGATAGGGTGTTGGTGCTTGTTCTCATCTCCACCATTTCCTCTCCGTCTTCGTCGTCTTCGTCGTCAAGCTCCGCCAGCCCGATTCTGTTGTGCTTTGTCTTGGACACTTCGATGTCGTAGTTTCTAAAGTAGAAGCATATGGCAGCCAAGGCATAGAGCCCGATAAACCAGGCTACCATGATGGCTATGGGGACTCCGACCCAGCCAACTGGGTACCCCAACAAGTTTAACTGGTAGTCACCCGAGTACTCGCCACACTGGGATGGGTCTTTGGAAGGACAGTGGCCGTGCCAGTGGGAAAACTGGTTGGCTGTCAAGGCACCAAACCCGTACCAGAAGTAAGCAATGTACTTGAACCAGCGGACATACACCGGCATGGTCTTAGCATTGGCAAAGAAACCACAGGCACTGTTCTGCAACTGGTAGAAGACGTTCAACAACAAGTTGGAAAGCGCCAAGTCGGGGCCAATGGCAAAACACAACATAGCAGCCGCCATCCCAATGAAGCTGGTCAAGATGGTGATGGCAAAGTAGATGAAAAAATGGCCGACTCCACCTCTCAAACCCCACATAAAGTAGGTTATTATGGCAAATATGGCTCCCACCGGGAAGTCCTCGACCAACACCTTGCCCAATCTTCGGGACAACATGAAGCCGGCAATGCTAACGTAGTTTTCCTTGTACTCTCTAAAGAAGTTTAGGCCGTCGCTGGACCAGAGACGGACTATCTCGAGGTAAACAGGCGAAAAGCCAATGATCTCAAGCATGGCGTACAAGCTTGCCTGGGTAGTTCTGATGCCAGTCAAGTTACGGCTGGGCTGGTAGAACATCCAGCCCATCACCACAGCCATGAAGAGCGACCCACCGTTAAGCGCTCCCAAGTAGAACTTATCCCGGAGGGTGATGACAAAGGTCCTTCGGGTCAAGACTTTGACTTCCTGGACAAATGAGATCTTGTCAGCCTTTGGTCTGGCCAACCTCGAGACCAACAGCTTCAAGTTGTCTGGTCTGGGAGAGTCCTTGTAATGCTCGGGCTGGCTGTTGGCCCATGAAGTCACCAACAAATCGATTCTATCACTTGTTTTCCTTTCCTTTGATTTGGTGGATGAGTCCTTCACGGACAACTGCATGATGTACTCCATCAAGCCGGTTGTGGAGACATTGTGGGACGGGAGAAAGTCGAGTGTGGAGAAGTACTTGGAAGAGGCCTGCAACCCGCCACAGTAGACGACTCTACCACCACGGGTCAAGAGACACACCTTGTCGATAAGGTTTGTGATCTCGACCCGGGGCTGGTGAATCGACAAGATGACGGTGATGCCAAACTCGGGGCTGGCAAGCTTCTTGAGCACCTGGATCAACTTCAACGAGCTCGAGGCGTCGAGCCCGGTGGTGGGTTCATCCAAGAACAAGACGGACGGCTTGTCCAACAACTGAATAGCCAACGACAACCGCCGCTGTTCTCCACCAGACAAGCTGATGGTCTGACTGAAGGAAACCACAGTGGTGTTGTTCAAGTGGTCGAGCTCCAACTTGTCGAGCAACAAGTGGATCAAGGTGTTCTTTTCCTGTTTTGACACTCCCGGTGGCATCCGCAAGTCGGCCTGGTACTTGAGTGTCTCGAGTACCGTCAAGCCGGCCAAGAAGACGTCTGTCTGGAGCAAGTACGAGTTCTTGATACGCTTCATCGGAGTCTGCGCCGTGTACTCGATCGACCCGGAGAAGCTCAACTTCTTGTTGCTGGCATTGAGTCTACCGGAGAGCGTGTTGAGAAGGGTGGTCTTACCACTGCCCGACCCTCCCATGATGGCCAAGATGTGCCCTGCGCTGTGGTCAAAGGACACACCGTTCAAGATTCTGAACTCGTTATGGTCTTTGGACTTGACAGAAACTGTCAAGTTACGCACTTCCACCGCCACCCGTTCCGTGGGCGGCACCATGAGCACCTCGGGACTCATTTCTTCAAAGTGCATGTTGGAACTAACTCAAGGGAAGGCGCCGTTTTTCACAATTATTAATGGATCTTGTTTCTGAACGGAAGTACAAACACATATAAAGGGTCGGGTTCTAGCCGGCAGTTCCTCGATACAGTCTAAGCCCACGAGGAAAAGGCTACCAAAAAATTGTTGCAAACCCTGTGTTGCGGTCTTTTTCTTTCTTTTTGTCACTGGGTTAAGAAAGTATACCGGAGAACCGGGGTGTCAAGCGGAGGCCCAAATGAGGAAAACAAAGGATCCACATTGCAGAGGGCGTAGGACATGATGTCCTCGGGTGGCATGTGACGCCTTCCGCCGCGATTGTCGGGCTCCATGCCGGTCCTTTGTCTTGCCTGCGCTGCTTTTCGTGCTGTGTTGAAAAGTCCATCTTCGGATAAACAGGAAGCCACCGTCCCGGTCATTATTTTTTATGTGAGCGATGCCTGAGCCGATGAGGGTAGCGCAACACACTGGTGTGATCCAGGGGGAAGCGATTGGGGTGGCAACCGTGGGTTATGGTTAGGGGGAGCAGTGGCACCAGTGGTCCAGATGCCCGACAGTCTCAGCCCCCCGGCGGCGTCGTAAAAAGCATATACGACGGCGGCAAAGTGGGCGGTGTAGACGTTGAAGGCGAAGTGGCCCACCCAGTTTGGGGGAGAACGGTGCGCGGCGCAGGCCGGACATGCATGGCAAGGGTCCGGCTGAGACACCCGATGCTCCGTGCTCTGAAACCAGCGGAAACAGGCCCCTTTTTAGCGCTGCCTGAAGGGCTGTGTCCAAGGCGGACGCTGTGGCAGCGACAGGGGGGTCAAGAAAGACACAGCGGGAGCCAGCTGCTGCCGTGGTGGGAGTCACTGGACCTCCACCAATGCACCTTTGACACATCACGTGCCCGCCCTATTTCCGTGCGCAGTCAGCAGAACGACAAGTCGTTCCCACGACACGAGTGTTTACTGTTAGGCGAAGCGGCTCCAGCACCCGACACGCAGCCTTTTGAAACCAGGCGAAGTACACCAAGCACCTTGACCCGCCGGATTTGTGAATGCACCGATTTCCGTGATATTGGCCCCTTTGTGTTTCCGTCCACATGATTGAATCCTTCACCTTGTCCGAGTTGATCTCGCTCAAGAAGGCTGAGACCAGCGTGCCTACCCCATCAGGAACAATCAACTTGGAAAACGGGCTATTGCATTGTCCTTTTGAAACGAGACGCGACCAGATCTCATTCTACAACTCCCTATTGCAGGACAACCAAGGGAAGCGCTCTATTGTGTTCATTCCCTGTGCCCCATTGAACGGTGTGCAAGGAGAGTGTGTTCAGTTGGACCAGATCCCGACTTTTGGCAGACTTTTACGGATCTTGAATGAGATCCACTCTGCCCAAATTCTCCAAGACGTGATTCCCCACACCTTTGTCATCGACAACCTCTCCATGTTCTCGTGGGACTTGCAAGCGCTGGATCTGCACAATTTTGCCAGATTGGTCGACTCCACGTACCAGCCAATATCGACCTTGTTGAACAGCTTGACGGCTTTGGTCACCAGGATCAAAGACAAGTATGCTTGCAATGTGATCATCACCAGCTTGGAAGAGGGTTTTGATCGAGGGTACTTTGGAGATTCAAAGGGGGGATTCATGAGGTCTTATTTGTTGCAATTGGACACAAGTTTAGAGGAGAAGGCAGAGGAAGGGAGTGAGGAAGCTGAGGTTTAGTGGAGGGCCTCCCTGCTGCGAAGAATCTAGCTGGAATATCCAGTCCAAGTGTGCTTCCAGACCGGGCTGCTAGGTAGCATTTACATCCCATAGTTCACTACACCAAGACGAATTGCACATTTCATGCCACACCATTGCTTATTTGCTTAGAACTGTTTTGTTTGGACCGTGATACTGGTAGTTCTCCAGCAGATTCCACAGGACATCTTTCCCATTGCAACAGGACCAACAAGACTCACATCTTCCTACCCAAGTCCACCCAGTCTACCGTATAATGAGCACCTTAAATCATCAGGGGATAGTGACAATGTGACATTTCTCCAGGCTTCTGAGATCAATTGTTACATAGGACCGCCTAGAGATCAAGTCGAATATGTCAGGTCTACGGTAACTCACTATGGATGTCAGGTCAGTAACTCACTATGGATATCAGGCTACTGCTAAACTTACGGTGATGTCAGGTAATGCCGAAAGTAACGATGTTCACATATTAATGGAGACATTAGCGTTCATATCAGGTCAATGCTGCCCTCAATACATCCACTAAACACAGTTCTCCAAGTTAACGACTCAGAAAGCAAGTATTCAACATCACTCACTCAATTCTTAGTAATCCATCTGTCTTACCTACATCAAAATATTCTTAATTCTTAAAATACACCCTTACATAACAGTCAAGTCACCAAACTTTTCCTTGTAACCTGGAACTTCCCACTTACCGTTCTTAACCATGTAAGTGACCTTTTCGTCCAAGTCTGGTCTGGCTTGGGCAACGTCGTCAACAGTCAATTGGTCGAATGGTCTAGCGTTTTCAATGTCCTTCAAAGTGGCTTGCAACTTGGAGATTTCTTCGTTGACGGTGACTTCGGTGGCCTTGGCGTTTTCAACGGCCTTTTGTTCAAAGATTTCAATGTTCTTCAAGCTCTTGGAAACGTCGTAGGTGACTGGCTTGTAGCCAGAGACAGCCTTTTCAATTTCGTCAATGACCTTGGAGTTCTTCAAGACAGATCTGTAGTGGGCAAAGTCGACTTCGGTGGTTTCTTCCTTCAACGACAAGTTGGTCTTTCTGGCCTCGTCGTATCTCTTCTTAAATGCACTCAATGAGGAAGCGGTGGAGCCGGTCAAGCCCAAGGTGGTAGAGACCTTGGCCCAGTTCAACTTGGTGGCAGCGTTCTTGGCAACAGCAGACATCTTTCAATTGATTTGATATTGAATGAATTAACTTTTGGTGAATATTTTTCTCTCCTACTGCCAATCCGGTGTTTGCGCTCGCCAGCCAATAGCAGCGCCCGCTTGCGACGGAGCCACGGTGCACGACCGCTCCCGCAAGCGGATGGGTCAGCTGATGCACGTCACGCGATTAGACCCGTCTAGTGGGATCGGAGAATCGGCTACTCCTTTTCAAAAACGTCCCACAACAAGCACCGACTCCGCCAAAAATGCCCACACAAATGAAGGGCTTGACCCAATTCATTGTGGACTTGAGAAACTCGAGGGACATCGAGGAGGAAAACAAGAGGATCAACTTGGAAATCAACAACATCCAGAGTAAATTCAAATCAAACAGCTTGAGCGGCTACCAAAAGAAAAAGTACATATGCAAGCTCATATACATCTACCTCTTGGGAAACCCAGACATGATTGACTTTGGGTTGAAGGAAGCGTTCCAGCTCATTGACTCCAACAACTTTTCAGAGAAACAATTGGGGTATTTGTGTGTTTCCATCTTGGTTGACTACAACAAGCTCACCCACGATTCGCCAAAGCTGTACTTGAACTACTTGTTGAGACTCACCTACACATACCTCGTGAGAGACTTGAAGGCCAACGAGGAGGACACCAACTGCTTGGCGTTGCAATTTGTAGCGTCCAACTTCAACATCAATGAACATACCCTCAGCATCCAGCTGAATCAAATCAAAGAACACGACGAACATTCCGAAAATTGGTTGCAGTTGATTGAAATCATCTACTCCTACTGCACTTCTCCTATCAGCTCCGAGTTGATCAAGAAAAGATCGGCTTCGGCCTTGTTGGCCACCGTCAAGTTGTACCCTGACGTCATCACCAAGAACCCCACCTGGATCCCCAGATTGTTGCAATTGCTTGACGACAAGGACTTGGGTGTGGTGACTGCTTCGATCCCACTTATAAAGTACATTGTTGGCATCAAACAACAATTTATGAAGTCGTTGATCCCATCCATTGCCAACCAATTGGTTTCAATCGTTCTCGACGAGCTGGTCCCGGAACCATACTACTACTTCAAGACGCCAGCCCCATGGCTTATTGTTAAGCTCCTCCAGTTGATCGAGCACTTTTTCTTGTCTACTGATTCTAAAAATGACGATTTGCCAATTGTTACTATTGCTGACATTGACAAGCAGACGCTCGAAAACCTCAGGCAAGTTGTTGCCAAATCTATTCATAATGCATCCCAACCGGTCAAGGGTTTGCCCAACCGCAACTCCCAGAGCTCCATTTTGTTCCAGGCAGTCTCTTTGGCCGTGTTTTTGGACGCGTCCAGCGACGCCATCGACGGCGCCATCAACGCCTTGATGATGTTACTCGATTCGTCAGAAACAAACACTAGATACTTGGCATTGGATGCCTTGATCAAATTGACGGCCAGATCACACTCGAGCTTGCTAGCCAATGGCTCGTTAGATGATTACTTACCCGTCATCTTCCACTTGTTGCATGATAAAGATATCTCCGTCAGAAGAAAAGCTTTGGATTTACTTTACACCATTTGTAACTCTCACACTTATGCAAAGATTGTTACCAAGCTATTGGAGCTTTTCCCATTTACAGATTATTCATTGAAGTCGGAATTGGCCATCAAGGTGGCCGTACTTGCCGAAAAGTTTGCCACCGACTCCATCTGGTACGTCACCACCATGTTAAGTTTGTTGTCTATTGGGGGAGGATCCAACTCAAATGGAATCAGCTACATTAGCAATGAAGTCTGGGAGCGTATTGTGCAGATTGTGGTCAATAATGCAGACTTGCAAAAGAAAACTTGCATCATGATCATCAACTTATTGAAGAGTCCACATGAACATAAACATCCTCAAGGGAAAGCCCCTGTGGTTGTTGGCCCTTCAGAGAATTTGGTTAAGGTGGCAGCCTTCATTCTTGGTGAGTTTGGCGATTTGGTAGCAGAATCCCCAGAATTTTCAGCATTGTTTCAATTCCAATTATTATACGAAGCCTACTTCAAGGTCTCACTTGTCACTCGTGCGATGCTCACCTCGACCTTTTTCAAATTTGCCATTAAGTTCCCTGATGAAATCTTTGTTCCAGACATTGTTGATCTTTTTGAAATTGAATCACAGTCCATCGATTTGGAAATCCAGACCAGATCAAACGAGTACTTCCACTTAATCACCGGAGAGGGCAATCAGCAATTAAGGAGTGCTTTGATCAAGCCTTTGCCAGTGTTTGTGAACCAGGAATCACCTTTGATGAAGAGAATTGGAAGGGTAAACCAGGTTGTGAACGGAGGACGTGGAAGATCGAGATCCGTGGTGGACATCGATAACATTGTCAAGGCCAACGCTCAGAACGGAGGTGGCAGCGACAATCCGTTCGAGGACGAGGTTGAGGACAAGGTTGCGTTATCACCAAACTGGTATGCCGGGTACCACAGAATGTTACACTACGATGCGGGCATCTTCTTTGAAAACCAGTTGATCAAGTTCACGTATCGTATTGTCAAGAACCGTAACGCATACACCATCAAGTTTGTGATTTTCAATAACTCCGCAAAAACAGCAGGAACCGAAATTACGGGGTTCAAGATTTTGGATTTACTGAGTAAGGCCAAAACCGAAGATCCTGCGTATGTGATTAGCGTCACCCTGGCTCCTGACTCCACTATCGTTGATAAGTCTACAATGGAAATAGACGTCAAGGTGAGACATGTTGTTGAGAACCACGAAAGTCCAGTTTTGACCGTCACATTTAATTGTGGAGGTTCCTTCAACCAACTTGGGCTCAAGGTGCCAGTCGTTTTGATTAAGACCTTGTCCACCACCTCCTTGAATAGCGTGGAAGAGTTCAAGAAAAGATGGCTACAAATCGGGAAACTCTTGGGTACCGAAGAGGGAGAATACACTTCACGTGTAACTACCACACACAGGTACAACTCCTCCAATATTGTCAGACTTTTATCCAGACTTGGATTTTCAGTGGTGCACTCTACAAACGACGAAGTCGAGGACCAGATTCTTGTGATGGGCGGAGGGATCTTGTACACCCAGAAGTCCAACTACGGTGTCCTTGCCACTGTCAAGAACGTGGACTCGATAGGCAAGGAGTTTGAGATTGTGGTCAGATGTACAGGAGGTGGAATTTCAGAGATCTTGGCCCTTTCCATAAAAGAAATCTTGGAAGGGAAGTTCTAGAGCCGACAGAGCCCACAAAATAGCAAGCCGCTGACTGTCCGAATTACCTTGATAAGTATGGCCCACTAATTCATGTGTATACTGCATTCCCAATTAGGATATTTCCCGTAAATTGTGTCTAAAAGAGCGTCTGATGTGTTCCAGCTTTCTTGTCCCAAGATCGATATCGATTCCTAAATAGGAAATTTTCAACTTTAAAGAGAATTGCCTAAAAGGGTAACGCTGGGTTGCAAAACACAATATATACTCTCCGAAAAGCCTTCCAACTTGATTCCTCATCCACATTTTTACCATCCTTTAATGAGAACATTAGCACTTTTGGCGTTAGTGAACTACGTGCTTGCAGCACCGGCCGTGGTTACTGTTGTTCAAACTGATACTATCACCGCACAAGCAGCACCAGTGGCCACTGCAGCCCCAGCAGCAGCTCCAGCCCCAGCTCCAGCTCCAGCTCCAGCCCCAGCAGCGGCACCCCCGGCACCTGCCCCAGCACCTGCTCCAGTAGCATCGCAACCTGTTGCTGCCCCAGCTCCACCGGCTTCTTCAACCAGTAAGGGCACCATCTTCACCACTGCCGCTGCTCCAGAGAATTCCTTGGACTCTTTCCTCAAGAACGACTTGGGCAAGTGGTTGTCATTCTTTGGACTTAAGGACAATAGTGGAACAAGTCCTGCTCTGCTGGCTGCTCCAGCTGCTCCAGCCCCAGCCGCTTCCTCTCCTAACGGTAAGGTAGCATTTCCAGTGGCCTCTTCGTCTGCTGCTCCTGCTCCTGCTTCTTCCAGCAGTTCTCCTCAGCCAGCATCCTCTGGGGTGTCTTCTTCTAATGTCTACGCTCAGATCTACAGTTCCCCAGGTATTGACACTTCGTTCGCTAAGAGCATCTTGGACACTCACAACCAATACAGAGCAGACCATGGGATTGCTCCATTGTCCTGGGAGGTGTCTGCCTACAACTATGCTAAGAACAACGCTGACCACTACGACTGTTCGGGTGTGTTGACTCACACTCATGGTCCATTTGGTGAAAACTTGGCCGCAGGCTTCGACTCGGGCTCCTCTGCCACTAAGGCTTGGTATGACGAGGGCCAGACTTACGCTTACGGTACCGAAGATACATACAACCACTTTACTCAACTTATTTGGAAGGATTCCACAAAGGTCGGGTGTGCTTACAAAGACTGCTCAGCTGAAGGCTGGGGATTGTACGTTGTTTGTGAGTACGACCCACCAGGAAATGTTATTGGTGAAGAATCTGCCAACGTCTTGCCACCTTCAAACTAAGAGATAGAGCTAGTCTATTTTTGATTTGAGGAAAGCAATGTTGCTGATACTTTATACCTGGGTTGAACAAACCCGGTCAAAATGCCGTTAGATAATGGTTTTCAATTCTTCGAGGTGTGAGACGTTATACCACTTGTATTTAAGAAATGTTAATGACTGTGAGAATGTAGAACCAGCGCGTAAAAGATGTGAGATGATGAGCTACAAAGAGATGTGTAGTACTTAGAGATGGGACCGCTAGAGATAAGGGCTGCCAATGTACCGCGAGAGTGTAAACTGTTGGTAAAAAGTTAATAGAGCTGGAGAGCTAGTCCCTAACTGCAAACATATGAGAGAAGAGAACGTGAGATCCACCGTGTGTGATTAGACACAACGCGAGAGTATAGACAATTACTTCAAATAAAGCCTGTAGGAAGCAGTTGCAGCACATGGGCCGTCATACGAAACGGCACGGAAAGAATTCCACAATTGGAATTCGCACCCTTGCAACCGCAGGCGCCGTTGTTATCATGCGCAAGTGGGCACTGTTTATATTGAGGACCCCTATCAAGTAAACTAAAATTCCCCCTTAACTGTATTCCCATATGCAACAATTTGGTTATTCAGGACCAGTCAAGGGGCAGGTGAAGCAAGCTCTATACTGGGTATACCTCTTCTTGTGTGTGTGCGGAGCTGTGTCTGCAAAATTTCTCGCTAAAATGCTCGCTGCGCATTACAAAACGGGCTCTTCTGAGTGGCTGCGACATGTCTCGTTTGGGTCGGGACATTTTGGCATCCTTGGGGTTCGGCGCCTAAAGACAAGGGACCGTGTTTAGGGGAAAGGCGGGGGTGGCAACAGGCACATTTCTTGTGTTAGATTACCAATAGCCGTGCCCGTTGAAGAGTTCGGAAATGTGAGTACCCAAGGGAAGGCTGAGGTGCTGCTCGTGTATGCTGGCGACCCTTCTGGGAGATTGCGCTTGATCCAGCCGCCCACCCTGTCATTTCGTGCTGCACGGAATTGTCGCTCACGTCTGCGCAAGCACACGGCTCAAGCACGGAATATGCATATTCCGTGCCGAGTCTCATAACGCTTCGGAACATGCAAGGGCAGTGAATCGTTTTGCCACCAACGTACAAAGGCATATATATATGGGAAGGATCTTGGCGCCAGTGAAATAGTCAAACCAAGTAATGAATAATCAGGAAGGATATTTGGAGGAATCCTTGGAGTTGCAGCCACAGAGGAGAGCGCTTCTGTGGTTGTTCCCCAAGAAGGTTCCGCACATACCTCATCAAGAAGAGAGAAAACAGTATCCGGAACCCACAAGTAACATCTTTTCAAGGATGACCTTCTGGTGGGTATTTCCAATTTTGAAGACGGGCTACTATAGGACGCTTCATCCGGACGACTTGTTCACCTTGCCCGATAAATTCAAGACGGAGCAAATGGCGGAACAATTCGAAATAAACTTTGATGCGGCGCTAAAGGCTGCAAAGGACAAGCACATCAGACAAAAGATAAAGGACGGGCTGCTGCCCACGGACCCCACGCTCTTGGACGACTTCGAAGTTCTGAGCTGGGTAGGTGCTTCTGCTATTTTGTCCACCTTCAAGAAACTGTATACGCTTGCAGTAATATTTCTGATCTTGGCACAGGGAGGCGGTGCTGTGTCTCCGCTCTTAACCAAGAAGTTGATTGAGTTCATTACCTTGAGAGATCTTACCAATGCCCCTATTGGCAAGGGGATTGGGTATGCGTTTGGTGCGCTGGTGCTTTCCCTTGTTCTAAGCAATATGGTGACCCACACCTTCTACCAAAGTATGCTTGTTGGAGCAGAGGCCAAGGCAGCCCTCACCAAGGCCGTGCTAAACAAATCGTTCCGCTTGAGTCCTGAGCTGAAGCACAACTTCCCAGTCGGCAAAATCACCTCCATCATGGGTACAGACTTGATGAGAATCGACTTTGCCTTGGGTTTCCAGTCTTTTTTGCTTTCCTTCCCCGCCCCGATCATCATCGCTATCGCCTTGTTGATTGTCAATCTCGGTGTGAGTGCCCTTGTCGGTATTGGGGTCTTGATTCTCTTCTTTGTCATTATTGGAATTGCCATGGGGTCCTTGCTAGCATTCAGAAAGCGTGCTAACAAGTTCACGGATGCAAGAGTCAACTCTATGAAGGAAATCTTAAACAACTTGAAAATCATCAAGTTTTATGCCTGGGAAGAACCTTATCAAAAGAATGTCTCTGACATTAGAAAGCTGGAAATGGAGATCCTTTACAAGATGCAAGTCTTGAGAAGTTTCATCTTTGCGTTTGCAATGTGCCTTCCTTTGTTCTGTTCAATGATCACCTTCTTAGTCTTGTACAAGGTAGACAACGGCAGAAGAACTCCAGCCCAAGTATTTTCGTCAATATCGCTCTTCAACATCTTGACTTCTCAAGTCACCTTTTTACCTGTTTGTTTGTCTTCCTTGTCGGATGCTTTGGTAGCCTTGAAAAGAGTGGGAAAGCTTTTGGCTGCTCCAGAGCTTAATCCTGAAGACTTTAAGATCCAAGCTACAGGTAGTCTTCTGACTGAAATGGAACAACAAGGTCTTGCTATTCAAGTAGACGATGCTACTTTTGAGTGGGAATACTTTGAACCGGTCGAAGAAGAAGAAGAGGATGAGGCTGAAAAGAAAAAGCAGAAGAAGAAGCTAGACAAGAAGGCTAAGAAAGATGAGAAGAAGAGGATCAAGCAAAGTAAGAAATCTGGAAACCAGGACACTGAAGAGCTACCAACCCCAAACAGCGAGCTAGTAGTAGCTGAGTACAAAGGTGGATCTTTTGAAGACGACAAGAAATCTGGCGAAGAGGAGAAAGGCGTTGTTGAAAGAGCTTTTGCCTTGGACGGTGTCAACTTGTCTATTCACAAAGGCGAATTTATTGTCATCACAGGTGTTGTGGGAAGTGGGAAATCTTCACTTTTGAATGCCCTTTCTGGTCTCATGCACCGTACAAACGGTTCCATTGGGGTCAACGGATCTCTGGTGCTATGCGGTGAGCCTTGGATTCAAAGTGCAACCATCAAAGACAACATTCTCTTTGGCTCAGTTTACGACCCACAACGTTACCACAATGTGATACAGGCGTGCTCTTTGGAAAGAGACCTTGAAATTTTACCTGCTGGCGACAGAACCGAGGTTGGAGAGCGTGGGATTACTCTTTCTGGTGGACAGAAGGCAAGAATCAGCTTGGCCCGTGCTGTTTATTCGGATAGAGATATCATTTTGCTTGACGATGTGCTTTCAGCAGTTGACGCCAAGGTTGGAGAGCACATTGTGAAGAACTGTCTCTTGGGACTCTTGTCAAGGAAAACAAGAATACTTGCGACCCATCAACTTTCTCTTGTTGGGTCGGCAGACCGTATTGTCTTTTTGAATGGTGACGGGTCCATCTCAGTGGGTGGAATGGACGAGTTGTCCAGAACAAACTCTGCATTTGCCCATTTGATGAGCCACAGCACTGTCAACGAACAAGACAAAGACGGTGAAGAAACCAAGGTCACCGAGGCGAAGAAACTTAAAGAAGAATCGGAAGAAACCTCAGGAAGACTTACCCAAGATGAAGAAAGAGCCATCAACCAAATATCTGTGGAGGTTTACAAGAAGTACGCTACTATTGGGTCTACCAAGTCCAAGTCTATGGTTCTATCGTTGATATTTTTGATATTGGTTGCTCTCAGTACCTTTTGTGAAGTATTCACCAACACTTGGATCTCTTTTTGGATTGAGCAGAAGTTCCACAGAAGCAACCCATTCTACATGGGGTTGTATGCTATGTTTACCGTCTTGGCGTTTGTTCTTTTGTCGTTAGAGTTCGTCGTGCTTGTCAAGATTACCAACTCGGCGCTGGTGCAATTGAACATACAATCTGTCGGCAGAATGCTTCATACTCCATTGCTGTTTATGGATGTGACTCCCATGGGGCGTATTTTGAACCGTTTCACCAAAGACACTGACGTTTTGGATAATGAGATTGGAGAACAAATCAGTATCTTGTTCTACTTCTTTGGGACCATTATTGGTATCTTTGTTTTGTGTGTAATCTACTTGCCATGGATTGCCATTGCTATTCCCCCACTAGGTTTCTTATTTTTTGGCGTATCCAATTACTATCAAGCGCTGGCCAGAGAATTGAAACGTTTGGAGGCCATTCAAAGATCAAAGGTGTACAACAACTTCAATGAAGTGTTGCAAGGTATGAATACCATTATTGCTTACGACCATCAGACTAGATTCATGAGAAAGAATGATAACTTGCTTGACAGAGAGAACGAAGCATACTACTTGACCAACGCGACCCAGCGTTGGTTGACTTTCAGCTTGGACTTCTTATCTTCTTGCTTTGCTCTTTTGATTTGTTTGCTTTGTGTTGGCAAG
Organism: Kodamaea fukazawae; assembly: GCA_030572255.1. Taxonomy (NCBI): domain Eukaryota; kingdom Fungi; phylum Ascomycota; class Pichiomycetes; order Serinales; family Debaryomycetaceae; genus Kodamaea; species Kodamaea fukazawae. The sequence goes on along the minus strand of JAJLZQ010000003.1, from coordinate 308,229 downwards.
GTGTTTCGCATTTCGCCAGCTTCTTCTGGGTTGTTGATGTCTTACGTGCTTCAAATGTGTGGTATCATGTCGTTTTTGCTTAAGACCTATACTCAAGTTGAAAATGAAATGAACGCAGCAGAGAGATTGCTTGAGTACGCGCAAAAGATTCCTCAAGAAGCACCTTATGTGATTACTGAAACATCCCCTCCTCCATCCTGGCCTTCTGGTGAGATTGTGTTTGACAATGTGTGTTTGCGCTACAGAGATGGTTTGCCGTTAGTGTTGCAAAATTTGACATTTGCAGCCAAACGCGGCGACAAAATTGGAATTTGTGGCCGTACTGGAGCAGGAAAATCCTCCATTATGAGTGCCTTGTTTAGAACCACAGAGTTAGACAGTGGTAACGTATTAATTGATGGCATCGACATTTCTCAATTGGGATTGAAGCAGTTAAGATCCCACCTCTCCATTATTCCTCAAGAGCCAGTTTTGTTCCAAGGAACCATCAGAAAGAACTTGGATCCATTCTCAGGTAGTGAAGAACTGAAGTTGAGAGAGTGTTTGGAGAGAGTCGGGTTGGACCTCAACTTAGACCAAGCTGTGGAAGAAGACGGTAACAACTTTTCTCTTGGTGAAAGGCAGTTGATTGCGTTTGCTAGAGCTCTTGTAAGAGACTCCAAGATTTTGATTTTGGACGAAGCAACATCATCAGTAGATTATTCTACAGATATGAAGATCCAGGATACAATTGCTAGAGAGTTCAAGGATTGTACCATTTTGTGCATTGCCCACAGACTTAAGACAATCACTAACTATGATAGAATATTGGTCTTGGACAAGGGAGAGCTTCAGGAGTTTGACACTCCTTGGAAGTTGTACAACAACCAAGGCGGTATCTTCAACCAGATGTGCAAAAAAGCTAACATTTCGGAGCTGGACTTCAGGAATAAACATAGTATTAGCTGAGGTCGTCTTGAGTGTTGCTTTTGATCAAATATTGATGCGGCGTTTTTGCCTTTATTGGCAGCTACCACTGATTCTTGTAAATACTAGAACCACTTTTTGAAGGTGGTTTGATTAACAACTGACAATTGTAGTGTACAAAGAAATAAACATCTTCACAATATATAAAATGTATACGGAGCTATGGAACCTTAAGTCTTCTCTAAGTCACAAACCTAAAGTCTAACCTCTTATTTCCTTCATCAGTGGTGTTGAGCTTGTAGTGTTCTTGCTCTTCGGCTGTCAACGCATTCCACTTCTTCTCACGCTGCTTGTTTCTCCAAGAATAGTAGAACCTTGCAAACAAACATAGGCCAATGGCACCAAACGCTATTCCAATCAAATCGACGGTCCCCCTATGGTATAATGGAGCATCATCTTTTCGGTAAATATTGGCAGAGGTGATCAGAGCAACTTGTGAGAAGATGTTGACCACAGCAGAAGAGACAGCTCTGGTTCTGACGGCATTGGAGTTGCTCGAGCACCAACTGATGGTCAAAGCAGCAGTTGGAGGATGGGATAGCAATACAGTTAGCAAGGCGTAAGTTCCCCAAATATCCTTCTGGGCATTGGGCCAGTATCGTAATGCAAGCAAACCGACTGCACTCCAAATAGGAACGATGATAATGGTTAAGGACCTCAGATTGATTGCCTCAGAAAACCAGGAAATTGCCATCATGGTCAAAATGTTAAAGATAGCAATGGGAATAGTTAAGGCGTTTGTCTTGAAGGTGCTAAAGCCCATCTTTCTCAAAGTGAGCTGTAAATAGTTGGACACCGGGCCCGTGTTGATGTCACCAAGAAGTCTAATTGCATATATGGGAAGCAAATCAAAGTCCAATAAAGTTTTGATCAACTCCCTTATTCCAACAGGCTCTCTGTTGTGCATGTCACCCTTGGAAGGATCATCTCTTAACACCTTATTGACCAAAAGCTTTTCTTCACGTTCTGTGTACCAGCCGTTAGGACGGTACCAAGTCTTAGTCTGGACAACCGAAGCAGGCATCTTGAAGTAAGAAGCAATCCCAATAAGAAATGTGTACAGCCCTTCAACCAAGAAGAGCCATCTCCAGCCGTCTGGAAGAGCGTGAGTGCTGATTCTCAACAAGGCAAATGCAAGCAACGAAGACACAATGCTGGTACCATAAATGGCAATATAGAAAAAGGAGATTCTGTGAGGCAACTCTTTGCCAGTGTAGAAATAACTCATCCAAAGGCAGACATCACAGATGAACCCACCCTCGAATAGACCAATCAATGCTCTGGTAGCGTAAAAGCCGTGTTCGTTCTTGATAGCAGCTTGAGACATGGAGACGGCGGACCACAAGATGATTTGGGTGGGGATCCAGATATCTGCCCCCAACTTCTTGGAGATCAACTGCGAGGGCAACTCTGCAGCCAAGAAACACACCAAGTTGATGGTCATCCCAAGGTTGTACTGGTTGGTGGTAAGTTTTAAGTCCTGAAGTAAGTTGTCCGAGAGCGCTTGGCCGATGTTGCCTCTGTCAAAGTTCAAGGCACTGAACATAAAGAAAGCCCAGAAGGTCACGTACCAGTCGTTTTTCCATAAGACCTTTCTTTCCTCCTCCGGAGTCCATGTGAAGTCGGGATCCAAAAGATGACGGCACTCGTACTCGTGTGCCTCGTAAATAGCAGAGTAGTATTCAAGAACGGCCGGGTCTTGGAAAACGTTATCATACTGCTTCTCTTCAACGGAGGACGACTCATAGTCGTCAATCAGTCGCTGCTCAACGCTAGCAGGAACCTTTTGTTTGTCCTTGTCAAAGTCGGTAGGCATCACTTGGTGGTGTAATCAGAACTTCCTGGTTCTACCACCAAATATTTATAGAACTTGTTGCAAATACACAGGCTGACATTTTCATAACCCAGTTGAGTACTAATGACATATTTACGTGAATAACGTCAACCTCATTTTGCAAATGCTTAATTATTGTCCTCCCAAAGTATGGTTGCAGACCCACAGCCTCAGTTTGCCCACCTTGGGTAGTTATCCCTCCCACAGGCGTGCACAATTTGCAAGTAGCAAGGCCCCTGACAATGTCAAGTACCTCCGGCGTACATCCAGAATGGCATCATCTCTGTTGGTTAATAGAGAATCAATGCCACCTTTTTTGATTGCAAATTTAGCCTTATCAGAACGCTCAAGATTGCCAAATTAGGATTCCACCGGATTTACATTCTCATTCCGTGAAAGCGTCCATACTGGATCTGCACACCACGTTTAGAGAGCCTAACTGTGTAGAGGTAAGATTCATGTACGTTCCAGCGCCAGTAGCTACTACCGCCAAGCGATTGCCGATGAACGGCTGCTCATAGAACATTGGTGTGCCTGAATAAGCAAAGCAGAACCACAAGCTGCATGTAAGTAAGACAAAAACGGAATTGGTAGCGAAAATTAGCAGCACTGCAACTGTGGATGGCCATTCCGTGGAGTCCACCCTATTGCAACCATGACTTCACGTGAAGTTAGTTTATCAGGGTCCAAGTGTGGACCACATAGCATATTTCTCTGACATTGCCTCACCTGATAGATTAGAATGTCTGAGTGGTGGAGACGGGCCGAATCCCCGAGCAATCTCTATCACCGATCACCCCATGCTTGATAGTCATTGCCAAGCTAATAGGCGAATGTAAGAATTGGCGATGAGAAAAGCTAAACGAGATTAGCCACGGTCAATAGTCATACTAGCGGCAAACGTACATCAAAGAGAGTGCCTTTTCTTTAGCATTTCTAACAAGAAATGGTTGGCTGCAAGACTTACAATTTACTCAAAAGAGGTTGGTATTAATGGATATTGACAAATATGGATGTCTAGAGATGCCAAATAATCATTTTGCATATTGTTGGAAGTGTTGTCATCAAAACTTAAGAGTGTTCGAAGGAAGACTTCTTGTGTACCACCATCGCTTCTTTAGTGAGTCCTAGTGATTCGAAAAATAACTTTCTTACTTGTTCCTTCGACTAGGTGCCAACAACAACACACACCATTCCGAATGGTATTCCGATGATCTACGCCTTTGAAAGCAACCTAAGAAAGGTCATCCCATACAACTTTCCATATAAGACACCGGCTAAATCTCGCTGGGTGGGCAGAACACTAGTTGAGGTCTTCAAACTGGAGTTTGGAGAAGATCTCAAATGCATAGAGTACGACATCTCCAACCATAGACTATACGTCCAAGGCAACGTGGGCAGGAAGGGCGGCCCCATCACCATTCAAGGACGAGCACTTCTTTCGAGAGAGATTGAGCCTCATGATGTTATCCACAACCTCAAGCACATGCACGAGCCCAGTGTGCCGGCATCAGATGAGATTGATCTGAACCACCCCAAGACCTCGTTGACGGTGGTCTACGAAGACAACGACATTTTAGTGGTCAATAAACCCTCTGGAGTCCCTACCCACCCCACCAACAACTATCATTACAACTCGATCACCGAGATAGCCAAGCACGACTTGTCGATTCCGTTATGGCCGTGCCACAGATTGGACAAAGTCACCTCTGGAATACTCATCTTGGGCAAGACCAAGGAAGCTACCGCTTTCTACAGCAAAACCATCCAGTCAGAAAAAGAGCACATGTACAAGGAATACGTAACTAGGGTTTCTGGAGAGTTTCCAGAAGGCAAGTTTGCCTACAACTGCCCGGTATTTTTATTGAACGCAAATGGTGGATATCTCCAGCCTAGCAACACGACGGAACTACCCACCAATTCGGCGACACTATTTGAACGTATTGACTACGACTCACAGCTAGACGAGAGCATCGTGCTATGCACACCTCTCACCGGGAAGATGCACCAAATACGTATCCATCTTCGGAACTTGGGACACCCGATAGCTAACGATTACTGCTACAACCCCATCAACGAGAAATTGCCCAATCACCGGATCAACGTGTTGAAGAATTCGGTTGAGTTGGAGCTATATTCAAAACTATGGACAAGATACCCCAAGTTCAAGCATTTGGCTGACGTGGATACTGCTGTCGTCGACAAGTTGGAAACAGTGGACATCCAAGGGGTATGTGGTTGGTCCGACTATCAGGAAAAGATGCTTGAGCTTAGGGAAATGCGAGAGCAGGCGTACCGTAACTTAAAGGGAAGTTCAGGCAAAGTCTGTGATGTTTGTCATCGCCAGCTATTTGACGCAAACAAGGACGAGGAGGACCAAGGGATATGGTTGCATGCATACCGGTATAGGCATAAGGATTGTGAGAGGATCTTTGATTTTGAAACTCTGTTCCCTGCTTGGGCCACCTTTGGAAAAGCGTCGGCATCCAATTAAGGGCTCTAGAAGGAAAACACAAACCACCCATGAATCAACTGCATTAGATAGAATATAGACAAGAAAATGTGCGATTTCAACCATTTGCAGTATATTGACTCTTTTCCCCGAATCATACTAGCTGCTCAGTTTGCTGCAAACTATTTCACGTAGTGAGCTAGCTCTTATCTTGTGCTTTTCTCTTTGTCTGTGACTTCGAGTTAAGCTTCTTGGTCTTATTGGCAGAACTCTTCTCCAGATCCGACTTTATGGTGGCAGATGTTGCCCGTTTCAGAGGGCTCTTGCTCTTCGCCACCGGAGTTGTTGGGCTCGAGGTGTCGTGGTTAAAGCGGTGGTTCTCACGTGAATGCAACTCATTCGATCTTCCAGGCTGCTCTAAAGCTGGACCATTTATAAAGGGAAACTTGGGTTGGTACCATCTCGTCTGGTTCTCTCCAAGGGTGTTTTCCATGCTGACTTGTCTTTTGATGTTGGGGACATGAATCTTAGATAACTTTGCGTGCATTGTCGTGGCAAACTTCTTATCATTGCGGATCAGGTTAATTGCAGAAGTGATTGCTGCTCTGATGGTCTTGAAGTCCTCCTCAGTCTTTGGGACCCTGTGGAACTGGAATCTGTATATGCCTGCTATCAGCAGCACCTCAGATTGAGGAACCAGGGCCTGCAAAGCTTCGAAGAGTATCGTCCGAATACTCCTTCTGTACTCGACTCTGGTAGCAGCAACTCCCATAGGCTGGTTGTTGGAGCGGAAGAACTCCAAGGACGAGTATTTTCCCTTGTAGCTGTCCACCGCCTTTTCTAGCCTGGAGCTGTTCAACTTGAACCCTCCTTTGTTGGTGAAGGTGTATGCTACGTTTGACTTTCTAAAATGAGCCAACTTGTGGGATGCCGGGACAAACTTGAGACTGAAGAAGGGGTTTTTGCAGACTGTAGGGATGTTTCTATCGTTGGGCTTGAGACAATGGTGGATCGCTGTATCGACGCCTTTGATATCTGTTTGGTGTGCTGGAAGAAGGCCAGGATCAGCATGTACAGGAAGTTTGGGCTGTGAATCGTAAAACTGCTCCGCTGTTTTGTAGTTTGCCCGATATTCAGTGAATGCCAGTGTTGTGGAGGAGCTGGGATTCCTGGAGGATGTTTCTTTAGCGGAGGATGTATCACTGGTTGTGCATGTCACGACGGCCCCATCAGGTCGTATTCTCCCAAGTTGTTTCCACAACTGACCACTGTCAGAAGTCACATTCAATGCTTGTTGACCTCTCTTCAGCAAGTAATCGGTTATCAAGCTGAGTCTGCTCGAGCTAGTAGACATCCATCGCACCATGGTTGGTAACGTTTTTTTGTTTGGTGTGAGGCACGGTTAACGGCGGGGGAGGGACGACAAATGAACAAAAGGTAGAATATACACCAAAGAACTATACTACTACTTATAAGAGTGAACTTGTTAAAGCTTTTGAAGTGTTTTGAGGTAGTTTCTAGAGTTTTACGTTAAAATCGATTGGTAGTCGGCTTTTTGAAGGAATTACTTCAAAGGTCTCCAAAGCTATAGGAATTGTGGAATGCATTAGTACTTTACATTTCTCGTATTTGTCTATAACTGTAAATATTAATGTACACGGTCCAGGCCCCGTTGTGAACTGGCTCCTCCAATACTTTTAGGGTTAGCCATCTTTGCAAAGTTCGGTACTCACATTTTATGTGAACACCTCTGTTTTGGAAGTATAATACAAAAGAATTGACTCCTCTATTGGGAGTGAATACCAAAAATTCACTCTTCTCTTTTACCAGCTCCTCTGGCCAGATGACTCTGGCCTTTGGTTTTGCTCTGTGGGCTGCCAAAGACACACTGTGTTATCTGCGGTTGCAAAGGTCAACAACTTCGGGTTAAACTCAATGATCTTTGGCAAATTGACACTGGAGAGAAGCTTGAATGGCTTCAAAGATGGCGGGTTTTCGTCATCTCGCACCTGGTGAGATCCTCCGTCTGTTGTCTTCAAGTTGCTGAGGTCAAACAAGGCGACTTTGCCCTGGTGGGGGATGCCGGCCAACACAAACTTGCCGCAAGGAGAAAAGGTACAGGAGCCAGTGTGTGGATATGCATAATTGACCTTGGGAAACTCCTCCGTGACCAATTTAGTGAGGACCTGGCCATGGAAGGCGTCCAATATGTAGTGTTCATTGGAGTCGGTGGCCACCAATATGAGCTTGCCGTTGTTGGAAAAGTCAACCTTCTCTATAGAGTGGGTTGTGGGGATGGTTGTTTTGAGAAATGCAGCCTTGTCGTAGTTGTGGGTGTCGTACAAGGATATGGAGGCGTTGCCGGCGACGGCAAACACGACGCCCTGCGGGTCGAACGAGAGCACCGACAGGTGGCCGACGTCCAAGCTGCCTGTCGGGGTGGACGTCTTGATGTCCCACAACTTGACGGTCCTGTCCAAACTCGACGTTATAAAGGTGTTTTTGATGGGATTGACCTCGATCGACGTGACAATCTCCTTGTGGCCCTTGAAGTAGCGGATGTACAGCTTGGACGCCAACGACAAGTATCTGATTGCGTGATCTATCTCACCATCCAGCGACGGCGTCAGTGCATAGAGACAGTCCAATTCGTGGTGAGTGAACCGGGCTAGGTGTGCCCCGTACTTCTGGGACTGGATGTCCTTGGCGTGAGTTCCCTTGTGGACATCGTAGAGCTGGATCGACTTGTCCACGCCGGCCGAGATCAAGTGTTGTCCAGAGTCATCAAAGTCCAACGACGTCACACTGGCCTTCTTATGGTAGTCAAACTCCTTGGCAGGCTTGAAAGATGATAGCACCTTGTCGGTGATTAGTGTGGTGGATTTGCTCATGGCAGTTCGCAATGAAAAGTTACTGGAGACAAACTCCGCTACAAGGTGAACAAAGGCTCTCTCCCCACAACACAGATACAGCGAAATGTAGACACCAGTCATGTAACACACACCACACACAACATACGAGTGCTCCCCTGCCTTCCAATACGGAAATCAGCTCATGTCTGGGCACGGATCAGATCACCATCTGTCAAACTTACCGTTCCATGCAGTCGATTGACAACATTGGCTGTCACCACCACGGCCAAAACCATGGGGATGAGCGACACAAACACAGGCACTTTGACCCACAAACCTGCCCTATTCTCGTAGCCACTGGTGCTGGCCCCCACTAGAACCGGTCTGTCTCGGCCAATCTGCCGCCGGGTCGTCTACTGCCCGTCTACCGGTAGTGCCCAGGGCCTTTGGTGTGACCATAGTTTCTGGAGAGACCTGCACACAGCGCCCCCATACAAATTGGACAAAGTGCCCCTAAATGGTACAGCCCACAGCAACTTATTTCTAGAGTAAACACAACCAATTGACATGTCAGAGCCGCCAGTTCCTTTCAAAGTCAAGGCATTGTACGAGTATAAGTCTGATTACGACGACGACTTGTCGTTTCCGGCCAACCAGCTCATAACTGTGGTGGAGATTGAGGACGACGAGTGGTACTCTGGTACCTATGATGGCAAGTCCGGCATGTTTCCAAAGAACTTTGTTGAGATTGTCCATGGCCCAGCACCCCCAGCCAACAGGCCAGTCAAGGCCGCCAAGGCAGAGAGTTCCGACAAGTCGGATGTTGCGCCAATTGATTTGGCAAAGTCCCCCGTTGCCGCCGCCGCCGTTTCCAAGGAGGTGGATCCAATCCCAGAGCCCAAGCTTGATCTGGAGGAAACGACAATTGACCACCCAGAAGACAAGCCTCAGCACGAAGAAGCAGCCCCTAGGCTGCCAGTCAAAGAAAAAACGTCGCCCATTGAGTCCCAGCACTCGGGTTCCGCAGGCGTCAAACCGCCTTTACCGGTGTTTCCAAATCAAAAGATCAATGATCCCTACAGCGTCAAGAAACAGTTTTTGGCCACGGGCAAGTCGTCTTACGTACCAAAGATCACTCCAAGAGACGACTACAACATTGTCGGGCACGCCCACCATAATACCGCTCCTTCCAATGACACGGAGGTTGTCAAGAGCACCACCTACGACGATCAGCCATCGGAAGAAGCAGGTCCAAAAGTTAGTTTGAAGGAAAGAATTGCTTTGTTACAGAAACGTCAACAGGAAGAAGCCGAGAGAGAAGCTGCCGCCTTGAAGAAACAGGACGAAAGAAAGCGGAAGGCGGCCGAATTGAAGCAGAAGAAGCTCGAGGAGGCCGACAAAGTGCAGGCCGAGGAAGACGAAAAGCCTGCTCCACAACCACAAACCCATACCGATTTGAATGACGACGAAGACGCCGAAGTTCCGAGTGTGCCTGTTCCAAGAGTCCCACACAGACAAGACGACGAATCTGACGAGGGTGAAGAAGAGGAGCACGCCGAACACGCAGCTGTAGACGAAGTGCACCAAGATGACCACCACCCAGCAGAAGAGCAAACTCTTGAAGAGCAAGAAGAGGTTGAACCCGAAGAGGAGGACGACGAAGAACTCAAGAGGAAGAAGCTTGTTGAACGTATGGCCAAGATTTCGGGTGGAAGAAACATGTTTGGTATGATGGGAATGGCCTCACCATTTGGCGCTACTCCAAAACCAAAGGCCGCAGAACCAAAGCCAACAAAGAAGCCTGAAGCTGCTCCAGTTTCTCCTGCTTTACCCCAAGCTATCCCAATTATTCCAGGAGCACCTTTGCCTAAGGTGTTGGGTGGTAAGGAGGAGGACGAAGAAGACGAAGAAGACGATGCTGAAGAGGAACAACAACAAAACAAACCTTCGATTTTGCCAAATGCTCAAGATTCGTCGTCCCATCCTGTTGACGAGGATCTGACTGAGGCTGAAGACGTGGATGTTCACCGTGAAGATTCAAAGTCCTTGCACAAGGAATCCAAGTTTGAATCCGTGGCTTCAGATAGTGACTACGACGTGTCCAAGGTCGAGGATTCCATCAAGTTGACCAAACCAATCATCGACTCAGAACCAACTGGATACGAAGCAGACGAGGATATTTCCGATAACAGAAGTGCACTTCCTCCTCGTCCTCAAATCGTCACTAAGGACAACCACAACCCACATACTCCAATTCGAGACAGACACCCCCAAGTCGTGGCATCGCCTGCTCTGGCCCCACCCCCTCCACCTCCAGTTCCAGCACCAGCCAGAGAAGCACCTTCTACTCCAAAGGCCGAGGTGATGCCTTCTCCCAACTTGGCAGAGTCTCCAGTGAGTCCTCCTACTTCTCGCCCACCAGTACCTTCGATTCCTCCTGTTGTTACTGAGAGAGCTGCTCCACCACCCCCTCCTGTCCCAACTTCTCCACCAGCTGCTCCTGCACCTCCATCCAGATCATTACCACCTCCTCCCCCAGTTCCAAATTCCGCCCCGGTACCTCCCATTCCAACCTCTACACCAATCCCACCCACACCCCAGGCCCCACCAGCCAGATCAATTCCACCACCAATCCCACAAGCAGCTCCCGCTCCTATCGTTGTCGATGACGAAGACTCCGACTCCGACATAGAAGTCAACGATGAATCCCAGATTGTCGAAGACGAGGAAGCTGAAGAGCCATTCGACCAACTGTTTGATTTCCTGAAGGTCCCCCAAAGAGCAAATACCATTGCCCACCCACACTTTGCCCCTCCTCCTGTTCCACAGGGCGGAATCCCAGCAATCCCCTCTCTGATTCCAACACACGTCCAGGAGCTCAAGCGTGCATCCACTGATCTTTCCAACATATCCTTGCGTGAACAATCGACTGGACAGTCTATTTCCCCAACCACCAAGCGGGCCTCTATTGACTCGAGCTTCTCCAGAACGAGATCATTGAAGGGCAGAGCAGGTACCGAGAGAACTCAAGCAGAGAGTGCATTGGAAGAATTGGAGTACGAGTTGGGCAACATCAACAGTGCGTCCAACTGGTGGATCAGAAACGAATTGCCAGAGTCTCTTGTTGGTAGAATCGGAGTGGACTTGATTTATGAGGTTGACTCCAACACTATTCAAAAGAGAGGTAACAGGGCCATCAACTACCGTGACTACTACATCTTGTTCTACGATTTGTCCCAGCTTACATTTGAGTTAGAGTACGAAAGTGAGGACCCTAGATCTACAATCCACTTTGTCAATTACTCGGCAAAACCAATTCCTATCATCAGAAAGGATCTCTTGGAAAACTATAGCCGTGCGTTTGGGCAATCCATTGCTGCGTACGCCGCTTCATTGGTCAACACCAACGTCCACGCCAACATTGTGTCGGTGGTGTTTGACAAGTTGAAGACGAATGACCCTGCACCACTCTTGCCAGTGGGTAGTAAGTCCTTTGGTGTGACCATCTATAAGAACTTCAACAACAGTAATATTGCCAAGATTGACGAGATCAAGCCTGGTGATATTTTGTGGGTGAAGAACGGAAAGTTTGTTGTGCACAAGACCTTGGGTAACAAGACCGTCACCATTGGCAACGAAAACCAAGATGGTGGCTACTATGCTTCCATCATCTATGAGTTTGACCCAAAGAAGGAGAAGTTCAGAGTGCTTGAACTGGACGCCCAGGGCCACGTCAAGAAGGAGAGCTATAAGCTTTCAGACATGAAGAGTGGAAGAATTAGAGTATTTAGAGTGGTTGGAAGAGGATACATTGACTGGTGAGGTCTGTCAAGTATCTGGTATAATTTGTAGTGATGTATGTTGAATGAACACGAACGTATGATAGCGAAATGATGGAATGTACATGCAGTCTATAACATATCTAACCTATGGACAAGTAAATCAGTACTGCCAGTAGTACTTAGCAAATCAAAACCACATATACTTACCTCACCAGTAATACCTACCTACTTATCTACAACCCACAACAAGCTCAAGCACATAGAGATCCTAGACCAAAGCAAGAGAATCCACCCAAAGAGTCTCGAACTCTCACCAACCACACTCAAATCCGTAACCAACTGTTCCGCTCAACCAACCACCGCACTAAAATCATGTTAGAATAGAAGAAGGCCCTCATTATGTGGGTAAAGGCTGTACAAAGACTTGGACGGGGCACCAAAAGGACACCAAAAGGACAAGGACAAACAAAAGAAGCATACGACTATTTGTAGCCAAATTAGGGAACGATATTATGGAGTCATCATTAAAAGCAAAGATTAAGATATTTCGTGGGGACATGAGGATTTTCGGCATATCGTGGATATCGATGGAGAAATTACCATGAAAGCAGCCAAGACTGATCTAACAAGGACTAACTGGGACAGGAACTATACTGGGGAAATCAGGGATTAACTTTATAAGGACTTAGTAGCAAAGGATAAGATCGGACAAAGGATAAACGGCCTAATAAACGGGACTAGCAAGGAAATGGACACAAGTTGTAAAGTACAAACAGCAAAAGGAACTAACGGAACTAGCGGAACTAATGGAACTATCACATGGCATCCCTAGCGGGAAGGCATGGCAAAGGGCTAACGGACAACCTCGAGGACAGAAGACATCTGATTCTTGGTGCTTACGACGCACAACGGGACAAAGTGGATACGGTTATTTGGATTGGGGCGGACACCTGGCAACAGACCTAGGCTACTAGAATCTTGTTAATACTCAGAGCCAACAATCCCATACATGTTACTCAAACACCATTTACTTTCCTACCGCACTATACATTAAACGAAGGGAGTGCAAAGCAGATGGGGACGGACATGGGTGTGGAACAGGCGAAAGTCGGATATGCTTGTGAAGTCTTTGGGTGTTCAAACGATTCATCAGTCACCTTGCTTGATCTAGAACAGCTATATGATTGAGCTCATTTTCTGGGGTAATCCTGGGGTTTGCAATTGTAGTCGTTCCACCTTTCTTATATACTTTAGCTTTTCCTGCACAGTGGCGTGCTTGAGTGACGCTTCTTTCCACAGCCGCCCCTGAAACGACCAAGACATTGTGGACAGGTGTCCATTGCGTGTCACGAATGTGGGGGAACTGGTCAATTGGCATGGGTTGATGCTGGGGGTCGACCGTATGGTGCCTTGAGTGTAGCTGGAGCAATAGGTGGGGGATTTTGGCTCGTTGTCGGGGCCTTGGCCGGGCCCAGGCTCTCCTCCACGACACGTCCCTTAGCCGTTTGTGCGACTTTTTTATGGTGCAATACGAAGTACATAAATAGAAGTAGGCAGCCAAAAATTACCACCCTCTAGCATAGCAATGTCCGTTGCCATTCAAGAATTGAAGCCCGACTATGTGTTGACTGTGCAATACCACACCAAGAACGGTGAACCAGACATGGTTTCGGCCCTTGGGTTGAAGACTTTGTTGGAGACGTTGCACAAGTACGATTTTTCAACGCAGGTGAGAGCAGGAGTAGCGTCCGAGTTGCTTGTGTTTGTCCGGTTATCGTCGTCCAAATACGCCGAGGAGGCAGAGAAGGACTTGATCAAGAACTACGAGTTTGGCGTGACGGAAAACAACAACAACCACTCGTCCAGATTGAGGATTGTGTACGAGTACTTGACAACAAGCACCGATTTGGGCGGGGCGGGAATTGCTCCGTCCAAGAAATGGAAGACATTGAGGGCCATTGTGCCCGTCAATGTGGACGACAAGTCGGTCTTGGACGACTTCAAGCACCACGTCAAGCCTTCCAAGTTGACCACTGCCTTGATCAAGGAGAAGTACGGCGTCCAGATTGCGCTCTACTTTGAGTTTCTCAAGTCCTACATCACCTGGTTGATTTTCCTTGCTGCTGCTGGCGGCATCACCTACATCAAGAAGAAGACGTGTTTCCTGTTGACCTACTCCTTCATCAACTTGCTCTGGGGCGTCTTGTTTGTCTCCAGCTGGAACAAGAAGCAGAGCGCCTTGGTCAACGAGTGGGGTGTCCAAAACTCGAGCCAGGTCGAGGACCACTACACCCGTTTGGCCCAGGTCAACGAACACTTTGAAGAAAAGTCCTCCTACAAGCACCTCGGCAACTCGGAGGGTGTCAGATTTGTCAAGCAATTGGCCTTTGTTCCCATTGCCCTTGGCTTTGCCGCCATCTTGGTGTTGTACCAGTTGTCCTGTTTTGTTCTCGAGATCTTCTTGACCGAGATCTACGACGGGCCAGGTAAGGCCATCTTGGCTCTTATTCCTACCGCCATGATTGTTGTGTTTGTTCCCATCTTGACCATTGTCTACAATATTGTCGCCAACTCTCTCATTGCCTGGGAAGGCCACGACAATGACTACAGCAAGCGCAATTCCGCCGTCCTCAAGTCCTTTGTTTTGACCTTTTTGACCAGCTACATGCCATTGATCATCACTTCCTTCATTTACTTGCCTTTTGCCCACTTGGTCGAGCCTCATTTGGGCGACATCCAATCCACCCTTGCCTCCAAGGTAAACGAAAACTACTTCCTTGTCAAGCAACTTCTTCAATTGAAGAAGCAAGAGGACTTCAAGATCAACCAAGGAAGATTGAGCACTCAATTCTTTTACTTTGTTGTCACCAACCAAGTCATCCAATTGGTCACCAAGTACATTGTCCCAGTGGTTATTAACAAGGTTTTGGCCCATCTTAACAAGAAAAAGAACGAAGTCACCTACAACGACAAGCCTTCGGAAGCCACCTGGTTGGCCAAGGTCCGTAAGGCTGCTGCCTTGGGCCAATACGACGTCAACGAGGACTTCAGAGGTGTTGTCGTCCAATACGGTTACCTTGCCCTTTTCGGTCCGGTCTGGCCTTTGGCTCCATTTGTGTGCATTGTCTTCAACATTATCATTTTCAAGTTGGACACCTTCAAGTTGGCCAGTGGGGTCTACTTCAGACCACCTATCCCACAAAGAGTCGACTCCATCAGTCCTTGGAACCAGGCCATCTTCCTCTTGACCTGGCTCGGCTCTGTCATCTCGCCTGTTGTGACTGCATTCTACCGTCACGGCGTTGCTCCACCAAAGCAGCACGGTGCCTTTTCGTTGGACAAGGCCAGTGTCAACGTGCACTCGCCTATTTACTTGGTTTTGATCTTTTTTGCAGCCGAACACATTTTCTTTGTTGTCCACTACGTCTCCACCAAGCTCGGTGACTTGTTCAAGACCGAAGCTGAATGGAACAACGACTTTATTGACAACGATATCAAGTTGAGACGTGACTACTACTCTGGAAATGTCAAGCCTACCTATGTGCCTGAAGACGATGGCGAATGGGCAAACTTCACTGTGGACGATGGCTTGAAGGAAGCCAGCTACATTGCCACTTCTGCTACGTCTGCAACCAGCACCACCAAGCCTGCCACTAACAACGCCAAGCCTGCCACCAGCGCTACTGGCACTTCCGCCTCTAAGACTGGACCTTCCACTGCCTCTGCAAAGAGTGCAGCTCCAAAGGCTACTGCTCCAGAAACAGAAACTGAGGTTATCCCCAGCGTTGCTGGCAACTACCTGACTTCAGCAGACGACAAGGTGAAGCGTGCCCAAGAACTCAAGCAACAGGAGTTGCACAACCAAGAAGAGCACTTGAAGCAGGTGAAGGACAAGTCCGACACCATCATCAGATACACCTCCAACACCGGAGTCGAGTCGATTTCCGCCATTGACGACAACACCCACGTCAAGCTGGCTGGCAACGACAAGATTGGCGCTGCCATCTCCAAGAAAACACACACCTTGGACCCTAAGAACATTGACAGCAACAAGTTGGATCACTCCGAGGCCAGCTCCACTAGCGGCGTCAGCGTCGAAGACAACACCTCGAGTGTCTACAGCGACAGCCCTGCACCCAGCGGTGAAGCCAAGGTGTCGAGGAAAAAGTCTACATTGAAGAAATTGTTCAAAGGAAAGAAGTAGATTGATGCAACTTTATCAGTTTTTAGGTGGTCTAACACCAAATATCGCAGTGCCAACACGGACACTAGAGCTGCCTTGAATGATTGCTTGTTCATAGTCATTACTCATTCCCATACTCAAATCGATGTTAGTGCCATATTTTTCGTCTAGTATTCTCTTCAACTCCACCAACTTGGCAAAGTCCTTGTTTTCCTCTAATTCAGACGTAGACTCGGCAAAAGAGCCAATGGTCATGAGGCCTTCGAATGTCAACTTTTTGCAGTCGGCCGACGTGAGAAAGTCGACTGTTTCGTAGAGATCATCCAACACCTCAGCAGAGTAGCCCGATTTCTGCTCTTCACCCGACGTGTTGATCTGAAGGTATATGCTAATGGGGCTTCCGTCGACCTCGGCCCGAAGTGTGTCTAATTTCTTGCACTTTTTTAATGAGTCGATGGTTTCCACGGCATACAACAGCTCGATGTTCTTGGCCAAGTCCTTGCACTTTCCAGTCTGGAGACCCCCAATAAAATGCCACTTGATGTCTTTGGGTAATTCCTTGGCCTTGCCGACAAGTTCTTGCACGTAATTCTCACCAAAATGACGGACTCCGTGATTGTAAAGAGCCAAGATATCGGACGCTGGTTTCAACTTGGAGACCGCCACCAATCTGACTGGCGGTTTGGAATGGGTTGCCGAAACCTTGTTGACCTGTTCCAACACCGTGTCATATGCTACTTTCAACTCCTGCTGGCGTTCTGCGCTGGCTTGAAGTGTGGACATTCTCTGGATGAATCTCAAAGGTTGTGATGTAAGTGTTTGAAGTTTAATCATTACTAAAAAATCCACTGATGGCTATCGAAAGCAAAAAAGTGGGGAGAAACACCCCTCCGATCTGGTTTAGGCAGGCCACACAAAAGAAATCGCCTTTACGATGGTCTATACAACTAGAGGCATCGCCAAACGCAAAAGCGCAGTTATCCGACTCCCAGTAGGGTCATCTGGCAGCAGCCGTACCGTAGGTAGAGGTGGACGGAAGCTGTAGCTCTCGTGGGACAATGGGGGAGCCCTGCACGTGACCCGGGGCCAGCCCCCAAACTGTGAGGTTGATTTCCGGATTGGGTGTCGTCGCCGCCAAATTGTTTTTTCACGGCTCATCGATCTGAAAATTGGAAACCGACAACATGACTGATTCCATCTACAAGGGAGACGACTTCGAAAGCAAGGTCAGAAAGCAAGTGGAATTCTACTTCTCTGACAGTAACTTACAAACCGACAAGTTTTTGTTCAAGATCTACGAGGCCAATGACGGGTGGGTCGAGTTGCTGACCATCTTGACCTTCTCGCGTATGAGACAGTTCCGCCCAGAAGACAGGGTCATTGCTGCCTTGAAGGAGTCCAACAAGTTGGTCTTGTCTCCAAACGAGGATCTGATCAGAAGAAAGGACCCATTAAAGGACTTCAATGAAGTCAAGAAGAACAGAAAGAGAAACACCGTCCACATTGAAGGGTTCCCCCACGAAGCCTCCCAAGAAGACTTGGAATCCTTCTTCCTCAAATTGGCCGAGCACTTGCCTAAGGAAAAGTCCTTTGCTTCCTTGCGTAGAATCAAGAAGAGAGCCAACAACGAGTTTTTCGGTGTTGTCGATATCGAATTTTGCACCCAAGAAGACGCAGACTTCATCTTGAGCGAATTGAACTTCACCTACCCAGAAGGTGTGGTTGCTGAAGACAAGGACGACGAAAAGAAGCCAAGCTTGAAGAAGATGTCTCTTTTGACTTTCCAAGAAATGAGAGCTAACAGTAAGAGATTCGGTGTCAACGACGTCACCAGAAGAAGAGACAGCTTCAACGAAAACCAAAGAAAGAAGTTCAAGAAGAACCCAAGAAAGGAAGATGAAGAAAAGAAGGACGAACAAAAGTCTGAAGAATCAAAGTCTGAAGAACCAAAGACCGAAGAGCCAAAGACCGAGGAACCAAAGACCGAAGAACCTGCTGCTGCTGCCCCTGCCGTTGCTGCTGATCAAGCCGCCCCAAAGGATGATTAGTGTTGTATAAAGAATAAAGTGTACTGCATACGAGCCTGTAGCTTTCCCGTATGACTGGTATGACGTAAGCTTATGACACTGAGAAGCCAACAGTGTATTGATCGAATTGGAAGACCAGCATTGGGTCGCTGTTTTTCGCCGTTGTTGCAGCATGTTGTTGCAACCCTGCATTGCTGCGAAACCGCACGGCTGCTATACCAACGCCGTTACCAACGGTTCTTGTGCCTAAAACAATGCGAGAACCAAGCGTGATTGAATGGTATTAGGGGTGGAGAATTATTGGTTGTTGTAGCTGGAGTAATAAGGGGGTTGCGTGTAGGGTGGACCCTAGAGTCAGCAGAGCATTTTCGTGGAGAGCTGAGGAAGTCTGATAAAAGAACTGGAATTGGAATTCGCTTTCTTTAGACTTCAGGTGCCTTCTAACCTATGCCTTAAACATAAAAGCATTTCATTTGGTCACAAACTCTAAGATTTGCATCTGTTAAAACAAAAGCTTTTTCATGGATAACCACATTTTGCAGCCAACTATAGAAATGCCACCCTCTCCAAATGGGCATTTCTGGCGTAAGGAATTCGCAACTAACAACCAAGCTGACCGTCGGGTGACATTTCACTGTCTGGGGTAGCTCAGACGATTGACGATGATGGAATGATTGTAACGAAATTGTCAAGGCAACACTATAGTGGCCACACAACACCCTATAAAAGATAATAGACAATTCTGTTTCTCTCTCTGTAATTGTCTGCCACATAAAGATTACCAAGTAGGTGAACTGGTACACTATAGATCCATAAGAAAGGGACATACATGAATGGCATGGTCCCAGTGCATCTTGTTCCCTCCACCACTCTATGCTCTTGTTTTTGCCCACCACTTCCTCTCTCAACCATGACTACACCCACCACACACTGCAGCATTAACCTCAAATTCCTGTGCTCTGAAGAATGTACTGTCTCTCTTACACTTCAATGAGCCACGGTCCGGAATGCACGTCAACATACGAATCTACATAAAATCTCAGCACAGAGCTCCACACTTACATTCCAATACCATTTTTCGTCGATAAACAGCCTAAAATGTATCAGACGTTCTCCATAGGTGTATTCTCTGTTACGACCTCTTCGGTAGTGGTGCGGAAGTGTGTCAGAACTCGGAACTATACGCAAAATCATCTTCTTCACACCTTTTTCTCTGATTTTTCCAGTATTCATAATTTTCAAGTATTCATATAGTCAGCAGCCAACTCACTCCAGTCTCATGAGTACTTTTTCGTCTGGTTAATGTACTCATCGTGACCACTGCTTGATCTTGTTTGGTTTCCTGCATATACAACCGAATAAACCAACGCGTCTACGCGTATCTTTTACAACAAATATCAGACTCCATCATGACTATGGACGAAACCAGCAAACAGAGCTTGTTGACGGCATTTGGCCCTATCCAGGATGATGTGGTGCAGAAGTTATACATGTTTCAAAAGATGTTTGGACATGATGCTGACGATTTGTACGTCAGCTGGGAAACATTCAACGTCAACAAGGTGCAAGAGAATTTGGACTTGACCTTGGATAACCTCGACCAATTCCAGGAATACCTCCAGGCCAGCATTTCGACTCCGTCCGCCAAGGCCAGAGCCGACGTGACGTCCAAGAGAAAAGGGATCCGGTCCACGGGTCTTCTTTCGAGTCCTTCTGGGCCAAGAACCCCACTAGTGAAGAAGAGAAGGGTCGACGACTCCAACGTTGCGTCCGGAGGACTCTACACATCGTCTCCAGCAGCATACGAAACGGCGCAGAGCAGTTTCAAATCATCCTCCCCCATCAAAAAGCATGCCCCAAGCCAAAACTCGGAGAGTTCCAACACTGTGTTGGAGACCTTAAACCCACAGATCGACGAGTGTGCCGGGTACGTGCAGCTCGACCAGGACCCCGCAACCGCCATCAAGCCGTTCAAGTTGGCGGCCAACTTCGATGCGTCCAAGTTCAACTTCAGAACCATGGCCATGAAGTTGTTGGAGAGCGCCGATGTGTTGGACGAACAGATCGACCACTTCACCCAGCTATACATGGAACACGACAAGAACGCACACATGGGAAACCCATGTTTGAGCTCGCAATTCGACATAGTGTGTGCCGGTAGAATCGTGCCCGATTCGCCCACCTACGACCAGCTGATCAACTACACCTTAAACAGCTCCTCGCTCTACTTGGAGACCTCGAGAATGGGGGGGATAGGACAGAGAATCCCGTTGGATCTCAGCCAGTTGAAGGGATATTCGTTTTTCCCGGGCCAGATAGTGGTGTTGAAAGGAAAGAACCCGACAGGCAGTGCCTTTGTTGTTGGGGAGGT
The DNA here is from genome assembly GCA_030572255.1 of Kodamaea fukazawae. Classification (NCBI taxonomy): domain Eukaryota; kingdom Fungi; phylum Ascomycota; class Pichiomycetes; order Serinales; family Debaryomycetaceae; genus Kodamaea; species Kodamaea fukazawae. The sequence continues at coordinate 287,762 of JAJLZQ010000003.1, read as the reverse complement.
GTTGAAGGTGCCCGATCTCGCTGCGCCGGTGTCGACGGCGGCAGAGTTGCTGAACTACCAGGAAATGCAAGCCGAATCTGGAGCCACCAAGGTGGTGGTGGCACTGGGACCCTACTCCAACCAGCATACGCTCAACTACGACAAGTTTGAGCGGTTCATCGACCACGTCAACGAGAACGTTCGGCCGCACATTGTGGTGTTGAGCGGCCCCTTCATCGACATCACCAACCAGGCGGTCAGAAACGGCGACTTGGAGGTGGAGGGCGACAAGCAGCCCGCCCGGACCTTGGACGAGTTGTTCAGAAAGGTCATGACGCCCATCCTCCGCAAGATCAACCCCCGCATACAGGTCATTTTGATCCCGGCCCTCACAGACACCATCGTTAAGCATTGTTCCTACCCCCAGGACGCCTTTGACAGAAAGAAGTACGGGTTGCCCAAGAACGTCAAGGTGTTTCCCAACCCGCTGAACTTCTCTGTGAACGAGGCGCTTTTTGGTTACTCCAACCTCGACATTTTCAAAGACTTGAAAGACGTTTTCTTGGACGACCAAGCCACCGTTTTGGGCAACAGGTTCGAGCGTGTTGCCAACCATGTCTTGGAACAACGAAGATTCTACCCCTACTTCCCTGGGTCGGTCAGGAGGAACATCACGGCCGACAGCTCCCGCTTGTACGAGGGCGTGATGAGCGACGAATTGCCCGATGCGGCCGTCGGTGGCTCCACTTTGGAGGTGCCCTACTTGGGCTTGTCGGACTTGGGCAGCACCTTGCCAGACGTCTTGATCAGCCCGTCGGAAATGAAGTACTTTGCCAAGGTCGTCAAGGGCGTGGTGGTGATAAACCCAGGCTTCTTCATCAAGGGCAACAGAGACGTGCTGAGGGAAGACGGCAGCTACGCCGTCTTGACGATGGAGTCCCCGGACTTGAACTCCAACGTCGAACAGGTGTCGGGCCAGGACTTGTACTACCACAACATCTTCAAGAGGTCCAGAGTAGACATAGTAAGATCTTAATATACATTACACACGATGCATGCCGATGAGATAGCTGTACTGCAGGCAACTGGCCACCCATGTAAGGTACGTCACTCTGGTTATAGCTACTACACTCTGGTTGTAGCTGCAAGTTGATGCTGGAGGTGGTAGGTATACGAGTTCCCAAAACACTCTTCACCACCAGCGTAGCCTACTTTTGCACATTGAAGCAACTTCTTTTGTTCATGTTGACTACTGTTGCCAGCTAGCTAGGTGCATTATCACAGATGCCTTCCCCCTCTTTGCAGCCACAAATTTGTATTAGTTGCGTTTGAGATTTACGGCGGCGTGAGTTGCAGCCAGATTTTCTCCTGCAGCTGTTTCAACTACTACTTTTCGGTATAACAAGAAATTGCACTATAAACCTCTTGTCTACAGTCATTTTAACGGTCTTCTTTTAGTTTTCAAGGGTTGTAGAGCACTAGGACAGCTCTAGAATGACGGTTGCAACATAATTCATCGAAGTAAGCTTTCCAGCTTGCGTTAGCGAGCATAAAGCATGGGGCACGCGCTTAATTCGGAAATGTAACAGGAGCCGCGTACAACAAAAATTAGTGATAGGTATTACTATGTCTGTGGTTAAAGCTGTGTCCAGGTCAGCCTTCAAGCTACGGGACTACCAGCAGGAGGTGATATCCACGGTTCTTAATGCGTTTGACAGTGGGGTGAACCGTTGTGCAGTTGTGTTGGCCACCGGGGGCGGTAAAACGGTTGTATTTTCCCACTTGATTCCACAAATCGTTGCCAAACCTTCCCAAGGAAACAAGACACTTATCCTCACACATAAGGCTGAATTGCTTGACCAAGCAATTAATACAGTTCGACTTACTTCTCCGGACTTGAAGGTTTCTGCAGACATGAATAAATTCAAGCCTGAGCCAGACTCTGACGTTGTGGTTGCCTCTGTTCCAACACTCAAGTTCATGTCGCGATTACTGAAGTATCAGCCCCAGGAATACAAGGCGATAATCATAGATGAATGTCACCATGCTACTGCCACTTCGTGGAACAAGATTTTGACATATTTTGGTGCTGATACCCCAGACCTGAATATATATGTGGTTGGCTTCACAGCGACATTTGAAAGGAACGATGGCGCTAGCTTGATGGATGTTTTTGACAAGTTAGTATACCAAAAATCCTTGTTGGAAATGATCCAGGACAAGGAGTTGTGTGATATGAAGTTCTCTACCGTGGGGTCTGAGTTGCGATTAGACAAGGTCAGGAACCGCAACCATGACTTTCTCTTGTCTGACTTGGCCGAAGTGGTGAATAACCCAGATGTCAACCAAAAAATGGTGGTGGGCTATTTAAAGTTACGCCAGAAGTTTGGCTTCAAACGTACTCTTGTGTTTTGTTGTGATATTGAACATTGCCAAACACTCACGGCGTGTATGAGGTCCCAAGGAATCAACGCTCAATACGTGACAGGTGCCACCGATAAGAATGAAAGACATGAAATAGTCAAAGACTTTAGAGATGGTAAAATCGATGTCTTGTGCAATGTGCAAGTGTTTACTGAGGGGACAGACATTGCAAATATAGATAGTCTTATCTTGGCTAGACCAACCAAGTCGCGTACCCTCTTGACTCAGATGGTGGGGAGAGGCTTAAGAAACTTTCCCGGTAAAGATGTCTGCCATGTCATTGATATGGCGTTTATAGCTGGAGGTGGGAAGCGGGCTTCTTCAATACCTTTGCTTTTGACAATGCCTGGAGATACGATGGTGGAAAGCAGAAGATTCTCCGAGCTTGCAAAGCAGAATACTTACCCAGCTGCATCTGATATCGACATGTCTGCATTGAATGAAAAGCTTGAGAAGTTGTCCCTCTTGGGTCAAGCGGTGGATTCTATCGAGGTAGATATAAAAACCATCGATGGTTTTGCCAATTTGATGTTGAAAGGCGCCCAGAAACGAGACATCATTCCTCCGATGTCACCATACTTTGAATCATTACAGGATAAGAAGAAACCTTCCCAAATATTATTGGAACTGCATACTCAAAGTGATCTATTAAGATGCAACAGAGAGCTCCAAAAATCCTCACTCGAGTGGAAAATGCTTGGCTTGGGCATTTGGGGAGTTCCAATTAACTACTCCGACTTTCTCTTGATTGAGTATACTAAAGACGGCTATGAAGCAACTATGCAAAGAGTTAGCGACAAAACAATATATCAGCAAAGAGAAAAGTATTATGAAGTGGAAAAAGTATGTGCTCCCACCAATGACCTTGAAAAGATGCTGAGGCTCTGTGAATTATCATACCGTTCCATGCCACGTTTCAATGGTCAAAAGCAAAGGCGTATATCCAAAAAACAACTTGAATTCTTGACAAGGAAGTTCCAAATAGTTTTTGCAAAGTTGTACTCCCTGGATGGAATGATGAAGGAGCTCTTAAAAAAGAAGATTGCTAGACTCAATATGCACGAAGCATCCACGTTTATTTTCATTTTCATCTTCTCACCAAAGTCAATTCCTATTAGGTGGCAGTTGAACCAATGGTTGGGACCTGATAATTATGTTTTGAAAGGTGAGGGTATGGACATGCAACAATTCCGAGAAGTACTGGACTTGAAGCGAGAACTAGGAGACAAAACAGAGAAAACAGATGAGAGCGACACAACAGCTCAATCTTCATTGGATGTTGAGCAAGACGACAATGTTTATATCGAATATGATTGGAATAGCTCTGTGGAACAAGATGAGAAACGCCAAAAAGAGCTTGACAATAGTTTTATGGAAAAGCATGATGGCGAATTGACGGCAAAAGAACAAGCAAATGAACTCCCGAAAGAAACTAACAGCATATCTAAAAGGGCAGGAGAAAAGGCCACACTGGTGCTGAAGGTAGGAGACGTGCTGGGCTCGCATAGAGGCTTCGACTGGCGTTGGGCAGAAGTACAAGCAAAGGAACACGAGAACTCCAAAAAGGTATCACTGAAATAGTCAAAGGAGAGTTTTACACTGCACCGTGGTGAATTGAGTGTGTTTAAAGGATAAAGAAGCATCAGGGGACGTTTAGTCCCCTTCATAGAAATACGGTGGTGCTATAGTAGTAGCTACTTAGATTTAATATACTTGTATGGATATCAATAGTACCAGTGGTAATCTGTATTGCAGACATAAAACTGCGCCAGCTAACCTATAAGCATGCCAATGCCCCTCGTATACACCTACTATCTCTTTGTCGTGTCGAGTTGGTAGCTCGTTAGTCACATGAGACGCTCCATGAGATGGTTTGTTTGGCTTTTCAAACCGCGCACCAGTTTGTTTTCGCTGGCACTTTCCATTATTAAGCAACATGAAGCTCTTCACGATTCTTCTAGCGCTACTCACGGCGTTCAGCATAGCGGACCCCAACGTGGTTCACACCGAGGAGGCCGAGAAGATCATCAGCCAGTCGAAACACACCAACAACTGGGCCGTGTTGGTTCTGACGTCTCGTTTCTGGTTCAACTACAGACACATGGCCAATGTGTTAAGTTTGTACAGAACAGTCAAGAGGTTGGGGATTCCCGACTCGCAAATCATCTTGATGTTGTCGGACGACATTGCATGCAACCCGCGGAATGCCTTCCCCGGAACCGTGTTCAACAACATGAACCAGGCCATTGACTTGTATGGGGACTCGATCGAAGTGGACTACCGTGGGTACGACGTGACTGTCGAGAACTTTGTCAGACTTCTCACCGACCGTTGGGACCCAGACCACCCCAGATCCAAGAGATTGTTGACGGACGAAAACTCCAACATCTTCATCTACTTGACCGGTCATGGAGGGAACGAGTTCCTCAAGTTCCAGGACGCAGAGGAAATCGGATCTTACGACATTGCAGACGCCTTCCAGCAAATGTACGAGAAGAAGAGATACAACGAGATCTTCTTTATGATCGATACGTGCCAGGCCAACACCATGTACGAGAGGTTCTACTCGCCCAACATCTTGGCTGTCGGGTCGTCCAAGATCGACGAGTCCTCCTACTCCCACCACTCCGACTTGGATATCGGGGTGGCCGTCATCGACAGATTCACATACTACACCTTGGAGTTCCTCGAGAACGTCAACAGGAGCTCCAGAGTGACGTTGGACAAGCTTTTCGACGAGTACACCATGGAGAATGTGCATTCCACTCCCGGGATCAGAACCGACTTGTACCAGAGAGACGTCAACCAAGTCTTGTTGACGGACTTTTTTGGAAACGTCCAGAACGTCGAGGTGGACGGCGTCGAAGAAAACTTGTTGCATATAACCAACCGTGATAAAGATGGCCATGACATTGTGCCCGAGGAAGAGGACATGATCAGCTGGGGTGCATGGACCGTCAACACAACAGTCCCCACCTCCGAAAGCAACGACCAACCACACAAGGGAATGGCAATCGGCGTGGGTCTTTTCGTATTAGGTGCTTGGATCTTCCTTAAGTAGTAATAGAGTGAGGTATGGGTATTTGTAGGTGGAGCAGCATCCATAGGACATCGACTAAGGCACGAAAAGTGCAATATTTATGGTATTAGAACCAGAAACTATCATCTGGTGCCCGTACATTATAAGCTTGTCATGCTTTTGCTCAAAATAGCCTTTTAAGTGCCATTAGGCAATCTATAAACTGCCCTCTTCATGTGATACACGTAAATGCAAGCCATCTGCACGGTACCTGAACAGGGCGACAACTGGGAGACCGTTATGGGAGCCGCCCTACTTTCTCGATTTACAACCAATAGCAATGGCATAACCCTTCGTTATTGATCTGACATCCTCGGGCGATTTCAGCAGGTCTCTAAGCTCTGCTTTGCAGCCGCTACCACACGAAGCCTGCACGTTAACTCCGTGCAAACCACACAGACAGCTCCAAGCAAGTAGGGCACGTCCTCAGATGGCCCATAAACACCGCCTTTTCTTCTACATTCTCCCCACTGATGCAATAAACACCACTTGTGAAGTCCCTATGGCCACCTCCCATCCCAAATTCCATCACTTTGAGCTGCCATTTTTCCACATTTGCAACCTCACATTCACCGTCATACTAACAAACACGTCTACGCACAAAAATTACAAATAAAAACAACAACTGAGGATGCCATCTATTGTAAGCGCCAGCGAGCTCTTCAATCAAATAGCATCGAAAGACGTGAGCAATGAGGAGAAACTCGATTTAATACTTCAATTGAAGAGCCACGTCAAGAAAGACTATGTTGATCTCACCCAGGTACCTCGGTACTTTGAGGCGCTCTCGATCGCGGTAGACATCCATGATCTAGGGATCCTGTCATATAGTTTCAGCGTGTTGTCCCACCTTGTCAAGCGAGTCAGCATGCAAGAAAAGTCGGGCCAGGTGCTAAAGCTGCAGGCCTACTTGGTGTTGCCCATCATCATCAGCCGTATGGGGGACTCGAAATCATCCTCGAAAACGTCTGCCAAAAAAGCGTTGGAAGCATACTGGTTATCTGCACCCAACATTGTTGACCAGAATATCCTGGAAATAGCATTGAGGCATAGAAACTCCACCATCAACATAGAAGCCGTCAACTGGCTCAACCACCTCATCTCAAATATCAACCAGCACTTCAAGTTGAACCCATTTTTGCCCGAGTTGGTCTCGTTGGTGAAGCTGGGTAACGCCGAGGTCACAAATAGCGTGGGGGACTTGTTGGCGAACTACTACGGCCTCAAACATAACAAGTTGTACAAGTTTGACTTGGCCAGGGAATTGGAAATACAGAATATCTCCTTGGCGACAACCGACCTTTTGATGAAGAAAGTTGGAGGTTTGGAGTTTGATCTTGAGCCTGTGAAACCAAAGCCTGCACCAACCACAAGCACCTCCAAAGAAGAGCCCAAACCAAAACCGCTGTCGAGAATTGCGCTGCTGTCCTCTACAACCTCACATTCACACTTGCAGCAACACCGGGAAGCACCTCAACAATTGCACAAATCTGAACCATCTGAAGAACCACAAACGAGTTCCACGAACGACGATCTTCTGGTGCTCCTCCAGAAACTGAAGTACGATTTGGATCCTTCGGTAAAGCCGCTCGATTACTCGAGTGAAGACTCGTTGATGAGCATTATACACGAATTCCAACCCGCCTTTAGCAACAAGGAAACAGAATTCAACTGGAATGTTCGTGAAAAGCATGCTGTCAAACTTAGATCCATTGTCAGAGGAAACTCCCCAATACTTTATAGAGATGCTTTGATGGCGTGTGTTCGAGAATTGTCCGAAGGAATATCAAAGTGTATCAACTCCTTGAGAACTACATTAAGTGCCAACGGTTGCCAGTTGATCAAGGAATTAGCAATCACCTTAGGTCGTCACTTTGACCCGCTCATCGATCTTTTCATTGGCCATTTGTTAAAATTGTGCTCTGCTACAAAGCATATTGCCCTGACAAATGCCAATATGGCTATCTGTGCAATCTTTGCAAACTGCTCGTACAACTCCAGGTTGATGGTTAAAGTTTTTAACGCTTCGAACGAGAAAAATATCCAACCGCGTACCTATAGTGGTACTTGGTTGCAAATTTTGGTTCTTAGGTTTCACGATAACCCATCTTTCTCAGTTGCTCATGGTGCAACTCCTCTGAGTACTGAGTTGTGTTCCAAGATATTGCCCAAGTTACTTGCTGACCCCAACCCTACCCTGAGACAAAGTGGTAAGGATGCATTCTGGTGTTTCTGGGGTAAATTCCAATCTGAGGCAGAAACTTTACTTACGAAGTTGGAACCAAAGGTGGTGAAGGGATTGGAGCGTTCCAAACCTCAGGCTTCAAAGGTGGTTGCCTCTGTTCTTACCGTCAAGAAGCCAAGAGCATCTTTGAAAGAGTCTATCATTGAGCGTAATAGAGAGATCAGAAGAAGAGAATCTTCGGGCTCGAGGCCTGGCTCAAGGGCAAGTTCTGAGAACTCAATTCAGATCCATCTTCCACAAAAGCCGCCAAGTCGTATTGGAAGCTTGCCCACTAGATCACTCTCTAATAGCACCATTCCAAAGCCTCGAGATATATCGCAGACTTCAGTTGCTCATGCTGAGAAGGTGAGAACCCCAGAATTACCTGCTGCTTCTCAAATCGAGACTCCATTTTATACCGAGACACCTGCAGTTAAGACTCCCGACGCTGACGTTAGTATGGAAATGGATAAGAAACCTCCAGCTAGTGCAGTTCAAAGTTTTGATATACAGGAAGACCCAATACTTAAATTTTTATCTTCCAACCAAACCGACTTGATTGTGGAAGGTATTAACTTGCTCAAGTACGCTATTTTAGGCGGGGAGGAGTTATCTTTTGAAGTTCGTGGTTTGCTTAAGAAAATATCAATCAGAGAACCAGAGCTATTGAAGCCACTCTTCCTTTCTACGGATATCCTTTTCAAGAAAGCATTGAACTTCTTCACATCTGAAGATTTCTTTAGGGTTTGCTCTATATTGATTTTCCCTGTTACCGAGAAGCAAGTGGATTTGCTTATCACCATGTTTGAAGTTGAAGTGATATATGACTGCACTACCAAGTTATTGTCGTACACAATTAGCACCTCCAACATTTTGGACAACGATGACGGCTTGGCTATACAAATTATCAGGTACAAGTCCAACATTATCCGTATGATAGTTGGGTTTTTGAACATGGGATTGGACAAGATTCCTATCAGTGACAACTACTTCCGCAAGTTGACCTCCAATTTGTTTGAACTTATTAGCTTGGTGAGATCTACAGAGGTTTTCGATACCTTCTCGCAATTGACTAAGAAGTTGCATGAAATCAACACTACCTTATTTTTATCTGAGTTGAGTCTTCAAGACGACACCGTGCAAGAAGATGTGGAAGAGGTTGTTGGGATTGAGAGGAGTGAAGCAAAGACAAGTTTGTCTCACCAATTGGGTCCCTTGTTTGAATTGACCCAGGTTAATCCAAGTGGGAATATTGACAACTTTTCTCCAGTCAAATTGGGTACTGAGTTTACAATGATTATGCCTGTTAGAAAGGAAAATGACGAGATCACTTATATCCCCAAAAAGAATGGGGTTGAGGAACCTGTGAGTGGAAGTGGAATTGAGGAGTCTGCAAAGTCCACAGCCGACCTTGATGTCCAAGAGGATATTGAAATTGCAACTCAGGAAGATGAAGCTACTAAATTGGGTGATACCTCCACTCAAGACGACCAGATGGAGATCGATCAAGCTGAAGAGACGAGCGACGCACCACAATCTGAAGAGCACACCGAGAAGGAGACTAGCAATGCTGACGAAGTCACGTCTAGCGAAAAGTTGAAAGATGCTCCAGCTAGTAGTCAGCGTCTTCTGTACGGTCACAAGATGCAATCTCCATTCCAGGACCACACCGACGATGACAATATCTTTGTCGAAGAAGGCGACAAGGGAAAGCAAGCATCTGAATTGTTTGCCAAGTTTGATGCTGTAAATGAACACTCAAATGAGTTGGTTGAAGATTTTGCGCTGGTCAAGATTACCGAAGGTAACGGAGGATTGACTAACGCGAGCTCTATCCAGTCATTCATCGACAGGGTCGACCCATTGAGGGCCGTTTCCAGCAAGGCCAAGCACATCAATATCTACGAAGATGCAACCGGGTCACCCCAAAAAGTGAAGGAGTACAACTACTCGGACATGAATTGGTTCAACTTTCAGGTGGCCAAATTGTCCCTTGAAGATAAGGACGCCTCTGAGAGCGAGGAGTACTCGATCGAGAGCTTGAAAAGTGTCATCGAACGCATTGGAGACAACACTGCGTCGGAAAAGGATTTCGTGATTGCTTTGAACTTGCTTCAAAAGCTCGACGTACGGGACGGAGACTTGAATCTACAAAACTACTTTGCAATCCACGGCAAAACGCAGTTGGAGGCGGCCATCTGGAAGATGTTTGAACACATGCCCCAGATGGAACGCACGAGGGTTTTGAGCGGCATCATTTTGATTAAGCAGTTGCTCATAAACAGATGCCACCTCAAGTTGAGCACACTTTGGGATACCTTGGTCTCATTGAGCGAAATCGAAAACACAGACCCCAACCAACACAGCATTGAAAATGAATTGGAACACGCATTGGGTGAAACATTTGATGAAACATTGAGTGGAATTTACAGCACACAAGAGATTTTGAATCATCTTTTGGCTTCTTTGGGATCCAAAACAAATGATTCCGAAAATAGACCCAAGTCATTAGTGTTTGTTTTAGATTGTTTATCTAAGGTTTTGGGTGTGAATTCATTTACGTTACTTGTCAATGACGGACTAATCGATCAGATCGATGGTTTCTTACACAAATACATCAACGACGATGAGGTCGAGGTGAGGCGATGCGTGATCCACAGCTACAGCAAGTTGTTGAGAGCCTCGAGAATCGCCCACTCCAGCGATGTCAACAGACCAGACAAGCAAGAGGAGAAAAATGCCATGGACAAGGTCATGCAGAGCTTGTCGTTGACACAGCGGAAACTCGTTGAATACTACAGCTAAACAGTGATCTGAGGAATGTTTGAGATCCATGTGATTGTTATCATTCCCATATAAAACAAGGCATTTCATCTGGTTCTATATATATATAGGTGGATACTACACAGTTGAACTGGTGTCCTAACATTAATAAATACACAAGAGAAGATACTACAAAGTTGAGCTGTTGTCCTAACATTAATAATACACAAGAGAAGACGGATTAATAAGAATTGAATGTGCCTGGGCATGTTGAGGACGTCGGAAATGTTCTGGAGTGATTCCTAGAGTTCATTTGCAACCATTTCTTTGCCGCAAAAAAATACGGCTGTGCGCCAGCTTCCCATTGGAGAGTAGGGTTGGTGATGTGGTGGCTCCTTTATTGGAAGGAAGGAATTAGAGGCCACTGTCTGTGTCCACTCAACGATGAGTTATGGCAACTTGCTTGAAGATAGTCTACTTGTTTAATTTTTGAGAGCAGCAAAGTGTGTGGGGAAAGACGTTACTCAGTCTTTGGAGGTTGGAGGAGTCAGGATGGCATCGCCATTTTCTGTCTTGACGCTGTCGACGTCGATTCTCTTTGGTATCACCTTGGTGACCTTGGAGTTGACCACATCGTCCAAAGAGCCTCCATAATGCATTGGTTTGTCTAGTCTTTGTTTCATTATACCACCTTTGTTGGAGAACATGGAGCGCTTCTTCATCATCATGGCTGCGCTGATCTGGTGCTGTCTCTGCGATGCTTGACCCATGGGATGTTGGGACTGTGTGGGAGTGGGCTGGATGCTCATCAAGGAAGGATTCATCACCTGGTACATTCCGTTTCCGGAAAACCCATAGTCCTGTTCGGCCATGTAATGGGAGTTCATTGGGATCACCTGCTCCACGTTATATATTCCAGCGCTTGACGGTTGAACCCAGTACTCTTGCTCCAAGTTGATGCCTGTTCCTCTCTTATAGGCTATTTGGTTGTCGTATCCCTCATAACCGATCTGGGGCCCGAAATGAGTATTATGTAAAGGAGTCTTGACGGTTATGGAGGGATGCATTTGTCTGGAGAAGTTGGACTGATACTTGGCCAGTAAGGGAGGAGCAGGGAAGAAGTCGTCGTCCATTCTGGCGGATTTGGGCACCATGGAGTTGGGCAATGGAGTCTTCAATGGCTGTGCTTGCTCAATCAAGTATTCGTCGTTGTACACAACTTGGGAGTTGCCGTTTGAGTTTGCGCTTCCACCCATGAATTGGTTCTGGGCACCTCCCGAAGGGTAGATGAAGACAGATGGGTCCATGACTTCGTAGTTTTCGTCAAACTGGGAGTTGTACCCATTGTGGTAGTTGGCATCCAACGTTATGTACTCTTCTCCAGCACCACCAAACTGGCCCTGTGGTGGTCCTCCAGACATATTCTGCTGATAGTACATGTGGTGATACTGCTGCTGACTGTTTGGGTCACTTGGGTTGAAGTAATCCAAGGGAAAGTCATCCTCATAATCTGAATGGTGGTTGCTATACTGCTGTGTCTGGGGCTCTTGGTAGTCAAAGGAGGCCTTTGACTTTGACACAGAGACTGTTTGTGGCTGGGGCTGCAAAGGAGCCGGCTGCTGCTGCTGGGCGATGGCCGGGGTCTCTGTGGCGCCTCCCGATGCATTGGTGGAGATGTTTGTTGTGTTGGCCAAGCCGTTGGACTCGTCAAATGTTGGCACTTCATTGATTCTCTTTTGGTTTTCCATGTGGTCGGCCAATTGGCTGTACAAGCTCGATGTTTCATCGTACTTGAAGGATTTGGCCGGTTCCTTGTGGGCTATGGTGGTTGCGTTCTGGCCGAGCTTCTCCTTCTTCAAGTCTCTCTCCAAGGCGTCGGCCATCAACTTGTCGTGGGGGACATTGAACCAGAAGAAGACCTTTTGCTTCTTCTGGGTCCTCAAACACGAGTTCTTGAACAAAAACTCCAAAAACTCACTTCTGGGGGGCTCCAAAATGGCGTCGGTCCCACACTTCAAGTTTCTCAAGTCTGAAAAGATACCCTCTTCAAACTTCTTTCTGTCAATGATTTTTCTTCCAAAGTGTTCAAACTTGTAGACTATGCATCTAACAATGTCCGTCCCCGTGATGAAGTAGAGATTGTTCCAATACACACATGAAACGAACCCTTCGTCGTGGTTCAAGTAGTATCTTCTAATCACCTGGTTCTCCTGCCAATTGGCGGGTGCCGTGGCGAGAAAGAACTTGAGGTCCTCAATCAACCTCAACGACTCCTTGACCTCCTCCGAGGTCTTGGGGTCCGACAGTAGCTCTTTGTTTGACATTGTGGTGGAAAATACGTGTCAAATCAATAAAGAACGGTTAAAAAGTTGGTTTTTCCTTGCAGGCGTGCTGTGTATTTGTCGTGGTGTGTGTGGTGGTGTCGAATTGAGATGAAGCTGTGTGGCTGTAGTTGGAATGGAGCTTGTTCTCTAACGCTTCTTTTGTAAATGTGGTTGAATCTTTTCCTATCCTGTCACCTTAAATGTTTATTGTTTTGAAATATCAAACAATCCCCTAACAAAACAGAAAAAAAGGATACCGCGTCAAACTTGATTCGTGTGTTTCAGTTCTTTGAAGTCTGGAACTTTTCGAAAAAAGACGAGGGGATCTTTTGGTTATGAAGACGATTTGGTTTTTATGGCGTCAACCTACTTAAGGTGTGTAGCTGTCACTGTTTTAAGAAAAAAGAAAGAAAAAGGATACTTGTATGTAAGTGGTGCTCCCTGTTGTTGTGTTGTTTGGAGGTGGTGCTCGTGGTGGTGGTGGTGCACCTCTTTTTCGGTTTCTTGAATGTGATTTGTGATTCGAGAATGAGTACAGACTATGAAATGCAAACAGTCGTACACTTTTGTATCTGCTCCAACAATTCACTCTTAAAACTCTAAAACTCAGTGCCTTCTGTAACAAATCAGAGAATGAAGGAAATTGGAAACCAATAAACTTTGGTTAAGGGCTTTTGTGGAGGATGCTCGACTTATATACCTTTTTAGTTTTAAAAGTGTGTGAATTCTCCAATTTGTTTCAGCTTGGAGATATAAAACACGACACAAAAGTTTCAGCGAGATTGCCCATGATTGTGATGGTTTCACCTTGGGCAAAGTGTATTGTCGGAGACGGTAGGGGCACCACGATGGATGGGGTATTGTTGGCACCGGCCACCGATTGTTGGCTGGAGGTGATGTATTGTTGCGTGTTGTCTCAGGCACCATTGTGGGTGGCTCGTTGGCCCATGGTGCTGGCGGTCAGTGGGCGCTCGCCTAACGCATACATGAATTTTATCTTTGCTATCAGGGCACATGTGAATGTCTGTCCGAGAGAGCGAGGGTACGAGAGTGGTTTATCCCCCCGTTCCCGCGGTTGCTGGGTTCTAGCTTTATCGTAGATGCCTGTGGTGGTGGGCTGCATGGCTGTGGGTCGACAAAAAGGCACATCTTTGAGCCTCGTGTGGGTTTAGTGGGACCTTTTTGCACGAGGTACAAATTTGCAGCTGCCGATTCTGGTTGCACAGACGTGTGGGCCATGGCGGGCACAAGCACACAATTTCAGGCCTCTGGGAGTCCCCTGGGGCCGCCTGCGTTGCCGCCGGAAGGACCCCGGACAGACCCTCCCCATGCTATGGCTCCCAGTGCCCCAGCGGACTCAAAATCGCTGCGGCGCTGGCGGCACAAACACCTCCACCTTCCGTGGTTTACAAACAGGAAACTCTAGCATGCCATGCTCTACCCAGATATATAATGGGTATCGATCTCTGCCCAAATTCAACAGCTCCACACGTCGCCATGAACCACCTACCCTCGTTCAAGGTGATGACAGAGGGCCTCAACATGGGGAATTTTGCAGCCAACAGACCCCATATTATCAATTGTTCCCAAACAATGCCCACTCGAAACGATCTGCTGCGCGATTATACCTACAAACCAACGTGGACCGATATCCGCCGGACCTCGTCTGTTTCAGCTTTGCCTTTCCCAAACGGGAACCCTGTCAGCAGCCTGCCCGACCCGACCCTATTTGAGTTTGAAAACGCAACCTTCAACAACCTTGTGCAACTGTTTGGCTCGGGCTTGGTCCTGAGCTTGGTCTCCTTGCAGGACTCCTTGTACTCCCAGATGCACGCTACCAACACCTCCCCTCCGTACCTCCAGGACTCGGACGGCAAAGCCAGGGTCTCCAATGACCGTTTCCGCGCCTTTGTAGACGGTTTGTCCTATGACACCTTGGAGTCCATCAAGGTTTCAATCTCAAATTTTGCAACAATTTTGCAAAATATGAAGCATTTGAAAAGAGAGTATAGCCAGCAACAGCGTCGGGGATCCTGTCCACCCATGCACTTTACCCCTCCTTTGCTCTCACGGCCCATGTACAATGTCAAACCCGTGCAGCCTTTGTCTATGCACCACACAATGGCGGTCTCTGGGACCGCTGCCGACAACAGACCCTACCCGACCTGCGCCATTCCTTTGTCTTGTGCGGTGCCCTCCGTCGATGTGCGGCCGCCAACCTCGGGTGGCCTGGTTTCTACCCCAGAAGTGCCTTCTCCGCCTTTGACAAGGCCGTCCGCACCCGGAGATACGTCTGCCCCAAAGCCGACCCCATCTCCCCCAAAACTAGCTGCCAAACGCCGCATCTCGGCTACCCTCGCATCTTCTCCTACCGAAAACATAGGCTCCGACTACCTCTCGTCAGATTCCCAATCTGATACAAGCCCCAAAAAACGTTTCAAAAAACGCAGAGAAAGAAGCAAGAGGGACTCGGCAAAGTGTGCTCATTGTGGTGCTGCCGATACTCCTGAGTGGAGGAGAGGCCCCAATGGCACAAGGTCGCTTTGTAACGCCTGCGGCTTGTTTTACTCCAAATTGAACAAGAAGTATGGGTCCAAGGAGGCAAGCATGATATTCTACTATAGAAGGCACTCCAAGAAGGTACACGACAGGACCATTCCTCCAGGTTTTGAGAGAGATGCCATATTGAAACTTGCAAAGAGGGCAGGCATTGAGGCCAGGATGAGCGAGATGGAGTGACACCGACGTGGTGTTTACGTTTTGGATTGTATAACCCATTGTATGCGTAACAATCGAATGCATTTTAAATTCGTGTTGAAAGTGACATCCTGATTACTAGTTTTTAACTAAAGAGGTTAATTAAATTAATATACCTAAACTTACAAGGGCACGTAATAAATATTTCCAACTCATACCACATTCATTTGCCCGTTTGGAGTATTTGTTTTGGTGGACTTAATATTTTTTTGGTAACCTCATATTCAAAACTTGCCGCATTTTTGCAGCCATTGCCAATGAGGTGAGACGAGCCGCAACCAGAACACTCATGGCGTGCAATTCTTCCCATTACGTAACACCTGCAACTGAGATGTCAAACGACTCATCGCTCAATTAACATACTTCGCTTTTTGTCACCACCTTGCTTGTCCATACTCGAATAACATAGTTTCAAAAGTGGTTTATAAAATAATTCCCCTCTCAGCATTCTTCTCTTGATTAACGATACTTCTCTTAATCAACCATACTTCACTTGCCTCACTTGATACCTTGCTTGATACCTCGCTTGATCGCTTGATACCTCGCTTTTCACCTACACGCTTCATTCACACCTTGTATTACTATATATTTTGGTACAAATTTGAAAAAAAAAGAAAACTCCACACTATAGCAAGGTGATGTAATCACGTAATCATGATAGAGATGAGAAGTAGCAATGAGTGGCCGCTCAGTCGTAATCACTCCAGGACTTCTTGGTGCTCCAGTCGTGAATAGGAACCGAGCTCGGACCAAACTTGTTCAAATCATTATGACCATACCATGGCTGGGTACCAGTACCCGACGAGCCATTGATAGACCCAATGGATCCAATGCTGGATCCCACCATTCTCTTTTCCTTGGGTTTTTGGCCAGTAGACGTAGACGTGATAGAGCCCCTTCTAAAAGGTGGAACATACTTACCAGCAGAAGTGGATAGGATTTCAATACCCACAGGTGCCTGATGCAGATTGGAGATAACGTTGGCCAGAGACCCGATCGAAAGAGGTCTCTTGGACCGCATCCCAACATGCTCTGGTGACATGTTGTTGACGTTGCGGAAAATGTTCTTCTTGTATGCGAGCTCCGACTGGAGTTGCAAGTGCTTGGCGGATTCAAAGTCGTAGTCGTCCTCGAGCTGGAAAACCTCATCGTAGTCGTTGCTCAAAGTCATGTTATCAAACTCTTCGGTCAATGGAAGGTGCTGAGGAGAACGGGCATAGGTTGGAGATCTCATGAAGGGAGGGACGTACTTGCCAGAGCTAGAGCCATAACTGGTGGTTGAAGGTGCTGCCATTGCCGGATGCGCCAAGGTGCTGCTGCTACTTTGAGGAATTTGAGATCCTTGCATAAACTGGGCGAGCTGTGGCTTCTTGGTTTTGCCCATCGAGTACGATCTCGACTTTCTTCTGACATTGTAGTGGCTGCCCTCGCTCTCAAAGGTTTGACTGTGGCGGTTTTGACTCTTGTTGTTGTGTCCACGCTGGGATCTGTTTTTTTGCTTTCCTTTGAATCCATTCTGGTTATGATAGTTGCTATTCTTTTTCCACGATCTCGGTTTGCGGCCCTTCTTTTTCTTGAAGTGCCCGTTCAACTTGCCGGCGCCGTTGCCATTGCTACCTTCGGTTCCAAATCTTTGCTCGGCATACTTGTCCATGTAATGGGTGAAGACAGATTTGGGCGTGAAAAAGTCCTCTCTGTTGAATTTACTGTTTCCATTATTCTGGCCGTGGACTTTAGCTGTTTGGTTGTATGAAGCAACATTGAAAGGCTTACGCGTGTTTCTAATAAACTTGAAGCCAGATCCCCCAATAGGAATCGGCTTCAAATCGGTGTTAGAAGACAACAAAGCATCTGCCCTATGGTTGTGGGGCATGGAAACATCATCCGAGAAGGTCGTCATCTTGGACATGTGAGACTTGGAGGTGTAGGATGAGGATCCGGCAGTAGAGGAAGATGACTTGGCATCGTCGTCGTAATCAAACTTGACAGGAACAGCAGAAGTAGCACTCGAAGCTGTCGTGGTAATGATGGGAGGAGCTGGAGATTGGTCTTTTTGGAAAAACAAATCTTCATGCTGCAATTCAAACACATCATTTTCAACCTTTGGTTGTCGAAGTTGTTGTTCTTCTTCTTCCTCTTCTTCTTCGTACTCATAATCATCCCAATACTCTTCGTCAATCGTGAAAAACTTCAACAAATCAAGTTCCTTTCTGATCATGGACAAATCACGGTTGGTTGGGTCAATGTTAAGAGAGTATCTCAAGACCGAAAAGGTATCACCGGTCATGGTAGAAAAGATGTCAAAAAGAGCCTCTCTGTTGGCTGCAAACTGAACAAATCGCTTGTCAGAATTGTTAGCAACTTGGAACGGGTTCTTGTGGAAGACCAACGTCAACAAGATGATACCCAAGGACCAGATATCGATCTTGGAAGCATCGTAACTTTCGATATATTCATCAAATAATTCGGGAGCCATATATCTTTCGGAGCCCACGTCAAATTCTTCTTTGTTGGTGATGTGTCTGGTGGTTGTGGCCAACCCCCAATCACACAATTTGACGGACCAATCTTCGGCAATCAAGATATTTTCTGGTTTCAAATCTCGATGGTAGACTCCATTCAGATGGCAAAATTCCAACGCGCTCAACACCTGGTAAAAGACATCCTTGATGTCTTGGGTGGTACATGGACCGTGGCCATTATGGATGGCTTCGTACAAATCACCTCTGGAGCAATATTCAAGAATCAAACATGAATCGAAATGATCATATAATGTGGCAATTCGGTTGTGGTGGCCAAGGATTTTCTGGATTCTAATTTCTTTCTCTGCTTCTTGGAAAAGACCACGCAACACCGAGGACTGGGATCTCTTGTTGACTCTCAATTTGGCCGGACTGGACGAGGGCCTTGCTTTGGAGTCCTGTTTCTTGTAATCAATGGGGTATATGAACTTGACTGCAACCAACTTGTTGTCTGGGCTCAACGTGTCTTTGGCGACCGAGACCAAGCCGTATGAGCCCTCGCTGATGTCGCTGACTTTCAAATATTGGTTTCTTAGCAATCCACCTTTATCATATACTTCGTAGTCGTCCATTAAGTAGTGTTTTTAAAGTGGGTTATGGGGTTTCTAAAATCAAACTAATGCGTGTAAATCATAAAAATGTAGTCAAATCAGTGGTGACTTTCTATAACAAAAACAATGGGGGGATGGAATGGAATGCAATGCAATGACGAATGCCTCAACGACCTTGTGGTTCACCAAGTATGAAGTGTGGTTTTGGTATTCCGTTCGATGGAAGAGGAACAAGCGGGTCGGTTGGTGTAACGCCTTGCGTGGTTGTCTTTTTTTTTTGGATTGGTCTTTACCCAAATGGCTGTAATGTGGAGTTATCGATTCGGGGGATGCAACAATCAACACTTATCTTTCTTGCGAGGGAACACGTACTTTCGAGACGTGTACACTTGGCGAGTTTCAAACGTGCAAGACTAGTTTCTTTCTCCTTTTGGGATGTCCACCTGTGACACTAGGTAAAAAGAAAACGTTATCGAAGTCCCAAAAAAGAACGGTTAGGTCGGTAAAAAAGCAGCAAGGGAACAGGAATCTCTGGAGGATAGCCTTAAATGTGTTCTCTCTATATCTTAGAAAATGGAAGAATAGTTATTTCTATCGTAATCTGCCTAAGTTATCTATCCGACGCTACCTGTAAACTCTTAAATCTGATGACTCTAAAGAAAGAAAGGACCAAAAAAAAAATAGAATGGAGAGCGTTGGATCCCAAAAAATGACTTTGTTAGCAGAAAGTCGTAGCCTCTACAAAAAAAAAAATGTCTTAATTGTGTCAACTTTCTGATGTCGCGGGGGGGACTCCCGACATTGCGGATACCGACCAGCCCTCTGGCTTGGTTGCCCATCCCCACCTTACCCCCTGATGGTCTGCATTTGGAAAAGGAGTTTGACAACAAGATGGAATTCCAAAGACAATAGAAGGGTGACAGAGTGTACTGATGGTGTTGTCGACGCAATTTGGCAAGGCAGATGCAATGGCCCAGTGCTCGCAACGATGGGGGTTGGGAACGTGAGTGGACTGAGCGTTTGCTACGAAAGGGGGACCGAAGCGATCAGACATAGTGTGGATCCTGGGCCAGAGACCCGGCAATGGCGGGCTCTGCGCTACTGTAGGGACACAATAGGTGCCACAACGTAGGCCATTGGGTGGTGTGTGGATTTGAAACACCGTTGTGTGTGAAGGCAGTCGGCAATGTCTCAGATTGGCCTTCCGTGGGGGAGCTGGAACCTTTCTTTTCTGTTCCCGAACTCTCTGGTGGGCTTTCCTTTTTCTGTACGGTAATGTGATTTTTATCGCTCGTCACTAATCAAAACTTCTAGACATTTCTTACAAGCAAGCATGGAAGAACACATCCCTACGTTCTTAGCTGTGACTGGGATTGAAGACCCGGCCGTAGCCAAGCAGTACTTGGAGCTCACCAACGGCGATTTAGAATATGCAGTCACCTTGTTTATGGAGGGCAACCACCATGGTGCCGGCGCATCAGGTAGCGGCGGCGCCATCCACGGAGATGACGAGGAACTTGCACAGCGCCTTCAGCAGGAGGCCTACTCAGACAATGTCCGGGAGGCCGACGCCAATGTTCACAGACACGAGACGTTGGTGGACTCAATCCCCAGCTTCACGCCCTTCAATATGGAAAGGCCACATGACATGTTTGGCAGAGGCAGAGTCGGAGTGTTCAACCAGAGATTCGACCAGGAGGAGGACCGATATTATAGAAGAATCGAGGAGATTGACGACGACGAGGAGGAGGACGAAATCGAGGAGGAGGACGACAATGAGTACCACGATTCCCTCGACAATGAGATCATAATCATAGACAGCGACGACGACGAAAATGACGCCACCGAGGAACCAATCTCGAGAAGAAGGCGCAATAGAAACTCCAGACAGGCCGAGTTGACGTCCACCCAACAGCGGTTGGCCAACTTGTTCAGACCTCCGTTCGACATCATCACCATGGTCAGCTTGGACGCAGCAAAGACCCTCGCAAAGACAGAAAACAAGTGGATCTTGATCAACATACAAGACACCTCCGAGTTCCAGTCCCAGGTCTTGAACAGAGACTTCTGGTCCAACGCAAAGATAAAGCAGGTGGTGCGTGACAACTTTGTCTTCTTGCAGTACCAAAACGACTCCCCCAACGGCGTCAGCTACTTGAATTTCTACACTACAAACGGATTCCCTCATATCGCTATATTGGACCCTTTGACGGGTGAACGTGTACACAAGTGGGAGGACGGCGTGGTCCCCAACGTCGACGTGTGGGAGCTGGATGTCGAGGAGTTCTTGAGCAAGTTTTCCTTGTTGCCCAACTCAAACAACCCTATTGTACAGCATGAGGTCAAGTTCGACCCCGATGCTCTTACCGAGGAGCAGCAGATTGAGTTTGCCATGAAGCAGTCCATGAGAGACCAGGGAGACGACGAGCCGCAACCAAAGCCTTCTGTTGTTGACCAACAAGCTCCTGCTGCTGCTCCCGCCACCCCTGCAGTTCCTGCAGACCCCTTCGATGCTATCCAACCACAAGACCACCAAGAGCCCACCTCTGGCTCCGTCACAAGAATTCAATTCAGATTCCCCAACGGTAAGAGGTTGGTTCATAAGTTTGAACTCAGCGACCAAGTTTTGACTATTCTCCAATGGTTAAAGTTTGTTTTGAATGAACACCCGGACGAGTATGGTTTCGCCTCAGATGCCCACTTCTCCGTGACAAACACTTCCAATAGAGCTTTTAAGTTTATAGAATCTTTGGAGGTGACTGTTGAAGATGCAAACTTGAAGAATGCTAGTTTGTTATTGGAACAGCAATAATAGAATACATATCAACCATGAGGTTAGCGAGGGAACTCGTGCATTAGCATTTTGTAGCATGGAGTTGGACTTGAAAAGTGCATTTTGTAGCATGAACTTGGACTTAAAAAGTGCATGTGTGTTGTTTGTAGTAGACCGCAAGCGTGGCAAGTGTTATCGCCAAACTGATAACACCCTTTGGAAGTTTTCCAAGCAGATGGACTCTTAAAAGGTACATGTGTGTCGTTTGTAGTAGACCGCAAGCGTGGCAAGTGTTTTCGCCAAACTGATCACACCCTTGGGAAGTTTTCCAAAGGTGGAACTGGTGGAAAGTGGAAGGACTGTGCAAGCGGTTGAAACATCAAAGGCAATCTAGATCTCTGTTCGCCTTCCCTCAACCCAAGGAGGAACTTGTACTTTGTGCGGAGGGATCTCTGCTCCAGATCCACACCTTCGTTTTCAAACTCGTCGCTCTCGTAGTCTGGAGTAACCTCTTCGTCGTCTTCATCATAGTCGTCGTCATCGTCGTCTTGGGAATCTTGGTCGGAGTCCAGGTTGTCTGAGTCCTCTTCGTCGTCACGGATATCTTCTTCACCTTCGATCACCTCGAGATCGTTGTCAACTTCAATCTCCTCGTCGTCACGCTCAGCAACCTCTGTAAGCTGTCCACTTTCCGCTTGTATTGGGATTCTCTGGGTTGGCTTTTTGGTGTACCCTTGACGCATTTGCAACAAATCCGAGTCCATTTCTCCCTCGCTCAACCCTCCACATACCTTCAACTTCACCTTTCTCTTTTTGTTGGAGGAACTCAACTCCTGGGCCCTTAGCCTCTTTAGTATGCCAGTTTGTATATCCCTCACCTCGGAGGTATTGTTCAATAAATATTGGTTATCAGGATTGGCGTAGTTGGTATCTCGAGACTTGTAAACCCGGTTGCCCTCACTATCTTCGTCCTTAAGATCGTTGATTCCAATGACAGATCGGTAGTATTGGTTCCACCTGGAGGTCATTTTGCGGTACTCTTCGAGATGGTGGTACTCTCTGTCGAGTTTGTAGAGTTGGTCATAGGTGCTATCCCTAAGCTCTTGTTTTCTTTGCATCAACCTGCCATAGTATTCCTTCCAGATGATGGCGGCGTTGCCCATGCTGCTGCTGTAGATCAAATCGGTCTGGTACTTCTTTTCGTTTTCTATGGCCACCAAGTTCTTTTTGTACGGCTTCATGATCTTTTCAAACATGTAAGGAAACACCAATCTGTCGGATGCTCCTTCGGCAGAAGAACCCCCTTCCTCCTCGTCTTTCAAAGTCGAATCGAACGCCAACGGGCCGCGCAAGTTCTTGACGATATCTCGTAACTCTTCCTCGTACTCTGTGTAGCTCTCGATGGGCTTTTGGTTGGACTGCTGAGTGTTGCCCAAAATCAAATCTTCCAAATTGTACTTGATGTTGTTGATGGTTTCCGTCTCAAACGAATATATCTTCAGCCAGTTCTTCTCGTTGGTTCTGGTGATCTTCAACGAGTGGTTTATCTTGTCTAGCATGGTGTTGACTCTCAAAAGTCGAGCCTCCATATACTGTCTGCTTAGCGTTTTGAATTCGCCGGAAATGCTTTCTTCGAGTTTCTTGAGCTCCTCCGGTGACAACTGCAGTGCTTGCGAGAGTGTTTTGACCAGAAACTGTTTACTGTCATTTAGAAACTCATGTTTGGAGACCTCTTTGGTGCCATCTCCTTCGGTTTTCACCTTGTCGTTTCCTCTTGTTTTCATAGTGGAACAAATGCCTGTGGTAGTATGGTTGAATGCTATACAGGACCAACGAAATACTAGTCTTGTTGTTAAGATAAAAGTGGTTTCCTTGGGACTGGTGAAATGGTTGTAAAAAAATCTGTAACAGCGGCAGACTACAGATTAAGTAAGACGAGCGAGAAACTACGGCACAGGAGAATGATAAGAATTGGAAGGGAAATGACGGCAGATAGAGAGAAGTACACAAGCTGGAGTTGTAGTCATACGTTATACAACCCATTAAAGCCAACCAAAGTCCAAACTACAAAACTAGAACGCAACCCACACAGTTCCGTCACTTATGGTGACAGTTCCGTGGAGCGTCTCTGGGCTCACCAAACCACCTTTTAACAGCGAGATACACGTGACACACCCAATTAAGGGGGCAAGCGAGGTGGGTCCAACACCACAGTGCTGGGAGGGCGTCGGAGGCGCCTATTGAGTGTCTTATGGGGGCAACCAACACGTCAGCCTGCTCCGCTAGCACGATCTTCTACGGATTCACTAACCAAATGATCTCTTGCTTTCTTTGCTATTTACGTAAGTAACCTATACTCTAACGGTCTTCAGCCCATTCGTTTTCCCTCTTGATGGCGGCCTCTTCTTCAGGACTGAAGTCGTTGTGGATGTTGAAGATCTTTCTCAATTCCTCTGGCGACTTGCCCTTGATCATGTCGGCAACAATCTTACAGCCCGACACCAACAATGGCTTGATATTCAAGTAGTTGGCAGCTAAGATGATTTCGTACAACATTTCCTGGTCAACCTTCAAGAAACTCTTGTCCCATTCGTCGGCAGGCTCTGTCTTCTTGGCGTCATCGTCCTCGTCATCACTGAAAACGGTATTCTTGTGGTGTTCACACCACTCCAACACTTTGGCTAACACATTGGCTCTGACGTTTGGCGTAGGCACCTCAAAGTCTTCGGTCAACCCATCAGGGTTCAAGTCGTTGACCATGTTTCTAATCAAGATGGACTTCTCGGCTACCTTGAAGTCCACCGGGAACTTTTCATCGTCGGACGAGATAAGGATAACTTTTGGTGACATGGTGGTGTTTGTCTAGAAGTTTTTTTATGCGGCACGACAAACTTGGAAGTGGTTGAGCAAGCCATTTACATAGCGAGGTGCCAATTGTTTGCTATCTTGCGTATAGGAAGAGGTGAGGCGTGTAGCTCATTTGCGTCGGTTGCAAGGAACCTATAATGACGACAATTAGTGATTTAGCTTGTCGTAGTGTCTTGGCTGAGGGTCTTGTCTATCGGTAGATCGAATTGGCTGCGGAGCTGCGGAGACCGTTGGCTGTGAAAAATGGCTGGGGGACTTGCCTGGAAGCGACTAGCTAGAATGATTCTAGTCAAGTTCTTGGTCCCATAAGATTCCTGAGTATCTCTCCTCAAAGGTGTGAAGTGAGGCACTTCCCCAGTTGGTGGGTCTGGTGAGGCGGAGTACTTCTTCTGTACGGTGGGTTAACTATCTTGTTGGAGAAGACCAAAATGTACTGAAAGCTAACTATGTAGTGTTCGTCTTGGGGGTTTTCACGTTAGATTTACTCTTGAACACGCTTGTCGTGCTCGGGTCACATCCACCTAGTCGTGGTGAGCTCCACCACCTGGTTTTGCCTACTCTACTCTCTCGCATCAACTCATTTTATATACAGCCTCAGCTCAGCTGGGACCTAACTACCTAAACCTAAACAGCCGGAGTTGTTGCTTGACCTTTCCAAAAAGCTAGGTCATTAGAGACACCTTAATCATAACTGGAATACACGCTGGCACTGAACTCATGCAAGCCCGGAACCTCGTTCAACCTGTTGAGGTAGTCGTTTCCTGTGGGGAAGTTTGCGCCATCCAACTTCAACAAGTCGTCGTTCTTGGAGTAGTCATTGTCAATCAAGATGCCGTTCTGGACGGACAACTGGGCCAAGAAGTTGGCCAACTTGAACTGCTTGTCGATTTCGTCCAATTCCTGGATCTTGGCGTAGGAGCCGTCGCCAGCCTCTGTCAACAAGGAGGACTGGAGAAGGGTGGAGCCCGTCAAGCCGGTGAACAACTTGTCGCGCAAGGTGCCCAAGTTGCTCGAGATCAACTTGAAGTATAGTTCGGTGAATTCTAAGGAGTCTAGGATCTTCAACTTTGTCTCGCTCACCAACTTGGAAAAGTTGGAGTTGGGGTTGTCTAAGTGGTGGATGTATTCAGGGTTCGTATTAACCAAAGACTCAACCAAATCTTCGTGCTGGATGGGGAATAAGTTGTAGAAGACGTTGTTTGTAGCGGAGGCGGTCAAATTGTGGGTTGTGGCGTGCTTGAGGGATATGTCATTAACAATTTGCAGCAATAAATAGTTGAATTCCGCAATGGTCAACTCTGTCTTGGGGGTGACGGTTTCAAATCTGGCAACCACGATGGGCTCGATCATGTTGTGCAAGTTCTTCCAGCCCTTGTTCAACAACCACCAGCTCAAGGACAAGTAGGACTGCTCAATCATGTAGTTCTCGTGGGAGTTCAAGTCGGAGGCTTGTTTAGGGGTCTGCTTGACGCCGGCCATGGAGATGGCCGACTCCAAGTAGGATCTTCTACCTAAAATGTTCAACTGTAATCTTGTGATAAGAATCAAGCCCGAGATGGAGTAGAACAAGACCAAGAGCCTGGTTATGGTTTTGATTTTCAACAAGTTCCACAATTCTATCTTGGATTTGCCGGCATACACGTTGGAGGGAGATGTATTGCTTGTGCTGTCCAACAAATTCAAGTTGTCCGAGGTCAACTGGTTGGACTGTGGGTTGGCAGGGTCCTTCTTGGGCACGCTCTTTTTCATTCTCAAGGCCTGGGTGATCAATTCAACAGGCAACTCGTCTGTGATGGGGCCCGTCAAGACAGGCAAAAGCGCCAACACCGTGTAGTAGCAGTCCTCCTGGGTCTGGAGGAAGCGTTGCTCAATTTGCTGCTTGGACATAAACTCTCTCTTCAACGTCTCCTGGAAGTTTCTAAACTTCCTGATGACAAAGTAATCCACCGCATAGTAGGTGGACACGGCAAACACCGACGCTAAGATAAGCTTCCTCTTGTGGCGTCTGAAGAAGGACGCTAACGAAGAGAAGACAGCCATTTGGGTCTGGTTTAGTTGATGTTGGGGGACTTTTTTTTGACCGAGGAGTCGGAGCGTTTCGCGGGGAGTGGGGGGTGAAAGAAAAGAAGGATTTGGTCTCGTGAGGTGATGATCACATGGCCCTCAGTGAAAGCGGGCCGTCCGCCGTTGTAGTTTCCTGGGCCCCACCTCTCGAGTGGAAACTCAATGGCTCCAATTCCAAAGACGAGGGCATCCCGGAATCGTATGACGGCCCCTGTTTGTGACCCAACCCGAGCTTTCCCACACACCCGGTCAGATTGGAGGTCTTCTCAGCCCAATGTGTGCTGCGTTTTTTTACGACCAACGCAGGAGAATCTTTCCTGAAACGGGTGGTTGAATGCATGCATATTTGCAAGGTAACCATCCAAGTAACGGTCGACGGCTGATCCCCATATATTAGACCCGATTCAGCCGGGTGTGTAGGGGCCCACGGTGTCCACGGTGTCTGGCTGAGCCGTTGCGCTGTGTTTTGCAATCTCGCTTTTGTTAGAAAAACCAGTGCTGCAATTTCAGTCGGGAAGATCAGCACGGCCATACAGATGGGCCCAAGCTGCAGATCAAATCCCAAAATGCCAAGTAGAGTTAATTTTTGGCACAGTGGATGCAGCTGTCTCCTTAAGCCCCCCCTAATGGGTTTAGAAGTCACCTCTCGTCTCGAGGCTGCTCCAACACCGAGCTCTGGCCCATGTGTGCCAATGGCCCAATGGCCCAATGGCCAATTGAGGTTGGTTCCCGGTGGCGATGCCGCCGAAATAGACGTTGTGCGCTCCCGGCCCCCTCCAACTTCAGCCCCAACATTTGCAATGTTAAAAGTTCACTCACTTAAGATTTTTTAGGCAACGGCATAGGGGTCGCTCACCTGTGCGGACCGTTCCGGGTTGTGTGGGAAGCACGTTTCTCATACCTATTATTACAATAATAGATTACTCAAAATCAAAGATAGTCCAAAATTATACTTTCTTGACCCCAGTACAAAACGGTACTGCACGTTCTATGGGAAACGTGCTACCTTTTGTATATTCCTAACGCTTAATCGAGAAATTGCCAAAATGCACGGATTTCCCGCGGGTGAAGTGCATCACCCTACAGTCCGCTTTACCGAGATGTTTGAATGGATAATTGAATGGAGCTTCGCTTAACAAACTCAGGCTCCCTAACAAAGAAGATACAGCAGCGATAAAACCGGGAGGATTCTCCTCCAGAGCACAAGCCCCCCCGGTGTCTGACGCTCTGCGGTCGCCCTCAATTAAGGTTTCTCCCCTAGCGATAACACAAAAAAGAAACTTCGTTGACAGTTCTATATTTTCATTTGTGTCCTGTACGAATCTGTGTGTGCAATGGTTATATTGACCTCCAGACAACATGGTGCCGTATAAGGAGGACAATACGGATATGGAAATCTAGTTCCCGATTAGTAGAGTCTGATGGGGAAAATCGAAAGTATAAATACGGTCTTTGGAGCCCATGTCCTTGGACTTTTTTTCTGTACAAGCCAACTGGAATTACACTTTTGCAATGCAAATCAACAACCTCTTCTTGAGCATCTTCTTGTTTGCTACCGCTGCTCTCTCCAAGACCATCTTGTTGACCAACGATGACTCTTGGGTCTCCACCAACATCAGAGCTACCTACTACAAGTTGAAGGAAGCCGGCCACGAAGTGGTTTTGGTTGCCCCAGTCTCCCAAAGATCCGGATGGGGTGGTCAATTCTACGTTCAAACTGACAAGACCTTGCAAACTGACGGTGAATTTGGTTACGTTAAGGCTGGTGCACCAGCTTGGGGTCACGAAGAAAACGATGACCACATCTGGTACTTTAACGGTACCCCAGGTTCCTGTGTCGCTTTCGCCTTGACTTACGCTGTCCCATACTACTTTGCTCCAAAGGGTAAGAACTACACCTTTGACTTGGTTGTCTCCGGTCCAAACGAAGGTACCAACATGGGCCCAGGTTTCTTCACCATCTCCGGTACCATGGCTGCCACCTACAACGCTGTCTACAGAGACCTCCCAGCCATTGCCTTCTCTGGCTCCAACGGTAACAACTCCTTCTACAAGGACTTCTTGAACTTGAACGACACCAAGGACCCATCCACCATCTACGCCAACTTGGTTGTCGACTTGGTTGACAACCTCTTTGCTCAACAAGGTGACAACGGCAGAGCCTTGCCATTGGGTGTCGGTCTTAACGTCAACTTCCCTCCTGTTGGCTACCAACAAGAAAACTGTACCTCTCCAGACTGGGTCAACACCAGATTGACTGGCCAATACGCCCAAACCGCCGACATGGTCTACAACCAAACCTCCGGTACCTTTGTCTGGTCTCCAAAGTCCTACACCTCCATGCACGGCTGCAACAACGGTGACTGCTCCTTGCCTTCCGAAAACTTTGTTGTTGGCCACACTAAATGTAAGACTGCCGTTTCCGTCTTCCAAATTGACTACGACGCCAACACCGCCTTGACCCAACAAACCGAGTCTTTGTTGAAGCCTTTGGTCAAGAACTTGTAAATCTCAAAGAGATTTTAGTGGAATCTTCTTTTGAGATGTACACCCAAAAACAAATACTTGTTATTTGAAAAATTACGTTGATCTGCCGCATCAACTTTAGCTTTTTACTACCCTTCTTTCGTTATATGTTTAGTTTCGTTAAAATAATATAATGGCTGCGAAAAAAAAAATTGTACTTGCCTAATCCGGAACGCCCGACTCTCCGCGGGATGGCAACTTTTCAAACCGAGATAGAGAGATTTGCCGCTCGATAACGACATGGACCAAATAGAGCACAAAAGTTTCAAAAAGGGGTTGCCTCTTCTTCGCTGTTGCACTGGCTACCATACCTTCGATTAGTCAGGATGCATTGGATGTTAAAGTACAATTAAAAAGTAAAAGTAATGAGGATGTACAGTACAATAAAGTCAGAAAGGCGCATGTACATTAAAAGTAAAACCGCATGTTAAGAATACAATTAAAAGTAAAAGCCGATGTTAAAAGCAAAGAGAGCCGTAATTGAAGAATAAAGTAAAACCGAATGGTGAAAGTAAACCGGAGCTTAAAGTAAAAGTAAATCCTATGTACAATATAAAAGTAATCGAATGTTAAAGTAAACCAGTTAACAAGTAAACCAGTTAAGTAAACCGGCTTGTTCGCCCCTAATCAGAAAACGTTTCCCACGTTGAGCAGCGTCTCGTTTATAGGTCCCCAGCCAGGCGGGGAACTGGTGGCCAGTGGCTGCCCAGAAATGACTGTACCCAAGGCTTGTTGACCCCTAGTCGACGCCTAGCAGCCCGTGGGCACTCTCTGGCGCCTCCTTGAGCAACCATTTGTGGGGGGAAGATGGATGCGGAAACACTCCCTGCTCATCGTTAAAAAGAGCCCATATGGTACGGCTCTTTTGTAGCAAAAAAACAACCGAGATTGAGCTATTTCTCACGGTCTAGTTTTGTCTCACTACACCCCGGGACATTCCAAGATGATCCTCTATTGTTGTGTGATCCCTTTGGTTTGTGCCAGACCTCCCTTCTTTTTCTTGCCTTATGATACAATTTTCGACAAATATGTACAAAATGCGGCTTCCCCAGAGATTAGCAATGGAAAGTCGTAGGCTGCCCCCCAGTTACCCTATCATTGCCATTGCATGTGAGCAACATTCGCTGCTTTTGTTACCTGCTCTCTACAGTAGATGACATTTCATGTCATGCCCACCGCAGTTTGCACCATGCCCACAGTTTCTGCGTTGCAATGCCAAGCAATATCACCTAGCAACTGCGTTTGGCAGCTACTGTTGCTAAAGAATGGCCGACGAGCCGATGCTCCGGAAAAAGCGAGCCATCTGGCTACAGGTACCTGGAACAGGGCAGGTTCCCAATCTGCACCCCGCAATCACACTGTAATCATTGCTCTAAGTGCCCCTCCACTGGGGGCCACCAAGCGTGTCTTGATGGCTGCTCGGTGTAAACGAGCATTCTGTCGATACGAGAGTACCGTAAAAAATGATTGCCAAATGCGGATTAGCAATCAAAAAACGGAGAATTAATAGCACTGGATTACATACCGCTTCAATTCAAACGAATTGTATCCGACCACTCCGCAATATATCAAGCAAGGTTCAGCGCGTCAATTGCGGACTTTGCCACAGGAAGATTGTTTTTGAATATTGTTGGATCCGCTAGTCGTTAAAGGATTTGTTTACTTTTGTGATATACCGACTAAAGAACACACGGTAACCCTCTAGCCATAATACGCTGGCAAGTACAAGAAAGAAGCAGCGCTAACGTGAAAAACCAATGGTGAGAAGCTCAGTCAAGAAGAGCGACGAGCTGAATGGAACTGCCAAGAGATTGAGCGGCGGCTCGCTCAGCGGGAGCTCCGCCAATGCTGCCCACCACTCCTCCAGCAATGGCCGTGCCAGCTTGGGTTCTCCCTCCGTGTCCCGATCCAACTCCAAGAAAACCACACCCAAGAACGGCGGGCAGACAGTGTCGGGTACAGGCATACCCACCAGTCCCAATGGGTCGCCTTTGAACATCTTGACGGACGCGGTGCTGACGGTGGCTATCGAGAACGATTTTAATGCCGCAACCGCTACCCTCAGACCCACTCCATTTCCCGCCACGCCCAAACCATCCCGTCCTCTGCCGGTTCAAGAGTTGACTGAGTTGGAACACAACACACACCCCCCTGCTGGAGACGACTTCAAGCCTGCCGCCAGCGCCAACCCCGCCCCATCGGCTCCCCCAGTCAAGAGCGACTCCAACGGCTTTTTATCCTCCTTGCTCAATGCTGCCCTGAACGCCATGAACACCTCCACAGACAACGACACCTTGCAGCCCCCTGCTCCAAACGGGTTGAAGGCAACAAGCACCCCGGAAAAGACGGGCTCTGAACAGAACAGCAGATCAAGAGCCGACACCTTTAGCAAAAAATTCGAAAACCTATTTAAATCAAAACCAAAAGACGAAAAACCAGACGAAAAACCAGACGAAGCCGACGACAAGTCGATCTTGGACCCTCCTCAGATCAACATCCACTCGGACCCCAGCAGATCCACCTTGACCTCGGGCGTGCAGTTTGAGCTGGTTAGAGAATCCCCTTTGAATACCTTGGGTGAAGGTGACTTGACCTTGGACTCTTTTGACCAGACAAAGCCAAAGCCCTTTGAATTGGCTGGCCTCACCACTCCTACCGGTGGCACAATTACCAGAGACAACTCAATTTCCAACATCAACAACTTGTTGGGGTCAGAGGGCACCCAGACGAGGTCTAGACGGTCCGACTCGATCAACAGGAGAGTCGTCTTGACCCCAAACCACTCGAGCGACAACTTGCCCGACATAAAGAGAAGCATCAGTCCCGATATCGTGAATAGAGCATTACCCATTAGCAACCAGTTGCTGGTTACAGGAGCTGCCGACTCCAAGAAAATCCGCAGAAGGTCCCAAGGAAACCAAAGTTCAACCGACTTGGTCAAACTCAAGAGCCAGACTAGCGCATCCAAGCTGAGAAGCAACGATGGCGATGAAGAGAGTGACCAAAGCGGCGACGATTCCGACTTTGACCTGGAGTTGGGTGAGATGATTGACTACTCCAAGTTGAAGTTTGCTCCCAAAAAGAAAGATAAGGAGTTCCATAGCATTTTCAAAAACATCCCTTCAAGTGACAAGTTGATTGAAGACTGCAGCTGTGCATTGTCCAGAGACTTTTTGGTCCAGGGCCGCATGTACATCAGTGAGCGTCACATCAGTTTCAACTCCAACATCTTGGGATGGACCACCAACTTGACCATTCCGTTGCAGGAAGTGATCCAAATCGAAAAGAAATCGACGGCGGTTTTATTTCCTAACGGTATGATCATCAGAACATTGCATAGAAAGTACGTTTTCGCCACTTTTCTTAGTCGTGACTCGACTTTCAACCTCATCACCAACATCTGGCATAGAGTTCTTGTTGAGAGCGCAGATGTCGAACCTTCCAAGCTCATGCAAAGGGTAAGTGTGTTAAGAAACAGGAGCAAGAGATCCAAATCGAATGCTGACTCGAGGGCAGAAAGCAACAATGGAGACGACTCTGAATCAGAATACACTTCTGATGAAGATGCCTCCGATCACCATAGCTCTGCCCCTGGTACAGATGCAGACTCGGACTTTTCTCTTGATTCTGGAGAAGATGAAGAATCCCACCATGACGATCCTGGTACCGAAGACAGCTCTGTCGATGACAATGGTGAAGCCGACGTCAGTGGCACACCCAAAAAGGCAGAAAAGAAGGACGCTGGTGACAAGAGTGACAAGAGTGACAAGGAGAGTGGAGAGTCAGGCGGAGGTGCTTCGGAAAATAACTTTAAAGGGTTGCCTGTTGTTGGGCCACTCACTCATGAGCCCACCAGCAACGACTACACCAAGCTGCTGTCAGAGACATTCATTTGCGAAGAAACACTCAATGGTCCTCTCGGTGCGGTATTCCTTATACTTTTTGGAGGAGACTCGTCCAAGTATGTCCGTATTTTGAAAGCTCAAAAGAATTTTGACATTACGGAATCAGACATCACCGAAGTCTCCCAAAAACAAAAGGAAAGACATTACACTTATATCAAGCCGCTCAACGGTCCGATTGGGCCCAAGCAAACCAAGTGTATTATTGACGACAAGTTGGTTGAATACCTGACGGACAAGTTCATCTTGGTTGAGCAGATCACAGCCACCCCAGACGTTCCCAGTGGGAACTCATTCAAGATCCGGACCAAGATGTTTTTGAGCTGGGGTCCACTGAACAAGACCAAGTTGTACGTGGTGACTGCTGTTGAGTGGTCAGGCAAGTCGTGGATCAAGGGAGCCGTTGAAAAGGGGTCGATTGATGGACAGAAGGATTCCATGAAGACCATGGTCAAAGAAATCAACGACATCCTTGCGAGCGGAGACAAGAAGGGAGGGTCTACCAAAGCCAAGGGCAAGAGCACAAAGAAGAAGACGAGCAGAAAGAACACGCTTTCTAAGAGAGAAAAGCCAGAGGCTGAAACGGAAAAGCCTCAAGAGCCCGAGCAAGGCAGTGGCAGCATTGTTGGACAATTGCTGACGCTTATCGAGACAATTGGGAAAGCTTTGCCAGTACAAATTCCGTTTGTGGGAGACTTGATCCTGGGTGCCATTGTTGTGGTTATTTCAACCTTCCTCGTGATTACGTTGAGCAAGCGCATCTTTGGAGGTGGCAGCAGTGGGTTGCAGATTGACGAGCTCAGAGGTGGCACTGTTCTGAGGGTCTTAATCAACAACGAGAAGTACTTGGTTATCCCCAACTTGGACGCCAGGTACGCCAGCCAAAAGGTGCGTATGGAGACTGAACTCGAATTGTGGGACTGGATCAAGGAGAGAAGCGCCGAGAAATTAAACTTTGGAGACGGAGAACACTACCACAAGAAGGATGACATTTACCTGCAATACTCGGATCAGGAAATCCGGGAGATCATTGACATCACCAAGATGAAATTGGATCAGTTGAACGCGAGGTTGAAAGAGTAGTGAATGAGACGTGGCATTGATGGAAGAGATGTGAGGCGTCGAGGCAGCGTGAGGATGAAAGATGTATGCCAGTGATCCAGGTGAATAGGAGATGCCATCAGGGACACGAAGCATTGAGTTTCAGAGCAGCACGAAGCATTGAGTTTCAGAGCAGCACGAAGCATTGAGTTGCCAGAGCAGCACAAAGCATTGAGCTTCCAGAGCAGTACGAAGTATTGAGTTGCCAGAGCAGCACGAAGCACTGAGTTTCAGATCAACACGAAGCATCGAGTTGCCAGATCAGGATCACGAAGCATTGAGCTGCCAGAGCAGCACAAAGCATTGAGTTTCCAGATCAGGTGAAAAGGAGATGGCAGGAGACGAAAAGGAGATGTTGGCCACCAGATCAGGAAGACACGCAGCATTCAGGCGCCAGATCAAGCGGAAAGGAGATGTCTCGAGACCGAAAGGGATGTGTCGAGACGAAAAGGAGATGGAGGTCGCCAGATCATGGTGACACGCAGCATCCAGTCGCCAAATCAGGCGAAAATGGAGATACCGGCCCAGATCAAGGTGAAACGAGCGACAGCCAGATCAAGCAAGATCAAGGAGCCTCCGCCAGATCAAGGAGCCTCCGCCAGATCAAAAAGGAGGACTTTCGAAGGACTCCCGCCAGATCAGGCGAAAATGATGCACTCCTGCCAGATCAAAACGAAGGTCTCCCGAAGGCTCCCGCCAGTTCAAAACGAAGGACTCCCGAAGGCTCCCGCCAGTTCAAGGCGACTCCCCATGTGAGGCGAAAGGAAGCTGCCACCCGCCGGGTTGACGTGAAAAATTTGGCGGCAGCACTATGACGTACCCCATGCACTCCGCTCACTACACTTCTGCATTGCTTGCAGGAGCCGCTTTGTTCTGCTGCAGCTCTACTTTTTCACTTGTTCTGAGCTTCCGCTATCAGCTCCAGTGAGCTTGCTGCTTGTGGCTAGCTTGGTGGTTGCTGTTCGGAAGTGGCCAGTGACGTGTTCCGCATGCACCTTTGTCCCCACACAATTGCGAACCCTCTTTCCCCTACATATGCAAGGCATATATTTTCCCAAACCGCAGACAAAAAAGAATACCGATATCCGTATAGAAGTCATAGTATATCCAGTATAGAGCCAGTGTAGAGAACACGTTACCAGCGTGTGCCCAACGTTTGTGTTTGTACTTCAGACACCGTTTGCATTCTTGGGCAGATTTTCCGAGAAGGACGCAGTCAGACATTCCCAGGCACATGCCCAAAGTAGTGACCTGGGCTGGCGCTCGTAACTGGATTAGCAGATTTGTATCTTCTATATTGACGTTGCGACCATGGAGCGCAATACGAGAGAAAAACATAGGACCCCACCCCTGACTACGGCCCGACTAACGCCTGGGCAGCACACAAGCGGCCGGCAGATGACCCGAACGCAACGACATGTCAACCCTTGAGCATTCCCGGACCAAACCACGGGCATTTGTGGCCCAAACCTCATTAGGAGGCCCATCGAACGTTTTGGGTTGGAGCGTTATGGAAAAGTTTTCTGCTACACAATCCCAAAACCTCAAACGTCTCTGCGGAGCGCCAGCCGGGCCACCGCCAACGGCACACACGGGACACACGGACACACTTCTGCGGGGCCAGCAGCGTCCACTGTACCACTATCGTTATCAGGACCAGCTCGGGAATGGGGCAGTTCGTATCGCAGCGCTATCAGGCCCGCCCTTGTTTGTTCCAACCCAAGTCCTCTAACAGCAACCAACGCCGTAATCTGGGTCATGTGCAGCATTTTCTTCTGAATCGGGACGCTGGGTGGAAACTCTAACGGAAGAATATGATGCCTTGTCAATATCTAAAATCTGCGACATCAATGTGTGTCGGGCAAATCACAACAGATCTAGTAATTTCTTAATGTTATTTTGTCTGTCTAGGTGATGATCATCCACCCCGTTCACCCGCTCTGGTGAAAATCAAAAGGCTGGCCAGCGAGGGTAAGGGGGGTTGCGAATACCAGGCTGGTGGCCCCCCCCTAAATTCACACATTCTAGGGAAAAACAGCAAGCCATAACCAGCAGAAACCGGGCCTCTTGCACCTGCGGTTTTGTCTTTTGCTCTTCTAGACCCTAGGGGCACTTTTGTGGCCCTGTTATGTGTGGGTGTGTGTCTGGTGGCTACGTCATAACGGCGCTGCTCCAGGGCAAAAAAAAATTCCCAGAGGGTCAGAGGGATCTCCGAATTAGAGTTTTCGGGAAAGGTAGAGATCATTTAAAGTTGGATGCAACGCAAAAAAAAGTATATATATGGTGGGAGGGGACGCCAACAAATCAAAAGTTAATCCACCAGGTTAATGGGAATATAGCAAATATGATTGGCGTTTACATTCAGGTGGTCAAAGGGTTCACGCTTGTGTTTCCGTTTGTGCTCTCGGTTGCAGTGATTGACAGAGGTGGGGACAAGAGAACGCATCGGTTTCTCCTCAACTACTGGTTATACTACGGGGCGTTTGAGTTCTTGGTCCACAACTTGTTCAACGAGAACGAGTTGGTCAAGGCTGTGGTGGGGGTCGTGGAGTTGTGGTTGTTCTATGGCTCAAAGAACAACATGCAAATGTTCAATGTGATTCTAGCCGAGAACCTCGAGAGACGAAACTTTTACAGGGACTACGGGTACTTTGACGACTTTCTCAACGGCATCTCCAGCAAGAACGACATCTACTTCAAGTCTTCGGACGACTCGAGGTACTACCGTGTTGAGGGCAACGGCAAAGCCAGGGCGGCTACAATACCCTTTTCCAATTGGAAGATAGGCAATACCTTTTCGAAGGTTTTTGCCATGTTTCTGATCCCCCTGACCTCGGGGGACCTGGCGCCAGAGCCCGTCAAGGCCAAGCCCAGAAAGCGGGTGTCCTTTCACGACGGCGATCAGGACGACTTGGCGGCAATTGCGCGCTTGAGGGAGCAGGTGGCCGAGCAGCAGGCCCAACCCCGCCAACGCGCCACCTCCCAGAACAGGGCCACGGCCATCCAGAAGGCCCAGCAGAAGGCCCAGGTGCAAGCCCAAGCGGCCCAGAGAGCCCAGGCAGACTCGCCGCCGAAACCTGCTCCTCAGCAGGACTCCATAGAGGGCCAACTCCAAGCACAACTCAAGGCAAATGCCCAGGCAAAGGCCCAAACACATGCAAAGGTGCAAGCACAGATCATGGCCAATGCCCAGGCAAAGGCACAAGCACAGGCACAGGCACAAGCACAAGCTCAGGCGCAAGCACAGGCCCAAATACAAGCCCAAGCTCAAGCCCAAGCTCAAGCACAAGCGCAAGCTCAAGCACAGGCCCAGCGGTATGGGGACCTTCCGGAGCCCCACGGAAGGGCACGGCTGGCCACTGTCTCGCACATGTCCAACCAAACGCTTCGGGTGGTGTCGTCTCCGGAAGGCGGGTCCAACCCACAGTCACCGCCACCTCCATATTTTGATGTGGAACTTAGACACCGGTCTCTGTCTGTGAACACGGGGTTGTCACGTCACGGTTCGAGGCTGGGACGTGACCTCCCACCGACGCCAGCCACCGACAACGACCTCCCAGGCGTGCTTGAGCTCAACACCTACTACGACATGATCTCGAGACAGAACTTGCTGTCAGCCGTGTCGAGCGAGTCATCGTTGGGGTCTGGCTCGCTCCGCAACAGCGAAAACAACTCGCGGATCCAGAGCCCCCGGACCAGCCGCCCGACATCCGTGATCGACATGGACCTCAGCAAACGCGCGCCCAGCGTGTCGAGCATCGACTCGAGGTTGGATGTGATCTCGCCGCGTGTCCGCTCCAGAAGAGGCTCGAGCTCGTCGGCTAACGACCCGAGACGCACCTCCTCTCCCATCTACCAGGTGGACATGGAGTTCTTGAACTCCAACAGACACAGGCTTTTTCCAGCAAAACCCTAATCCAGCATCCGCAGGGGTGCAACTAGCTACGACTTCTTTGTAATCGGTTTATTTTGGGCACATATAGAGGAATAGAACGACGAAACGGCGATTCCGCCTCGCAGCAAAATGCATGTACCTTTTTAAATCTCTCGTATTTTTTTGTGACGCCTGGTGTCACGCCGCGCCATGCCCAGAATTGTCACCGCCTTCTTCTTATCGGACGGCGACTCCGACGGAGCCCCCATATAGGCTATTTTTTTTTTGTACAACTGGTGCCACATCGCCATACCCCTCGTGTTTGCCTCTGTGTCGTGGGCTGGGAGTCACCACTTGTTGGAGTTTCTTTTACGTGGGTCACCCTACAACTCCGCATTGCCCCGGACGCCCGCCGTTGCTTTTTCTCCGTTTGCTCGAGCAGCGAATGGCAATGCCCTCGATGATGTCACCGCCCGTGGCTTACTCCCCCAAGTGACACAAGACACAGTGGGCACGGGCAGCAACAGCAACACCCAGCGAACGTCTGGTGGAATATCCCCAGACCGCTGCTTATCACCACCAACGGCTGGAGATGACTCGTCCCAGTGGCGACCCCCGCCTGGTGTTGCCATTTTCATAGCCCTCTGGAGTTCCCTTGACTACACCAGAAAAATGAAATTTTGTGTTCCGCTGCTCCACACGATGACACACGCTGTGCGAGCACTGTTTGATACGAGACCCTGCAAACACAGAATCGATGATCATCCATATTTCCAACGGCAAACTCGCCAACATCTATATATATCAGCGAGGAAACACTCACAGACAAACAAAAATTAAATTATGACTTACAAATATTCCTGCTCCTGGTACTTGGGGGAGATTGAAGACGAATACGGCAACGTTATTGACTTTGAAGAACACATCCTGCTTACATACTGCAACAATCACAGACCAAACTACAACCCATACGAGAGTAACCACTTTGTTCGCGGCAGATTGTATGCCTTCTTCAACAATAAGCAGTTTCTCGACAAAGAGACGCGTCTGATGGGCGACTTTGAAGCCGTCTGTGCGGTGGTTGTGGAGAAGGCTTTGTTAAAAAACGTTTCTTTGTTGAAGAACAAGAAGAGGTTTGGCAAGTTCCAAGGCCCTGGCAACATTACGATGGGGCATCTCAAGAGGCATTGAGTGTCTGGCAAGGGGAATTGGGCGGATGGCTTGCTCATTTGGACCCTGGGACCCTGGGCAAGCGTCTTGTTGAAAGGCTGCACCAGTCCAAGTAAGCGAAAATGCGCTTTTCAACGCGACAAGGCCATGCGAGAGGACTCGCTCCAGCAGCCATGCAAAAGAACGTGCTGGAATGGGCTTGATATGCTTGGATGGCCCGACTGGACGCGTGCCACCGCAGAAACGCAGACATCCAGGCATTCTACGCATATTTACAAGAGCTGCTTCAGGTAACACCCGGTACATTGGTGCATCTGGGTAACCACGTCGAGTTCCACTTGGAGTGTCATTCAGGTTGGGGGAGTTGGCCGGCCCACTCCACTCTGCTCCACTCTGCTCCACGCTGCTCTACAACACACAGTGCAACCCGCAGCCTCAATTTAAACTTTAGACAGATGTCTTGGACCTTCGTTTGCTGCGAACGCAGTACCTAAAGACACACAAAAGAGGCCACTTTAGTGTAGCTATTTCTGGAAGTTTGCTACCATTATGTCGGGTTTGTCTACATTCCCGTAGGGTCCGTTGCGCAGGAGCCCCCTGAGTTGCTTTGGAGCACAACTGGTGGTTGGTGGAGACGTGAGCCCCGGCTGCAGCCGAGTGCAAACGAGCAGAGCTCAGACTTTACCCCGATTGCGCCACGATGGGACAGCAGCAGGGTACCAACCGGGGCCTTGATGTATCTGGGAGTCCAACCAATCGTGACGGGCTACCCCATCTGGAACAGCATCTGCCTGCGGCTTCCAGATACGGACCTGATTCTATTTATACCCCGGCTTAGGCCAGGCTTGGGCTCTGCTCTTCGCTCCGTCGGCGATTGTGGCATCCCTCCTACATTATAGACTTAATACACCTGCAAAATTGCATTGTTTCGCCAGGTTTGTACCAATTTCTCGCCTACAGTGGGCATCTCATCTCATGTATTGTAACACTCTATAAAGTCGGGACCTCATGCAGAGTCCCGTGGTTCCGGGTTGCAACCCGCGGGCACCGCCAGACAACGCAGTGCCATCTGGAATTCCGTCGGAGCTCGAGGGCAGAGCCGGGTGGTTCTATTTTTAAGTTGGCTGGTCGGTGTTTAACCTCCAAAGCCCAACGACACCCTCGGCGACCTCATCTGGCACCGCAGCCAAACAACGAGGAGACAAGCCCCGTTGGCCAAACCCCGTGCCATACAACCGCTGGCTTCACTTCCTTATACTAAGGTCACCTCCGGCTTCCTTGTTCGGAGTGGGAGATGGCCCCCACCCGGCATCCGCTACGCTGCCCAACGCACGTCAACGAGGTGCGTCTGCTTACGTACTCGCTTCGCTTCCTAAAGCAACACAGAACGGAGGAGTTGGACGAACAACAGTGGCTTATCTAAGACGACGTAGCCTTTAGCGTTTCTTCTAGTTGACCCTTTGGATGACATTGCACTACCGATTTTCTAGGGGAACATGGATTGTCTTATATACAAAACAAAAGCAATGACGTATGACAAACACAATGACTCTGTACAGCCCGGGGAGGCAGAGCAGCAGGACAAAAAAAGCAAAAACAGTGATGACGACAGAGAAGGCAAAGTGGGGGTGCCAACTCTAAAGCTGCTAGGTGTAGATTGGCCCGGTGTTGGCTGGGGTTAGCCGCCCACCAGAAGCGTAGGGAGACGTGTGGTTGCACAATGTGGGTCGTGTCAAGATTTGCATCTGACGCACAATGTGCATGGTGGCTTTGTGTCGGTGCTGTCACGAAGCTCCCAACACCAAGCCCACCAAAGACCCACAAAGCACCTGGCGATGTGACCGTTGGTTGGGAACAAGTCTCCTGTGTTGCTAAATATGGGGGGTAGTGCCATTAAAAATACAGAAATAGCAAAACAAAGCCTCTGGCCACACGGGGTTTAACCTCCAACATCGCTGGTGCCGGCGGCGACGCTGGCGTACACTGGTGCGTGATTTCCGGACAAGGGTTGTTCCGTCCGCTGGGCGACCAGCTTGGAGTTGCATGAGGGAGTCTCCAGAACCACCCGTCGCTGCCCAAGCTCCCCTTCCTCAGACATATCCTTGCTTCTTTGTGACTGGCGGGCCCTTTTTTGTGTTTGGTCTTTGTGAGTAAAGTTGCATCTTTGGCAAAAGTTCAAAACTAACAATAGACTTGACTAAACAGGTAAAGTCCCTGAAAGGCAGTGGCGGCAGCAGCTTTTTTAATTTTTTGTTTATAAGCAATCCGATAGCCATTTTCAAAATAACATACCACTGGATCAGAATCAAAATCAAAAATAGCAGGTGCTGATGTCGCAAGAGAACACGGACCAGCCGATCATAGTAGACCAACAACTGCAGATAGACGACCAGATGCAAGCCTGCCACTCCCCCATGGACAACTCGTTCATCACCTCCCACAACACAACAATAATAGAACATCCCGTGCCCCAGGAGTATGTCACACACACGAGCCCCATTGACCACCTGTTGCTTGCCAGCAGCATTCTCGAGCTGTCGCCCCACCCGGAGGACGACAAGGAACGAGAGGAAAAGTTGAAGGAGCAGCGCTTGAATGACATCATTCGTCAATGCACCAGCTTGATCAGCGAGTTGGGCAACTCGAGCCAGAACCCAGAGGCCATTGTGAAACGGCACATTATCCAGTTGGGCAAGTACAACGAGCTCAAGGACATTGCCTTGGGTTTGATCACCATGATAGCAAACCAGAGAGAGCTAAGGACTATGGATATACTAGAGGAAATGAAGAAGGAGGCATAGGAGATCCAGCAACGGCACATTGCCTCTAGGCTTGGAGCCTGCTGCAGGCTGCAAAAAGATGTCGCAACAAGATTTACTCTGTAGCGAGCCTGCCGGTTGCACCAACCCCAGCAAGTTTGCACGAGAGACTTGTTTTGGG
This sequence comes from Kodamaea fukazawae, assembly GCA_030572255.1. NCBI lineage: Eukaryota > Fungi > Ascomycota > Pichiomycetes > Serinales > Debaryomycetaceae > Kodamaea > Kodamaea fukazawae. The sequence continues at coordinate 245,921 of JAJLZQ010000003.1, read as the reverse complement.
TCCTACAGGGAAGTTGCTTCGACTCTTGGGTGCTCTGGCGTTGTTTTTGGTTATGGAGCATTGCCTGATTTTTCAGCCGGGGTAGTGCCATTTTCTGCACTCAAAACACAGAGACAAAGGTATTGGGAGTCTCTAAGCAAAGCATATGAACAAGATCCACTCATTCTTAGCTAGTTTACCATTGGGCGATAGTATGACTGGTCGTACTTTAATAGATATTAGATAAATGAAGACAATGATTAATACACGGATAATGCACAAGCACGGAAAAGTGTAGGGCAGGGGGCAGACCACACACGAGAAGCGGCCTGCGCCGGCACAGGCCGGCTTGGACTGGCCTCTGCGGACCCTGGCCCTGCTCCCGGTCCGCAGGGTCTGCTAGGGTGCACCCAGGGTTTGTAGATGGCGCCCATCAGTGTGCACCTGCCTTCAATTAATCGCTAGACATGGGCAGAGATAAGAGCTGATGCCGCCAAGCTAGGCAACGGAGTGCTGCCCTTTCTCCGTGCCAAGGCGTTGCATTTACGAAGCGGCCACAACAAGAAGTGCTGCCGCCCAACTTCTGGGTGGTTACCATGTAGCTTGGGTCGAGAGGCTCCTCGTGTGTCCGGTCTCCCACGCCGAGTGTCCGAATCTCCGCAATCAGCCAGAACTACAGACACCAGTCGCTCAGAAAGCATGAGCCTACACACAACTTTTTACCGAGCTCCGGTGTGTCTATGTTGTCTCTCCACGTACACTTCCCTCTACCAGTAGCAAACTACACTTTAGCTAGCCCGTGACCAGATCCAGCATGTTGCTTTATCTCCAGTGTCTCCGAAACGGGATCGGTGTTTCAGGAGAGAAGTCCAGCCAGGGGCCCCAGCAGTGCAGCTTTGTCCCCCACAAACCATACCTAAACTCAGCAGACGTCACAGCACACACACCGCAAGCCCCCAAATACTCTACAGAGCGTCGCAAAGCCCGACTATTGTCTTGGAAAGCCGTTGTAGATCTTGGTGTCTGCTATCCCTTAAGCTTCTCCTTCGCACGACCTCTCCCGCAAATTTTCCTAATGCCCAGGCCCTACATCAAATGATCTCACACACATTTTCCAGACCGTAAAGCATCATATTCCTTAAACTACCACTAACACAGCTAACCCCGATCAAATCTATGGCCCAAATATGCATATTCTTTCATACTTGATTGGATGGTTGACGATCCTTCAATTAGTTTGGTCGGTCCCACGACTAGAGAAGTTGACGGCAACAACCCCAACATATGAAATATATCAAAAGGAGCCGGATTCAATAGCAGGGTCGGCCCCACAGAAACACTACCCCACTAGAGAGCCCTTTCTACCCTTGGACTTGAGATCCATAAACGACTGTAAACTCACAGACTTGTTGCTCATCAGCGACATTGATGGAAACTTGCATGGGGTCGAACGAAATAGCGGTGCTCTCCACTGGACCCTTCCCATCGACGACCCGCTAGTACGCATCCAATCCAACAACTCGTTGGAAAACTCCCAATCAAACATCCTTTGGTTTGTCGAGCCCTACGAAGACGGCTCCTTGTACTACTTTACGCCCAAGTTTGGTTTGAATAAGCTCCCAACCAGTATCAAAGACTTGGTCTTGGAGTCGCCGTTTTCGTTGAGCGGAGACGACAAGATATACACCGGAACAAGGAAAACAAGCTTGTACACCATCAACATACATACGGGGGAAATCAAGTCCTCCTTTGGCGTCAACGAAGCCTGTCCTATTCCAACCTCTCATTACCACCATCCAAATGACAACCACAACTTGGACGATGACAACATCATGATTGGAAAAACAACATATGAATTAATGATTTACTCCAAATACAACACCAACATTGTCTGGAACGTGACTTACTCCCAGTGGGGCCCCAACAATATAGATAATGACTTGATAATGCAAAACCAACAAAGCGCCGACAAGTTATACTTCACCCCATTCCACGACAAGTCGCTTCTTGCTATTAATAAGGACTTGGGAACACCCATGTGGATCACCAAGTTGCCCTCGTTGGCTGTAAGCGTCTTTGACATTTTCCAAAACTCGAAAAACAGAGACTATGTCATTTTGCCTCACCCTTTGAAGGTTTTGAATGATTTACAGAAGGAAGACACTTCCCAAGGCATCAATGACGACCTTGTTTTCATTAATAAGACATCCAACGGCAAGGAATGGTTTGCCATGAGTTTCAACAATTACCCAACTTTAATCAAAAGCGCTCCAATATCCAAATATCAGTTGGACTTGTATAAGCTACAAAACAATGTCCCTGTGGATATGGGGTACGTTAAAAACATACAGCTATTGAAGAGTCCCGCTTCATTGGTGGAAAGTTTGATCAACGGCATTCACAAGACCTTCCAGTTGAGCAGCAAAACAATGTATCAACCTGTCTCCAGGTATCATGAAGGAACTTATAATGATGAAATCAAGGTAATTGGAGAAGGTAGTTTGTCAGACATCTCTACACAGATTATGAACAATGAAGAGGAGACCAAGGATCAAATCCAAACAATCATTGATGGAATAAAGTTCCCTGAAGAATCAGGTGGAATCTCTCCCTATACTCAAAGCTCAGACTTGTTATTGATTGACCAGGCTGAGTACCGGGCTGCAGAAGTCGCAGAAACCATAAGCGAACCTTCTAGTGTTGTCAAGACAGGCAAGTTTACTGCCTCAATCGCTAGAAGAGTCATTGAAGATTTGGTTGTGATTTTAATTTTCATCTTTTTGCTTTACTATTTCAATTCCAACGGGTTTAGTATTGTCATCTCAAGTCATAAGAAGAAAATTGATCCGGAAGGTATTGATTCAGACCCTGTTTCCATGAAGTCGGTTGTCATTGAGAAGAATCTCGCCAAAGAAGAATTGGACACCAACGTTACTATTACCGAGGTAAGCAGCTCCGACACAACTATAGAAACCAGAGATGAGAAAAAGGAAGAATCTCTGGGCGATGTCCAAGTTGCAAAGCAAGAGAATAATAAACAAGCCGAAGCAGCTCCGAACAAGAAAGTCACAATCATAGCTCCAGAGAACGACAATTCTGAAGATTCAGACGACAAGATTGACGACGACTCTACAAAGAAAAAAAGAAAGAGAGGAGCTCGTGGTGGCAAGAGAGGTGGCAGAAGAGTTAATAAGAACAAACAATTAGAAGAAGAGCAAACGCTGGAAACCGAAGATGCAAATCCTCCGATTGTCATTAACACCACAAGTCTTGTTAAATCGCAAGTCCCACTAAAGGTACCAATCAAGAAACTCCAAATTGAGAACAATCTTATCATCTCAGACAAAGTGTTGGGTTACGGATCGCATGGTACAATTGTCTACCAAGGAACGTTTGAAAACCGCCCAGTTGCAGTCAAGCGGATGTTGCTTGATTTCTACGACATTGCCAACCATGAAGTTAGATTACTTCAAGAATCAGACGATCATGCGAACGTTGTCAGATACTTTTGCTCACAATCGAGTGAAACTGAAAAGTTCTTATACATTGCATTGGAGTTGTGTTTATGTTCATTGGAAGACATTGTTGAAAAGCCAAAGGGAGACCTTTGCTTGCAACCTTCAAGTATGAATGAGAAACTCTACCAGTTGGTAAGCGGATTGCATTACTTGCACTCCTTGAAAATTGTGCACAGAGATTTGAAGCCACAAAACATTTTGGTGGCAGATAGTAAAAAGAAGAAGAATGGTGATACATTGGCTAATGGTGCTTCTGATAATAATTACAGATTATTGATTTCCGACTTTGGTTTGTGCAAGAAGTTAGAATCAGATCAATCCAGTTTCAGAGCCACCACCCAACATGCAGCACTGGGGACTTCTGGATGGAGGGCCCCAGAATTGTTGTTGAACCATGACTTATTGGAAATCTCTCCAGACACAATTTCTTCCATAGGTTCAAACTCCAGACACTCTGTTCTTGGGACTTCTTCTCAATCATCTCCCTCTCATAGCGGAGGGAAAAGACTCACCAAGGCAATTGATATCTTTTCCTTGGGTTGTGTTTTCTATTATATCTTATCGGGAGGTGGTCATCCCTTTGGGGACCGTTATTTAAGAGAAGGTAATATCATCAAGGGGGAGTATGATATTTCCATATTGCATGAAAAATGTCCAAACGATCGTTATGAAGCTATCAACTTAATATCCTCGATGATTAGTTCTAACCCACTTCTCAGACCAAGCACTTCCAAGCTTTTGAAGCACCCATTCTTCTGGAACCAGAAGAAGAGACTTGAGTTCTTACTCAAGGTGAGTGACAGATTTGAAGTTGAAAGAAGGGATCCTCCTAGTGAATTGTTATTGAAGTTGGAAACTTACGCCTATAAGGTACATGGGGGCAACTGGCATGCCCAGTTTGATGAAGAGTTCATGAACAATTTAGGAAAGTACAGAAAGTATCACCCAGAGAAGTTGATGGACTTGTTGCGTGCTATTCGTAACAAGTACCATCATTACAACGACTTGCCTGAAAGCTTGCAGAAGCAAATGGGCCCATTGAGTGAAGGTTTCTACAAGTACTTCAACGACAAATTCCCAGATTTGTTGATGCAAATCTACGGAATGGTGAAGGAGAATTTGGCAGATGACGATGCTTTTGGCGATTTCTACTAAGCAAACAAACATTGTATGGAAGCTCGAGTAGAGTTGATGGGCTTCACGCAGATACAAACAGAGCATCGAGTTGAGGGTATATATGGCAGCGTACACAATGTGTCGTTGGTTATAGGAATGGCATGGATACATAAGTAACATTGTAGAAGAGTAGGGCAGAAGATTGGATATACTTAAAAGTAGAGGATCGAAGACTACAAATGTTAAAATCCAGGCAATGCCTGGCAATACAGCTGGTTCATGAATGCATTTAATTGTATAGAGTGTCCCTAACTACTTTGATTGTCCTGTAATAACTTTGTTCTGTTAGGTGTTGGCTGCTTCGTGCACTGTTGTTTGGTCTTGGAGTGGAGCTAGTCCAACTGGATACCCATGACCACTTAACCAATAACATAAACAAGTTACTAGGCTTTTTGGGCAACTACCCGACCGTCTTTGTCAACTTCTTACTTTCTCCCCTTTGACTTTGGCTTCGTTATGCCTTTGCTATCCTCAAACTTGGTATGCACGCCTTTCTTGAAGTTGCCACTGCTGATGGCAGGTTTCTTCATTCCATCCAGAGCAGAGGCACCGTAGCCGTTGGCTCCCAAGACGTTCTTCAAGAAGTTCTTTGATTCTTCCTTCTTTTGTTCCTCCAACTGGTCTTGCTTCTCCTGATCCACTACCAAGGTCTTGGCCTTGTTCATGTAGCTTTTTATTCTGTTCAACTCTGTCATGATAGGATGCTCGTCTGTGTTGACACCAAGACTCTTCAAGTAGGCAAACAAGGTTGCTATTAAGGTATATAAGAAGTTGTTGTAGAACTTGATCTTGTCAATCTTCTGGGCTCTTTCGTCATTAAAGCTGGCCACATGTTGGTCGAGCGACTTCTCAAAGATGGGGAGCAAAGACCCTTCGAGCTTGTCCACAGAGGCGTCCAAGGCTTGCATGAAAAGTCGTATGTTGTCTAAGTTGTCCATATTTGGTGGTAGGGGATGAGGGTCAGTATGGATGGCACTGGTTAACTTTTTAACTTCGCGATGAGAATTGAATTTTTATCTTTACACCGTACATTACCATGGCCATCAGAAATAATAGAGAGATCTTGACGGGAGGGAAAAGGTATGCCCAGAAGCAGTCCAAGAAGCACAGAGTGGAGGAGGTTGTGTTTGACAAGGAGCTGAGAGTGGAGTATTTGACTGGGTTTCACAAGAGAAAGTTGCAAAGAAAGAAGAAGGCCCAAGAGTACATCAAAGAGCAAGAGAGACTTGCCAGAATTGAAGAGAGAAAGCAGATGAGAGAAGACAGAAAGCAGGACTTGGAAAACAGATTGGACGAGTTTAACAAAACCATGAAGAGCATCACCAATTTTGATGACTCTGACGCCGAAGGTGCCTCCGATGGTGAAGCATGGGACGGATTCGGTGACCAAGTGGACGAGGAGGAGAGCGCAGGTGACGAGGAAGAAGCCGCCGACGCCGACAAAGAAGCCACCGAACCCAAGGGAATCCTCAGACACAAGGAGATCTACGTTAAAGACGCCCAAAACGAAGTGTCTGATGCCATCATCGACGACGAGACCACTGTGACGGTGGAGTCGATGGACAACCCATCGCTTGCCAGTGTCCGTGACATTAGCTTGGAAATCGCCGCCAAGGCCAACAACGTGGATATAGCCAAGTCTGAGGAGGTTTTGGAAAAGTCCATCAACAGAGCCAAGAACTACGCTGTTGTCTGTGGGGTTGCAAAGCCAGAAAAGAAAAAGAAGAAGGCATTCAGATACTTGAGCAAGGCTGAGAGAAGAGAAAACTTAAGAAAGGAAAAGACCAAGAGCAAGAGCAGGAGATCCAAAGATGAAAAGAAGGAGAAGGGTAAGGGTAAGCGGAAGTAAGGCAGAGCTTTCCTTGGAAGAGTTGTGAGTTGGGTTACACCTAGAGAGGGACCCTTCAACAGAGAAGAACAGAATTGAACTGAGTGAAACACAGTTATCGCTCTTAAAGTTAAAACAGAGTAAACAGTTATAGAATTAGAGATTGTCGATGAGCTGTGCCGTGCCTGTCCAGCAGTAGGCCAGAGGCTTCAGCAATGGCTGTTTCAGCGAGACAGTTTGGAGGAAAATACCGTTGGGTAGACCACATGTGTCACACCCTATGTGGTCACACCCTACGTGGTATCCTGCTGACAAGACCTAGTGTTAAGACCACTTGCCTCTGGTCACTAAGCGACATTGCTGCTGCGCAGTTTGCAGCCAATCCTGTGGCCCCATTTATACCGTTCATTCAAAATAGACGATTACCTTAAACACCGTAGAACCCACCCAACCGTAGATACACCTCCAGCTCTCCTACCGAAGATGGCACTCCCTGTCTTACGGGCCTCTTACGGTGCACCGGCTGCAACCCTTTGTGGGCGTATATCCGGGTAACTTTTCCGATGCGCCTATAAAAGGCGGCTCACAAACTTTTTCAAAAAACTCATCACTACAAAACAGTAAGTGCCATACGTGAGAGATTACTATGATGACAAAGATGTCGCCCCAAACGGAGGCTCCTTTTCAGGACGATGACCGATTCGATATTAGCCAAACACTGAAAATTCTGACAGTAATCTAAACCATTTGTGACAAATGACATACTAACTAATTAAGCTTTGAGTTTGGCAATTCAATATGTTTGTAGATTCTTGCTAATGATGTTTCCATGCTAATCATGAATACTTTATGATTAAAACCTTTTAAATCGTGCTTGCACGTCTGAAGCGCCTACCACTTTCTTCCCAGGAGCACCTGCTGGACGGAGTGTAGGAGAATCTACGAGACTCCTGCTGGCTGGATGTCAGTGTGGACTGTAGGGACCACTGGTTTAGTGGGTGGTAGGCTGAGCGAGGCGAAGTACGAGGCCAAGGGCTATTGTTAGCGTTAGTGCATAGTACTGACGGTGACAGAAGAGCCAGTGTCAGGGTAGAGCCTGAGCCAGAGTAGAGCCTAAGACAAAGTAGAGTGAAGCACAACCAGAGCACACTCGGAACGTGAACACAGTCAGACCAGGTACAACCTAGCTATTGTAACCAGAACATTACACACACTCTAAACCCAAAAACACTGAAAAACCCAAAACCGACACTGCTGGCGCAAAGATCTCTTTCCTGGTAATGCTGTAGCCGTGCCCCACCATAGTCCGACAATGTAATGCCCGCAAAACACTGCCAATTGTCTACAATTCCCATATATAACACGTCCAAACCCGCCACAACTCTTCTCCTTGACAGCTTCGTGTTTCAGATTGGTCCACACAAGGTGCTACGCGTGCCGATCTGCGTTGACACTTCTCTCACAACCTCTGGCTATGGAATTATTTTTTCCGCAAAACGTTAACGTGTTGTTTACAGTGTTTTGTTGTTTTAAGGTGTACTGAAGATGCTTGTCACAGACGTGCTACCGTTGCCGTTCAAGGTGTTGTTCCTCTTGGACTTTGCCACGTTCCTTTGGTATCTGCTTGTATACATTCTGAGCACGTTTCTTAACCTCAACATTGTGCAGCTCATCAACCTTTCATACACACACCACAGCTACTTGGGGCTCGATGGAGAGGAGGCCCACCAGGCAGCTACGGGCGAGTGGCACACGGTGGCGCCCGTGAGTGCTTTGGAGAATAGGGAACTTTTGCGGGGGATTTGGAGTAATATAAAGGCGATCACGGCGGTCAATGTGATCGGGTACCTTGTGCACGTCGTGTTGGGGCAGTACGAGATCGACAACCAGATTGCAGACGTGGTGGCCATTGGGTGTTTGGGCTACACCTTCTACACGCTCTTCTACAAATGGGCACCAACTTTCGGACAGGTACGGATCTACACCACGCTCAAGCGGATCTTGACTGGCGGGATAGCACTGCAGAACATGCGGTCCAACGACATCTTGGTGAGCGACTCGTTCCTTTCCGTCAACCGTGTGCTCAGCGACTTGGTGAGGTACTTGATGTTTGGCCACGACTACAGCTTTGAGTGGATTGTCATCTCGATCCCCATTGTGATCCGGATCAAGCAGTGCTGGTTCGAGTACAGACTCACCAAGTCGCGGACCCACCTTCTCAACTTGGTCAAGTACATCACCAACTTTGGGCCCATTCTCGCCTCAATCTTTGGCGTCGAGGACCCGGCCGTGATTGCGGCCGTCTTCTTCGTCAACACGGCCTACTCCTTTGTGTGGGACGTCAAGATGGACTGGGGGCTCACCTTCCGTGGGGCCACCATCACCAACAGAAAATCCAACCTCTGGGCCTACTACACCTTGATTGCCATTAACTTTGTGCTCAGGTTCTTGTGGGTGACCCGTATATCGCGGGGTAGCGTCTACTTCGTCTTGATGGGCACCGCAGGCTCCTTCTTGTACGAGGGCGGCCACCAGACTTGGGGTTACTTGACCTTGCAGGTGTTAGAGCTTTTGAGAAGATGGAACTGGTGTTTCCTCAAGTTGGAAAATGATTCACTCAAGCTTGACTTGAGCCATGATATTGAATTGCAGAGACAATAGTTATAGATTAATAAACATGCAGGTAAGTGGTGTAGGAAGTGAAGCACTGACAGCGTTTCTCCACCTCAGAACGCATAGACATCTCAAATCCACCATAAGGTGACTGCTTTTGAGTTCCACTTGCGATTCAGAGACTTCTTTTGAATGCTTTGGTGTCTCTTCTCATTGTGCAAGACTCCCCTATTCATGACACTTCTCATTTTGCAAGAGTCCTCTATTCATGACACTTCTCGTTGACACTCCTCGTGACTTGACATTCCTCGTTATTCATTTGAAACTCCTCATGATTCAAAAGAATCCTCTGAACTCTTGACTCTCCTCTTGAAGTTGTTATTGGAACTCTTTTCCTCGAAGATTTGAACTCATTTTGAAAGACTCCTCTTCAATGACACTCCTCTTGAATACCTTCAGTTTAGCTCCTCCTCCAGCTACCTCAACTGCCCTCCAATCAACTCTCCTCCTCCCTTGCTCTCCCCCATCCTACAAAAACCCTAATAAACGTGTATTATCTATAGTTCGATACAGGCAAAGCCCACCCAGATGCTCAATGCTCTTCCAACCACTTGGAAGCGGCGTTTCTCCAGGCCAAGTCGGCCTTAGGACTTAATCTGTTTTCACTGGCCCATTGGTACTTGAGCGGCGACTTGATGACACCGTACAAGACAGCAACAGAACCCATCAAGGTGATGGCGGCAATACTTAACTTTGGTGCGTGGCCCATGTTGTTGATAGTGAGAAATAAGAGAGTTTGGAATACTTTTGGTTGGTTAGAAAAAGCGGCCGGCGCACGACCTTTTCTTCACCAGGGCAGGGCCCTAGAGGGTGACCCTGGGCAGCTTTGAAAGAGGCTAGAGTTGCTGAAAAGAGGGAAAGACAATGTAGAGAGCTTTGGATAGATGTCTACTGCTTAACTTACCACCTTTTCTCACATTTTGTTGGGCAAATCAGAGACCATTGAGGACCCCATAGTGAAGCTTCCTCACACTACAATTAGGATTGAAAAAATTTCTCACTTCTTCAACACCATCACCATGATTAGGTTCAACAAGACGGGCAGAACCACCGGGATTTTACGTAGATTCTCCAGTGGACGAGTCGGTTTGAACGGCATAACAAGCACGTTGAAGTCTAAGTACGATTCGGTGAACGACTACGGCAGCCAGACCAACACGCAGCTCACACACAGGCTCCCAGAATCAACGGCCCAGCAGTCCCCCCCATTGGTAGCCTTGCATGCTAGATTACAGCTTCCTTCCAAGTACCAGCTCTCCACATTGTCACAAGCATTGAACTTGAGTTCCGAAGCCAACGAAGGGTTGGCCAACAACTACGGGCTCAATGTGTTGGGGAAGAACTTATTGTCATACTATGTGAGCGAGAGCCTTTTGATCAAGTACCCACGTTTGCCCATGCCTATCCACAACGCTGCGGTGGACGCGTTGATGGGTGTCGAGGCCTTGCACGAGGTGGGTAAGTCGTGGGGTTTGGAGGTGGACCAGTCCAGCACCTTGGAAAAGTTCTTGTCCAAGGAATCAGAGTTCCTCAAGTACGGTAAGTTGAGGTTCCAGCTGGCCAGAGACACTGCCGAGGACGGTGTGTACGAGTTGAGCGAGTCGGAGTCGGCCAGATTAAACAACAATAGATTCATTTCCGACGCCACCGAGGCGTACGCTTCCGCCGTCAGAGCCATCATCGGCGGTTTATACACACATGCCGGCGAGGGCCCCACCAAGGCCTTTATCCAAGACTACATATTACTGAGAAAGTTGAAGTTGGAGGACATGTTCCAGTTCCAGCAGCCAACGAGAGAGTTGGTCAGGCTCTGTGACAAGTTGGCCTTCAACGAGCCCGTGGAAATCAGGTTGATTGCCGAGACCGGTCGCTTGACGGCACACGCCATCTACGTGGCCGGCGCCTTCTGCGGTGTCGAAAAGTTGGGCGAGGGTATCGGCTCTCTGATCCAGGAGGCCAAGACCAGAGCAGTGGTCAATGCATTGATGAGTTATTACTTGTACTCTCCAATCACAGACGACGGGGAGCAGGTGAAGGTGCCAAGCGACGAGGGGTATAAGTTTGGTGGTGTTGTTGGTTTAGGTGATGTTGCTATCTAGGTAGCTTGTAAATAGATATTAATGGGCAAAGCCGTGAACGTGTAGGGGAAGGTAAGGGGAAGGTACAAGGGGAGAGTTAGAAGGAAGTGGAAGTTATGAGATGTGAGTTAGATGACTAGCAAAGGCTACATAGAAAGATATCTGGGTGACAAGGTGTTGTAAGGAAGGTCTACAAAGTCAAAAAGGGTTAATAGAAGTATGTAGGTGAAGGGTGATTTCTAGTAGCTGGAGCTTTTAGAGAGCATATGGGTCGATATTAAAATAAGGAGCTAAGGAGGACCTCCCTAGGAACTGGGAGAGCAAACGAAGAAAGCAGAAGAGAGGAAGAACAAACATAGAGAGATCTTGTAAGTATTCGTGATTAGTTTGTGAAGACTGTGAAGCTTTTGCAAAAGCTCCAAGCGATGTCCGATTTAAGAATTTCGAACCAACAGCTTAGTAGGTACTGATTGGCCTAATACCATGTAAACCAGAAGACCCAAGACACGCCAGAGGTCTCGATATTGTGAAGTTCTGCTACCTTCTGCTAGATCTGCTTCCAGAACGGCTCTCAGAACGATCTCAGATCGACCTACTGCCAGATTGAGTCCGGTAAATCACTGTCAGAACTACTGTTAAAATCACTGTCAGAACCAATGCTAGAACTAACCAGAGTCACTGTCAGAATCACTGTCACAACCACTGCCACATTCTCTCCGATTTACCCTCTCCACTTTCAGATCCACGTCAAATCCTCCTATCGGTGGATCTTTGGTGGATCGTTGGTGGATCTTCCTACATCTCCAAACTTACTCTCCTATTATTCTACTTACTTAGCACAAGCACCTCCAGTGGCGTTTGCACTGACTGCATCCTTCAAATCGCTGAAACATCTGACCAAAGCAGCAACGTTTTCCATGTGCTTCAAAGCAAGCTTGGAGTCTTGACTCTTTTCAACGTCCAAAACACAAGAGTACTTGGAACCACCCTGGCTCAGACAGTCGCCTGGGTTGGTGTAGTTGACAAAGTCCCAGCCACACTCACTGGTTTGGAAGTCATCGCCCTGGTTGAAGCATTGGCCGTCGTTGTTGTAGATGGTTCTTGGGGTCAAAAAGGTGTAGTAAACACCGTTGTCGTAGTTTTCCTTGACCTTACCGGTGGACTTGGTCTCGTGTGTGTTCAAGTTCACAGACACAACCTCACCGGTAGCAGTGTCGACAGTGTTGATGACATGGTACTCGTTGACAACTTCCTGCTTTCCGACATCCTCTAAATGTCTCAAAACAACGTCAGTTGGTGGGAGAATAGCAAACCCTTGCTCGTCACGGTGGAACTGGAACGAGTGGCCCAACCCAATGGTGGCCACCAATCCGGCCAACTTGATAAATGAAACCATTGATGGAAAAGATAAAAATTTTGGTGCGGGTTCGCCTTGGCCGCTTTTATAAAATTTCTTACATCCAATGCCTGTAAATTGAATATCCGAAGCGGCGATCAGATAATGTTTTTTAGGTAATCATGCATATTGATGGAAAAGACAACCGTCAAAGGGCTGGGGAACGACGGGTAAGGCATAATTTAGGATTGGGAAAGGTATCTGACAAGGTTTTACAAGTGCTTGGGGGGTGTTGGGTTGTTGCTGAACCACCTGGTGGGTCTCCTCTGGGATGGGGCTCTTCTCGTTTTCCTTCAAAGATTGAGCTGAAAACGCACACGGCCAGGCTCAAAATTGGATCCTGCACTCCCACATGTCGCAAAGAGCCGTGGGTAAATAGATTTTTGTGGGCAGGATGACTTGGGGGTTTGTTCTTAGAATAGGTGCAGGTTAGTAGCGGTCCGGGAGGGTGCAGTGAGTCTCGTGAGTGTATACAATGTGTAGGTTGGGTTTGTGGGTGTTGGGTGGTGAGAACTCTGCTGTTTGTAGTGGGAGATGGGGCCTTCGGTGGTTGCCATTCTGGGCTGACCCTTCCAGAACGAGCTTTTCCGAAATTGGATTATTGTGCGACATTGTGATATTTTTCATTGGATGTCAATACGAGATATGGGCACGTACAGAACGGCTCCATACTGCGAGTAGTAGGACACTGGTTGGTTGGAATCGCTTAAATGGAAGGGCTGTAGATGGGTTTCTCATTTTGGCACTGATTTTTTAGATACAAAAGTGGCTTGCTCTTGGCAGGGACGCTTGGTTTTCTTTGTGGGTTTGAGGTATTGTGACGGAAACTGTTTTTGGTTGTGTCTGGTGGACCTGTTGCGTTGCTGGTGGGGGTTCAGCAGGTTACACGACAGTCCTGACGAGGTGCTGTTATGCCCTGGGTAGCTCCTCTACCTGTGGTGGACTCGCTCCTGCATATACCAGTCCTGTCCCAGTGTCTCGTTCTTGAGAGTTTGGAGACCACCTGACAAAAGGCAACTCCATGGCGGATTCCCAGAGAGTACAGCTGGTGTAATCACTCGACTAGCCATGCTCTTTGACCTTCATGACGATATCTTGGATGAGATCTTCCGGCACCTTCAGCCGGCCGACGTTGCGTACCTCATCTACGATCCCATCCTAGGCCGTAGAGCGGTGGACACCATCTACCTGTCGGTCGTCACTTATGACGGGAACAAGTATGCCTTCTACTACGATCCCTTCCACCACATGCAGGTGGCGCCCATCCACGTCAACAACCTCTCGCGGTTGCTGGCCGGTGGCTTTTTCACACCCAACCAGCTCAACTTGGTGCTCTCTCCCTCCGCAGACGTCTCAGAGATAACCTCCCAGTTCCAGCGTCTACGCATCATCTGCGAAGGACGGGTGGATTTCTTCAAGTTTGCCCAGTTTCAAGACATGTGGATTATCTCCACCATCCCAATTGCGTTGGAGGAGCTCCCAAACAACGTCACCCGGCTCCGAGCCCCTCACTTAACTGCGACATCTTGGCTGCACAGGCTAGCACGATTGAACTTGGACAGCTTAGACAATGTGCCCAAGGACATCAGGCACTTGACCATCACTCACTCAGATCAGCATTTGGACTTTCTCGACTACTCCCAGTTGAAAACCTTGGAGTTGACCGTCTCAGACCTATCCAAGGTCACCTACCCCAAAAATCTCAAACTGCTTGTTTTGGACGAGACAACTGTGGCTGGATATCCGCAGACCATCACCAAGCTTAAAATTAGTCATAGCAGAATAGTAACCAAGACCTTGCCCCAGAGTCTTCAAAGCTTAACTTTGCTGAACGTAAAAGGTGCCGATCTGCTCATTCTACCAGGTTGTCTTGAAGTCTTGTCTGTCGATGCAGCCGAGGGCTTTGACTTCCACTTTCCTCCGATCCTAAAGAACTTGAAAATTGCAGGTGTTGATCATTTGCCCCACCAGTTGACCTTTCCTACCACTTTAAAGGTGTTGAGTTTGAGATGTGAAGATTTGACCTTCATAGACACCAACATTGGCCAACTTGAAAAGTTAAAGTATCTCGAGTTGAGTAGATTCCAACAACCCGATAAAGCATTTTTCCCCCAGAATCTTGAGCAGTTGATTTACAGAGAAAGCGAGATAGAGGAGATCGATCTTAGGCGTCAGACGAAATTGATATCGTTGGTCTTGGTAGAAAATAACATACCACTTTTGAGCCAAGTCAAGTACCTGCCCTCTTTGTTAATTCTCGATTTATCCAAAAATTTCATCACGTCCTTAGATACGCCCGTCCACCTATCGGAGCTAAACGTTTCTCGTAATCCTATTTCGAGTTTAAACAACTTTAAGGAGCTGACCCTTCATACCTTGAACTTATCGGAGACCTCCTTTACAGAGTTAAATTTGCAGTTATTACCGAAGGTAGTCAATCTTATTGCTGATCTGAATAGAATAGTTATCAAAGGGAAACTCAATTCGCGAAACATCTCCATCGAAGGATGTGAAACGTCTCAGATTGTTCCGCCGCATTGGAGTGAAATAACCAAAAGGGTCCCTGGACTTGCAATGGATGCTTGTTATGTGGTGGGTGTCAATGATTTCAAGGGAGCTGGAACATACTATAAGTTCAAAAGCTGGAGATTCAAAAGTTTATCAACCGTGGTGTTGGGAAATCAAGTCAGTGTTTTTATAGACAATGCTTTGCATATTCATTTTGAAGTGGCTTCTGAAGATGAGTCTGAGTTTCCACTCAATACTGAAGAATAAGGGGAATGGATTTACAAAGTAAAAATTCATTCCTTGCTTTCTGCAAAGGTAGGCACACAGTTCTTCAGATAAGTGTCGCAGCCAATGGTAATATTAATAGACAACTCAATGTTATCATTCTGGTAAACTTAAAACCATTCTTGTAAGTAATGACAACTGTGAATAGCGTTTAAAAGAATGTAGATGTGATACGGATATTTATCTCTTTGATCTTCAAATTGGCTCCACGACCGTCTTAGTTGAATGTCAGAGCTATTTTTTTTTCCAATTTGGTTGCAAAACTTTAACAATTGGCCAATCATGCCAACAACATGAACTCGAACACGGACTTCTCACATAAACAAGAGAATTCTGAATACGATGCGTGTTGCCTAACCAGCATATTTACAACATACTTCGGTGAATTGGGTTTGGATGTACTTTTACACCCAATGACTGCTTGCGGCTAAGAGTTGTTGCGAGAGATGACAATTCAGTACGGTGATGCAAAACGAGTTCTCTAGTTAAGACATAGACTAACCATAAAAGAGTACTAACATTGGCAAGAGATCCAGTTGTTTTGTTGGCTACTACACTTCTCTCCGTCCTTGCAATATATGAGCTAACTTTGGTTCCCAAAATAGGAGTGCTTTTGAAGACACTGTGTCGTTAAAACCAGACATCATCCCAATACAAAGAAGCCCCACAATCAATCTAGAATCTACTAGCCATACTGACCTCTACATTGGCAAACTTCTCCATGAGATGCCACCTTTGTACTCCGACGAAGACCAGGCCGTGGGGAGTTTATCACGTGACTAATTTTCTCCAATATTTCAGAGTCAAATCATCGCAATATATATACATTCCAAAAGAAACCTTTATCTCACAACAACCATGTCTAAATTGAATATTCTTGTTATCGGGAACGGGGGTAGAGAGCATGCCATTGTGTGGAAGTTGGCTCAGTCTGCCTCAGTCTCTAACATCTACGTTGCCCCAGGTAACGGTGGTACCGACTCTGTGTCGGGCACCTCAGCCAACGTTATCAACGTGCCTCACTTGTCCTCATCTCCCAAAGATTTTGATGCCTTGGTGAAGTTTGCCCAAGAAAAGCAAGTTGGGCTTGTTGTTCCTGGTCCAGAGCAACCATTGGTGGACGGTATTGCTACTGTCTTCACCAAGGTTGGTATTCCAGTCTTCGGGCCATCTGCCCGTGCAGCAACTATGGAAGGGTCAAAGGCCTTTTCCAAACTTTTCATGGAGAAGCACCAGATCCCTACCGCCAGATTCCGCAACTTCACCGACGTTGAAGAAGCCCGTGCCTACATCAAGAACGAGGTTGACTACAGAATTGTCTTGAAGGCCGACGGGATTGCTGCTGGTAAGGGTGTGCTCATCCCTCAGACCACCGAAGAAGCCTTGGCTGGCTTGGACGAAATCATGGTGGCTAAGAACTTTGGTAGTGCTGGAGATGAGATTGTTATCGAAGAGTTTTTGGAGGGTGACGAATTGTCCATCTTGACCATCACCGACGGTTACTCCTTCTTCAACTTGCCTGCTGCCCAAGACCACAAGAGAATTGGGGACGGCGACAGCGGGTTGAACACTGGTGGTATGGGGGCCTACGCCCCAGCACCAATTGCCACTGCCGAAGTGTTGAAGAAGATCGACGCTACCATCATCAAGCCAACCATTGACGGGATGAGAAGAGACGGGTTCCCAATGGTGGGTGTTTTGTTCACAGGTATCATGTTGACACCATCTGGCGAACCAAAGGTGTTGGAATACAATGTCAGATTCGGCGACCCAGAAACCCAAACCGTGTTGCCATTGTTGACGGAAGAAACCGACTTGGCCGAAGTTTTCTTGGCTTCTGCCGAACACAGATTGGATTCGGTCACCATTGCCACCAAGCCAGACACCTTTGCAACCACCGTGGTGATGGCTGCAGGTGGCTACCCAGAGAGCTACGCTAAGGGCGATGAGATTACCGTTGCACCAACCGCCAAGGACACCTACATTTTCCACGCCGGTACTGCCTCCAAGGACGGTAAGATTGTGACTTCTGGTGGTAGAGTGATTGCATCCACTGCCACTGCCCCATCTTTGCGTGAATCCGTTGACAAGGCATATGTTGGTGTCGATGCCGTGTCCTTCAGCAAGAAGTACAACAGAAAGGACATTGCACACCGTGCTTTCAAGCAAAAGCAGTCTGCTGCCGCCATCACCTACGCCGATGCCGGTGTTTCTGTTGATAACGGAAACTTGCTTGTTGAGCAAATCAAGGCCAAGGTCAAGTCCACCCGCAGACCGGGTGCCGACAGCGACATTGGTGGATTTGGTGGTCTTTTCGACTTGAAGGCCGCTGGTTACAAGTCGATCGACGACACCTTGCTCGTTGCATGTACCGATGGTGTTGGTACCAAGTTGCGTATTGCACAGATTGTCAACATCCACGACACCGTGGGGATCGATTTGGTGGCCATGAACGTCAACGACTTGATCGTTCAAGGTGCAGAACCATTGATCTTCTTGGACTACTTTGCTACCGGCAAGTTGGACATTGAAGTTGCAGCCAAGTTTGTGAGTGGTGTTGCCGATGGGTGTATCCAGGCCGGGTGTGCTTTGGTTGGAGGGGAGACCTCTGAAATGCCGGGCATGTACGACGAGGGACACTACGACACCAACGGGACTGCTGTTGGTGCCGTCACCAAGGACAAGATCTTGCCAAAGTTGCAAGAGATGGCTGCCGGGAACGTTCTTATCGGGCTCAAGTCGGACGGAGTGCACTCCAACGGGTTCTCGCTCGTGCGTCGTATCATCGAGGTGAGCGAGTTTGAATACACACTGACGGCGCCATGGACCAGCTCGGGCAAGTCCATTGGGGAAGAGTTGTTGGTTCCAACCAAGATCTACGTGAAGCAGTTGCTCGACTCGGTGCAGCAGGACTTGATTTTGGGAATGGCCCACATCACCGGAGGAGGCCTTGTGGAAAACATTCCTAGAGCATTACCACGCAACTTGCAGGCCCAAGTTGACATTGCAACCTGGGAGGTGCCTGCCATCTTCAAGTGGTTTGGTAAGCAAGGGAATGTGCCTTACACCGACATCTTGAAGACCTTCAACTTGGGTATCGGTATGGTTCTTATCGTTGAGCAGGACAAGGCTGACAAGGTTTTGGCTAACTTGAAGAAGCACGGTGAAGACGCAGTGGTTATTGGTAAGTTGGTTGACAAGAAGGAAGGTGAAGAAGGCTGTATCGTCTCCAACATCGACGGCTTGTATTAAGTGTGAGCACCAAGCCTGTTTGGCTGCCAAAAAGGGACAAGCATCTGAGGTACCGTTCTTTGGTACGCTACGGTTCTGGCAAGCTACACACACTTGACACGCTACACGCTCCACCCTCACACGCTCCACCCTCACACATGTAATTTATAATCAACACGTTGTTTGATCTACCCCATCGACCCCCAGATGGCTGCAATTAAGGGTCCTCCCTATATGAACACCGGTTATGTACCAAAAAAAGACGTTAATTAATAATATTTGTAAGAAAGTCAGAAAAGACCATTTGTAATAAGCAGATCACAGGAAGATTACAGTTTAAGTCAATCAGCGTAGGGTATGATTTGGTTGGTGAGCGGCTTCTGTGTTCCATATTCCCTCAATAGGAGAATTTTTCTCGATTGGGCAAACGAATCCGCAGCTGCATCCGGCAGCTGGGGAGGACACGGGCTGGGGCCGGGCTAGCGCCCAAACTGGTGGGCGGAGGAGGTCAGGACACGGCAGACAGTCAGGCCACTAATGTCGGGCCACTGTAGTTGGGGTCTCCCAACCTCCGCCGTGTCCACTTTAAGGTTTAGTGGGCTGCCGCAGTCTTCTGCTCACCTGTCAACGGTGCTGCGTAAAGCTCGGCACCGGTGTATGGAACACCGCACGTGCCGAAGCGCAAGAGCATCCATACTTTTGACACCGCCGGGGTTATCGCTGGCTGCCAACGATATAACCACCGACTTTCGCCATTTGTAGGGGCCTCCTTTTCCCCTTCTTCCATCCCACAACCCCCCACCTAGCTGTTGCTTCGGCTCCCGTTATCGTATCTGGTAGTCGTACAAAAGCCTGCACAATAACACTCTGAAGTTAAATTCTGATTAATAATCAGAAGCCATCTCACAAACTGCAAGGGAGATTCAGGTTCAGCTGAGTATATATATCTGGAAAAGCACCGATCTTCAGCTCCATCAAGCAGCCACTTTCCTAGCACCACACTGGCCATAGTCTGAAGCACTCGAGAGTCACCACAGACCCCCCAAGCCCACCACATCCCCACGCAGCAGCCCAGTGTCCCCCAAAGCGTCCCCCACCCATACCACTTGTTGCTCCTTCGCTTGTCGTTGCTCACCTCCAAGAAAAAAAGAAATTGGCTCCAAATTGGGCGGCTGATATATAACGATCTTTTAGCCTGGCTGTAATTTTTTACAACCATTTTCCTCACCACACACAGTAAATGGGTCTTTTATCCCTTGGTACCCCCCTCTCGTGGGAGGACTCTAGATACCACAACGAAGAGGTCAGACGTCATGGGATCTCGCAATTGATCAACATGTTCCGCCAGCATGCGGACCGAGTCAAGGACACCTACCTCTGGGGAGAAGAGGTGGAGTACATGTTGGTGGACGTGAACGAGGCAGACAAGACGGCCAAGTTGGCCATCGAGCACGACCACGTCATCGACGACTTGAACGACCCGGACAAGTCGCTCCATAAGCTGACGGAGAACAACATCTCGTTCCACCCGGAGTACGGGAGATACATGTTGGAGGGCACCCCGGCGTCGCCCTACAACGGAACGAGGTTGCAAGACTACACCTATGTGGAGACCAACATGCAATTGAGAAGAGAGATTGGAAACAGCGAGTTACCGGAGCACATCCGGTTGCTCACGCTCACGTCGTTCCCACGGTTGGGGTGTCTGCACTTCACGAGTCCTGAGGCCAAGGCCACCGGGTGCTCGCTGCAGTCGCTCTTCTTGCCGGACGAGATCATCAACAGACACGTCCGGTTCCCGACCTTGACTGCCAACATCCGCCGCAGACGTGGGTGCAAGGTGGCCATCAACCTCCCCATGTATCCGGACGTGAATTCCAAGTTGTTGGACGACCTGATCCCGCACAGGACCCTTTTTGCATCCGACTCGGAGCCCTTCCTAGGCGCCCTGAAGCCCGGCCACGTCTACTTGGACCTGATGGGCTTTGGCATGGGCTCGTCGTGCTTGCAGGTGACCATGCAGGCTGCCGACATCCACGAGGCCCGCTACTTGTACGACTCGTTGGCCCCCGCAACACCCATTTTGCTTGCCCTTAGTGCTGCCTCCCCCGTGTTCAAGGGCTTTTTGGTCAACCAGGACGTCCGCTGGAACGTGGTGAGTGGTGCCGTCGACGACAGAACCTTTTTGGAGAAGCGGGCCGAACCCTACACCGGCTACGTGCAGTACGGTGGGTTGGACCTCGCCCCCGAACAGGTGGGAAACTTGTCCCAGTTCGACCCCAGCGACATTGACAAGAGCGGCAACTACAGGGACATTGCCACCATTGACGGCAAGCCGGTCCAGTACATCCCCAAGTCGAGGTACGACTCGATCGACTCGTACTTGGGCGACTCCAACTACTCCACAAAGTACTTTAATGACAGCTACAACGACACATACAGCCCCATCAACGACGCTGTGTACGAGCGTCTCACCACCGAAGGAGCCCTGGCCGGGTTTGACCACAACCTTGCACAGCACTTTGCCCACTTATTTATTCGGGACCCCTTGGTGATCTTCTCCGAAAGAGTCAAGAACATTGACGACACCTTGGACAACGACCACTTTGAAAACATCCAGTCCACCAACTGGCAGACCTTGAGGTTCAAGCCCCCCGCATTATACCCCCAGGGCACCGACTTGAAGTCCAAGCCCGGCTGGCGTGTCGAGTTCCGTCCGTTGGAGATCCAGTTGACCGACTTTGAAAACGCAGCCTTCTCCAACTTCATCTCGTTGCTTTCCAAGGCCATCCTCAAGTTCAAGCCCGACTTCTACATTCCTCTCTCCAAGATTGAGGAGAACATGACCACTGCCCACAAGGTGGACGCTACCATCGACAAGCAGTTCTGGTTCAAGAAGCTTGGCAAGTGGAACGTGCACGGCTTGGCCGAGTACGACTTGGCCTGGTTGGCCTCCTACATTGACGGCTTGAAGCACGGCTCCAGCAATGGCGCCCGCAACGGCACCGCCAACGGGTCTGCCAACGGCAGGGCAGACGACAAGTGCGCCGGAAACAGCCACTGCCAGTACTCGGTGGACCACATCATCAACGGGGACGCCAACCACCCCGGTTTGATCAACTTCATTGTCAAGTTGTTGGTGACCGACTTGGTGCCCACTTTTGAAGGCTCCAAGGACGAGTTGATACAAACCTTGGACAGAATAAATTACTACTTGCTCTTGGTCAGCCGCAGGGCCAGCGGAGAGCTCCCAACCCTTGCCCACTGGTTCAGACAAAAAATCACCTCCAACCCATTGTACAAGCAGGACTCGAAGGTGTCCCAGGAAATCAACTACGACTTGGTGCAGGATGCCTTGAGCATCACCGACTTGAAGGACACTCCGTTGTTGAGAGAGGTCTTTGGCCAGGACATTGCTGATTATTTGTTAGCTACCTTGTGAGGAGGCATTGTCATGGCATCACAAATACTGTGTCGACACCACATACAATTGTTAATATGCAATGAGGGTTCCTTAAATCCAGGACGTTACCTAAATCCAGGACGTTACCTAGTTCTTCAATTTCCAGGACTTACATGGGAGTTCGTTAGCGTTCCATCCAGGACCCAAATAGTGTCAGTGGGATTCTCCACTGTTAGTGTGAGTGGAACTCTCAAAACACTTCTTAGTGTGACTCTCAAAACACTTCTTGATGAGACTCTCAAACACTTGTCAGTGCAACTCTCAAAACACTTGTTGCTTGCAGAGAATTCTCCAGATAGCTACATAATAGAATATAGGGAACTAATCTTCCCCACCACCCCTCCACCAAGTACTAGTAGAAACCCCAAGCATAGCAACCTAACCCTGGTGATGCATAAGATCTTAGACGCAGCACGTCTTGGGGAATGTTGCTACCTGTTTGGTGTTTTTCTCTACACTTCTAGACCCACAAATGGAGCACAATACAAGCATTCATGCACAATGCTAACGTACAATACCCGCCGTGTTGCTGGAAATTACTGAGAGCGCTCGGTAATGGTCATGAGCACACCGCAAAAAATAGCGAAAAGCGCCGCTATTGCAATTGTGTTTTGTGAGGAATTAAGGAGGCAGGCAGTCAGAGATCCTGACGCGTTAGCCAACCTCAGACAATGCTGTGTGGGACTCCACCCCACTCCTGTGGGGGCTCTATTCGTCCATCTGGGTTAGCCCAGCTTAGCCAGATGGAAGATAGTTCATTTCTACGTGTAGAAAGACCACATAAAGTAGCAATTTTATGGGTCTGTGGGGTCCTGATTGGGTGTCTGGCGATGTATTCTTGCGGTGCCAAGTTGGTATGCTGGGAATTTCAAACTAAGCCCCGTTCGATTAGATAAACACCGACAAACAAGGCCGTCGCTTCGCCAGAGCCCCAGAAAGACGAGCCTGAGCGTAGACTGCTACACCGGGTGTGTAGCCCACATAGAAGAGGCCCCCAGCCACCAAAAGCCCACCGCAATTGCACTAATATCGGGCCATTTGGCGGGCATTTCGGAGTGAAACAGGCAGTCAGCAGGGGAATTACAGGCTGGCGGTGGAATTACCAATCCGTTACATAAGCTCCACAGTACACGAAAAAAATTCAGTCAGCGAAATTTTTAAGTGACCCCCAACATCAACACCACAAACATTTAGTCCTGGTCGTACGACGTGTTTTTATATTCTTGAAAGCTAACAGCAGGTGAAAGTCGAGACATCCAAGCTACACACAATGGGATTCCTTGACGAGATTAAAGCGTTTGTCCACTCAATCACCACGGAGGACCATTATGCATCATACGATTCTCCCTACAAAAACTCGGTCATAAACAACGGAGGCAACTTGGTTGGGCGCAACGGCAACGGAGCCAACAGCAACAACAGCCCGGGCGGCGCCGGGCTTGGCGGCTCGCGGTTGCACGAGCTCAACCGGTTGACCAACATCAACAACAGTTCCACGCAGTCGTTGGTGGAGGATGGAGCACCCTCTCCCAACGCGAACAATTTCACATACCGGCCGGGCCTCAGATCGTCCTCCTCCAACTTCAATTCGACGACAGACTTGAACATGCAGACCTTGAACACCAACGGCCAGCCGCCCTTGCCCAGCATCGACTCGTTGTGGGACAGGATCGAGGCCTGGATCGAGGAGGAGTACCCCGAGTTGGACGACTACTTGAACGACGGTGTCACCACCGCAGACTTGAACGAGTTTGAGAATGATTTGGGCTGTGGCAACTTGCCCACAGAGTTTAGACAGTTTTACAAGAGGCACGACGGCCAATTCAGAGGCGGAAAGCCCACAGGCTTGATCATGGGCATGGCCTTGTTGGACTTGGAGCTGATTGTCGAGGAGTATGCAATCTGGTGCAAGGTGGCAGATAGATTAGAAAGACAACAACGCTTGGTGCAGAGCCAGCAGTTCCAGCAGCAAAAGCAAACCACCTCGTCGGCGTCCGCCGCAGCCTCCGCAGCCGCCGCCTCCAACGGCGGCTTCTTGGCCAACCAAAGATCCATTCCCCCCAACTCCATCCAGCCCTGCTACTACCACAAGGGCTGGATTCCAATCTTGAAGGACGAAACAGGAAACCAGATTGCCCTCGACATCTCCCCGGGCCCCAATGGGAACTGGGGCCAAATCATCATCTTTGGCAGAGACTTTGACACCAAGTTGGTGGTCGCCCCAAGCTTCCAAGACTTTATCTACCAATACGTGAGTGATTTGGACAAGGGCAACTACGAGATTGACAGCGAGAGATTCAACGAGGAAACCGGCTTTTTGTCGAGCTCCAGAAATGACGACTACATGATTGGTGACGAGGACGAGGACCAAGGGGAATTGGCCTTTTACGACAGAGACTCCAAGGAATTTGCCGGCTCCATCAAGGGTAGAGTCAGCTACTTGGAAGTGATCAAGAGAAGAGCATTGAAAAAATACGGCTTGTCTGAGAACTTCAGCACCAACTTCACTCCTCCGAGAATTGCAAAGAGGACAGCATCGCGTAAGGTTTCGAGCGGTAACGGTACCCCTAGAGAGGGCAGCCCTGCCCCTTCCAACACGGCCAAGACGGCCTTGAGTGAGGAAACAAAGAAGAACTTGATCAACTTGGACGGGTCCAGTGTTGCGTTACCAAAGGAAACCTTAATAGACGAACAAAAGGCCGACGACACTCCAAAGGACGTGGCTCCAAAACAATCTGCAGAGTCCAAGAAGGAACCAAAGCAGGACGTGGTAAAGAATGTGCCTAAGGAAGAATCCAAGGCCTCAAAAGAAGTGCCTAAGGAGGAACCAAAGGCCAAGGAAGTGCCTAAGGAAGAAGCCAACGAGGAACAGGAAGACTCCAAGGACGAACCAGAGGCTGAATCCAAGGAATAGAAATAAACCTGTATGAAGTAAATGAAAGATAAACATAAGTTTAGTAGAAGGCCAAGGGTCGAGTCTCGGTGTATTTGTAAGTGTTGGTTGCGACAATTTGCAGCAATTGACTTGGATGGGTTGCAGCAACAGCGGCAGAACAATTGAAGTAGTCGACCTCTTGGGAGCGTATGTAGACGAGCCTGGAGTGTAGACGAGCCTGGAGTGTGGGTGTTCTTTGAGACTATATCCAGGAAATTGAAAACATGGAGAGATGTTTAGTGGGGACCATGGTATAGCTGTGAGGCATCTTCCCCACCAAAGCAACCTAGGGAGACCGAAAATGTACCAAAGTGTACCAAAGTGTTACTGAATACTCTCAAAACATTCATTCTCCTACTCAATTTCTGCTCATTTGTCGTTTTCACTCCCCTTCTTCCTCTTCCTCCTCTACCTTGTTTGCACCAAACAAACTGCACGTGCCGATTTAACGTACACAGATGAACTCGTCGGGCCATTGGGACCAATCGTCCATCTACCCCCACGACAGCGATATTAACTCGCTGTACCAGCAATATCAACAGCATCAGCAGCACCAGCAGCACCAGCACCATGGAGGAAATGTGCTAGAAGAACTGGCGGAACACGAGGTACAGACCCAGGGTGTGATTTCCCAAGACGAGATCATGGAATCGTTGTCGCTTGCAAACGAAACACACCACTACGTGGATTCGCTGGAAGTACGAGCGGGCGAGATTTCCACGTCATCACAACGGGGTTTTGACTTTGACTTGGACCAGAACTCTGTCTCCCACGGAGAGGTTGACGACGGCGGGTACGAGCACGCCGACGAGGAGAACGCCCACCAAGAGCATGCCGAAGAGGAGGAGGAGAACGGGGAAGCGGCCGACTCACAGCCCAATCTTGAGCAGATCCAGCGGGTCTACTACACCAAGGGTCTTGAAGAGTTGGAGTCGTTGCAGTTGCTAGACCTCTCGCCGCTAGCCAACTGGAAGCTCTCGTCCAACAAGCAAGGGTTTGGGCTCGACCAGCTCCGGGACGACTCACCCAATTCATACTGGCAGTCGGACGGCAGCAACGACAGCAGTAACAACAACAATAACAACACCAACAACAACGCCAACGTGATTCTGAACAACCAGTTGAACAACCCCCACTCCATCACCATCCAGTTCTCCAAGAAGGTGTCGCTCGAGAGAATCTCCATATTTACCAACTTTCTCCTCGATGAGAGCTACACGCCATCCAAGATCAAGATAATGGCAGGCAGTTCAGACGGCTGGGACCTCACTGAGGTGTGCACTGTCAACTTCAACAAGCCCATTGGGTGGTCTCATGTCATCTTCAACGCCATCCGGACCGACGGTGTGCTCAAGTGCTTCACAGTCAAGTTGATTATCTTGGCGAACCACCAGGACGGCAAAGACTCACACATCAGAGCCATTCGTTGCTTCGGCAAGAAGACCCAGGGCGCCAAAATCAGCTCCACCACCGAGTTGTTGCACGACCTCAGCATTAGCATGGGCCCACACCACACCTTGAACAGTTCCGCCTTGAGTCATAGCGGCATCGGACCCCACAACCATAGCGGTTTGAGCATCAACACAGGTCTCAGCCAGGGGTTTAGTGGCTCTGGTATCTCCCTCAACAACAGAAACAACTCGTTTGGTCTCAGTGATGACGAGACTGACGACGAGATTGAGGTGTTAGATAAGAACAGTGCAAAGGTCTTGGGTAATGTCAGTGAGACCATAGGTTTCAATGGTTTCCAGAGTCTTGAATTGAAGAGTGTCTCCAGTATTCGATAGAAGAATATTCAGTGCATCAGCCGTTGCTACTATAATTGTCACAGTTTTAGTTCAGAATGACTAAAAGGCATTGTCACTTGTTTCTAGTCTTGTCTTTGGTAAGTTTTGTTTGCCTATTTGTCTTTTGCATGGTTGCCTGTTTGCCTTTCCATGATTTCCTTGACCGTAATTGCCTTGTGTCTTGCGATTGCTACACGGCTAACTCATTTGCAGACTCAAACTTACCACTCCTAGCTAATCTACGATTACATCAGACTGGATTTGATTGAAATTGATAACCTGAGATATCACATTCGACTATAGATACATCTTTTCCCAGTTTAGCCACCTCTGTGTGTCTAAACTCCCACCAGTAACCTTCAGCTCAAACCATTCTACAAACTCAATCATACTCACACCTACTACCCTACACAGTCACACTCAGTCTATATTCATGTCCTCAACCTAAGCATTAATCTTCAAACTGAAATCAACGACCCCACATCCTTGATGGATGGAGGAGGTGGAATAAATATCAATGTCATTGCACAAGTAGGCACTCAAGTTGTGGATGGTGAGACCACCGGAACACTCGAGCAAGAACAGCTTGCCCTGGTGTCTGTTCTTCAAAGATCTGGCCACTTCTCTCAACTGTTCGCCCTTGAAGTTGTCCAACATGATGATGTCAGCACCAGCGTTGATTGCTTCGTCGGCGTCGTCTTCTGTAGAAACCTCCACCTCGACCTTGATGGCAAAGCCGCAGACGCTCTTGGCGGCCTGCACGGCCTTGGTAATGGAGCCAGTTGAAGTGACGTGGTTGTCCTTCAACATGACCATGGAGCTGAGGTCGTATCTGTGGGTGTCGACACCGCCCACCAACATGGAGTACTTCTCCAACTGTCTCAAGCCTGGGGTGGTCTTTCTGGTACCGGCAATGATACCGGTGTAGCCTGCGGCATCAGCCAACTGCTTGGTCAAGCGGGATTGGGTGGCAATGCCCGACGAACGTGCCAACAAGTTGAGCGCCGTCCGCTCAGCCAAGAGGATCTTGTTGGCCGGGCCCTTGACGGTTGCAACAACCAACTTGCCCTTGTTCAAAGTAAGCACCTCGTCGCTGATTGAGTCACCCTCGCGGTAATGCCACTCCACAGTGAGCTTGCATTGGTCAAACACTTCCTGGGCAAATGGGATCCCGGAAATCACACCCACCTGCTTCATGTAGAGGTTGGCGGTTTCCGGCTTGTCGCCAACGACAAAACCACCGAAATCAAACGAGGGAACGTCTTCGTTGAGGTACTCGGTGATCTGTGTCTTCCATTTGCCGTTGCTAGGCAAGAGATGTGAATAGGATGGCATGCTGTAGTTTGGTTGTCTGCTCCAAAGTTGGATGATTTGATTTGTGGAGGTGGTGGAGTGGAAAATTTGTACCCTCGTGCAGGCTTCCCCGGGGTTACCAAAGTCGGTAGGGATCGGGTGGGAGGATCTTCCAAACTGATCCAGAAGTGTATAGGGAGGTCCCTAGACAGCATTGACCAGATAGGCTTGTCTTTGGTTGGATTACTGAGAGCGTAGAACTGGATTAGTGGGGCTACCGTTCTTGGCTCTTCCTCCTCCACACAGCTTTTGTCTCGGGGAAGCGATATCAAAAGTTACGCGTACCTACCATCCAGACCAGTCAACACTTGAAAGATGGCAAGTGGAGTCCTGAGCGCTAAAAAAGCAGGTTTGGCGTCCAAGAACACGGCGGGACTGGCTCTGGCAACTGCCCTGACGGCCATTGCAAAGTCTCTGACTGTTCCCGGACCCTCATCGAAGAAGAAAGTCCAGTCTCTTCTCAATATAGGCAACACCCTAGCCACCACCACATGCCCGACATGCCAAATGTCCTACCACATACACATCCACGAAGATAAGGAGCTTCATAAGAAGTACCACGCACAGCATACTAATGGTATACCGTGGACCAAGGCCAGAATCAGCAAGCCTGTGTCGTCCTTCTCGTTGATCCGAGACAAGACACCGACCCCAATGACGATCCTCGAGGTGGACAAGACAAACAAGGCCCAGGTGAGCAAGTGCCGGCAGATGCTCCAGATGGTCAACCAGGAGCTCAACTCGCCTGTGGATTCGGAGCAGTGGTCAAAGCCCGAGTACGAGGCGAGCAAGGCCTTTGTGGTCGTGGCTGACAACAGAGCTGTGGCCGTGGTGTCCACAGACACCGTAGAGAGCGGTCTCTGGATGAGGGTTGTCAACAGAGAGGTGGTTCCCGGTCAGATCAACAAGCGCATACGGCTAGGTATCTCGAGAATATGGGTGCTGCCGAGGTGGAGACGACTCGGTTTGGCAGAGAGGTTGTTGGTCTGTGTTTGCAAGAACTCGGTCTACGGTGCTGCTCTCAAACCCCATGAAATTGCATTTAGTCAGCCAAGTTCCCTGGGTGGAGAGTTGGCCAGAAAGTTCAACGGTGTCAAGCACAAGAGTGGAGAGATCTTGATACCAGTGTATGAGGAGGGGGCAACCTAAAGCATCCACACAATCCACCAGGAGTAAAGATTTAATGGTTGAGGGGTGGTAATATAATAAGACTTCTGTGGGGGTTGCAATATATAGTAAGACTGCAGGGGTTGCAATATACAGTAAGACTTCTGTAGGGTTTTCAGAGGAATGGCTGCAACTGTAAGATGGCTGCAAAGGTGAAAATGCTGCAAATGTGAAAAGGCTGCAAATGGGGTAAGGCTGCAAATGTGAGAAGCTGCAAACGTTGGAGCTGCAATGTTAAGAAGTTGGAATACTGCAAAGGTCTAAAGGTATTCTTCTACAATTATGTCTGCAATCACCATAGAGAGTAACTGAATGATGTCGTCAGACTTTTTACTCTGCACTTCTTTGAGTCCTGCCAATACTAATGTTCTACACCACCCTACCTCTAATATACATGTCATTGTTGGAGTACACATCTAAAAACCCTATAATGCTCACATAATTGCACACTTGCACTCACAACTATAGTGTGCCTTATTGTTTTATATCAACCATTTGTAGCCTCACCTCGCTAGACACAAGTTCAGCGTCTTAACTCAAGTATGCACAAACATCTCCCCGTTAAATAAAAATACTCTTCTTGTCTACTCAGAAGCAAACACAGTTTGCTTACCCACAACAACCACAAACCTCTCGACATAACTGTACAAGCCTGCCGTCAAACCACCATTGACCAACACCTTGATACTTCTAGGCAAAGACCCTCTAAACAAACTCTTTGGACCCTGTTCTGTGAACAAGTGGTAGGCCGTACTCAAGGAGTCTCTATATATTATCTTTCCGTTTTTCAGCTGCATGTAGGTCTTGATAACGTCCAAAGGCTGGGTCAAGACAATGACGGCAGCCAGCGACAAGACATGAAGCCCGATCAACTGCAAGGCGGAGAGGTTGTGGCCAAACCATCTCTGGTCCTCTGCACTCAGCTGCAGGTGGGGACTAATCATCTGTCTGGTAGCGTTGTAGGTCCACATCCACACCGACAGGATGGCCACCTGGCGTACCATGGTGATAGAGGCACCGTTGGAGAAGGCGGAAATGCCCTTCAATGCGTACATCTCCCTGACGGTTCCAAAAAAGGTGAGAGAGGGCGTTTTGTTGTACTTTGCCTTAAGCACATCGAGCTGGTGCTGGGACGAGTGGCCGCCGTGGTGGCCCGAGTGAGGAGTAAAACGGGACTGCTTGCGACCCTTGTACTGGGCAAGCACGTCGGAGGTGAAGTAGGCATACGGCGACACGTACTGCTTCTTGAAGACGTTCTGGGCGGAGGCGACGCTGGTGGGGCCGCGGGCGTGGGAGGTGTGTGTCGCCTTGGGGTCCTTTTTCGAAACGTGGCCGGTGATGTCGTACTTCCAGTCCTTGTTCAACTCGTTCTGCAAGGTCATGTTCTGAATCATGGTGATTTTGATGTTCTCGAAGGGAATGAAGATCAAGCTCTCAAAGAAGGCACTCATGACGCCGGCAATGGCGATTCGTGGGGCGCTGGCCTTCTTGCCGTTGTGGGTGTCGGTGCTCATGAACTGCAGCAGCCAATTGTACAGTATGAGACGGGTCAGGTTCTTCAACATGCTCCCCAACACCAAGGCACTCCCACCCTTGTACAACTGGGCCAACGTCAGCGGGTAGTTGCCGGGGTGCTTCCACTTGTCCATGTACGCAACATTGTTCAATTGCTGCTGGGTCTTGAGGAAGTCGAGCGGATACGTGAGTGTCGCTGTCACACCGCTGGAAGTACAGCCTGATACCAAAGCAATCAAGAGGTTGTCTGACATTTAGTTTGCTATGAAGTTCCAAATCGCAACTTTTGGATGGCTGTAAAAAAAAAAAACAAGACTGATAACCAAACCATATAAACAAACCAATGAACGGGTCGCTTAGTGAGCCCACGACCCCCAGGGCCGGGCGGCAGGTGGCGCCGCCCTCGAGGCCGTCGTCGGAGAGCAGGCCGTCCAGATTGGTGCCAGTCCACCTTCCGCCGTACGAGTTGCCCGAGGTGACTGCCCGGTTGAGTCTCATACAGCCCAGATCACGACTGAAGCTGCGATCCACCAGAGACCCCCCCAAGAAGAAAAGACCCAGCGAGGAGTTCCGCGGGTTCAAGAGACGCAGGTCTTCCATCATCATCACAGATAGTGGCGAAGTTGCCTTTGACCCGAACTACCAGGGCCCCATCACCATCGAGTACTTGAGGTTCTTCTGCAAGATCCTGGTAAAGAAGGAAAAGGACAAGGCATCTGAGGAAACTCGACTCAGCAAGCTCAGAAGTGAGCGCAACGACAGCCGTTTTGGGTCTCAAGGCCTGGATTCAGACGGTGCCGGCCAGATCAACAGCGAGTCGGAGCCTGTCTTGGACAATCCCCTCGACACCCACCAGCATAACACATTGAGTGTCCACAAGAACTTCCACGAGTCGCTCATCTTGCCAGAGAGCTCTGATTTGTTGCGGTCCCCGTTCCGGTTGCACCAATTGAAGTTGGGCACACCTTTTGTTCCCTCCTTGCCCGGCAACCACGACGACCATGGTGCCACAGACCCTCCCTCGGAAGCTACAGAAAAGCCCATCACCAAAATGTCCTACTTAGAGAGGATCTTGCATGCTCGTAAGTTGAAACAGCAGGCCAGCGGCCCAGAAAAGGACCCCAAGCCCAAGCCAGACTACCAGTTGGTCATCAAGGAAGACTCGAGTGTCAGCAGACTGGACGAAAGAGACCATTTGCACGTCCGCAGCATCCATGGAAGTGCTCTTGGAAGCAATCTCGGAAGTAATCGTGGCAGTAATCTAGGAACAAGCAACTTGAGCACCCCTGCCAATGCCAGGTTTTCCCTCGGGCACTTGCAACAGGACGACCAACTCTTTGATCTCAGGTTACAGAGCCCCGCAAGGTTGTTGCCGGAGGCTAGGCACGAAATTCTGACAAATCTCAAGTTAGGAGAACCGATAGAGGTCCCGTTGCTTGGCCAGTCCCAGCCTGCTGAAGCGTCCAAGGACCTGGACGAGTCGAGTGAAAGCGATATACGCCAAAACGAGCTGATGACCGGCCAGTTTGACCAATTGGACGGCGTCTCAGAGGCAGTGTTGCAGAGAGAATCGGAGGAGGCCGATGCTGACAACGAGGAAAGCACTAACGAGGAGCAAGCTGAGGAGCAAGCTGAGGAGCAACAAGATGAACCCCCAGTGGGGCAACCCGACCAAGTGGAACAGGAAAGAGTAAACATCCAGTTGAACACGCCGACACCCGATCTCCCAGCACCAGCGGAACACCAGCTCAATCAAAGCTTTGAGTTCTTTGCGACGGACAACATGGATGAAGAGCGTCGTGATCTAGAAGTTGAAAGGCCAATTCACACACAATACAGTCCAGGCATTATCCAAGAAGAATACACCATTGACAACGATGAGCGGACTCAAATCTTTGAGTCGTCGGATGAATCGGACGGTGACCACTTGCAGTCTCCACGTCAAATCATAGTCAACGAACCAGCCTCTTCTAGCATGAGGATTCCCCACATAGGCACATCCACTAGCCCCAACACAGAAACAATGTTGCCTCTAAAGACAATCAAGAATCTCGTCACGTCTGTCCGGCTGTACGACACCGACCATAAACGCAAGAGAATGCCTTCGTTGAGTACCCCAGTGTACGAAGATATTCAAAAGAAATCGAATGAGTTCTTGCACAGTGTGATGCAAGATTTGCAAGCGTTTGCAGAGCACCGTGATAGTGACGAGATCAACATGAGCGACGTTCTCTTGCTCATAAGCAGAATACGATTTGGAGAGAGAAACATTGACGATTTGTCCAAGCTAGCCCAGCATTTCTTACCGTTAGAACTATTAATCGAGTTGGACAATGAGTTGTCAAAGGCTGCATAAGCTTATTTATTACAACGCTGGCCGTTGTTGACGTTTCCGGGGCTCTAGGTGGAGCTACTCTACTGTATTATAGTTGGGTTTACCCATTGTATAATAATGTAATATTTAGTTTTTGATCCATAAATATACAAACATGGACTAATAGTGTACTATTTAGATTCTGGTCTATAGCTACATGGACTAATGATGTACTATTTAGTTCTGATTCATAGCTACATGGACTAGTAATGTACTATTTAGTTTTTGATCCATAACTATATACAAAACATGGACTAATAAATATAACTAACAATGCAATCCCGCTGATGGTCAATAACACAACTAATGGGCACTATGGCAACTCACTACTTCAACCAACCACTTTCCCTCACCTCAAAAGCTTCAACTGACTTGAAGACCATCGGAGACTGTTCTCTCTTTTGCTATTTCTTGTTGCCTTCCCTTGACCAACTTAAACAATTCGAAAACGGCTGCTGGTGTGACACCTTGGATTCTTCTTGCTTGGCCAATGGTTCTTGGTTTGACTGTGTTCAACAAGGTACAAACCTCAGTGGAGATCTTGACACTACCCTTGTTGTGGTAGGTGTAATCCACTGGCAATAACAAGTCTTCGTCCGCAAGATATGCTTTCATGTGGACCTCCTCCTTCTTCATCCAAGGGTCGTAGAGAGCTCCCACATTAACTTTGTTTTCTAATCTTGAAGAAATCCCATCAAAACATGCTGGTAGTTCTCCAAATATGTTTGGCAAATGAGGAAGAATATGTTGCAACAGCATTCCCTGGTAGGATAACAACTTCCAGCCACTGACGACTGTTTTCTCATTGATATCCAGTCTCAATCCCTGGAGGATAGGAGACCACTTTTTACCGGAACCAGAGATCGACTCTAAGTGTTCTTTTATCTGTTGGTATTGATTGAACTCCGAAGTGAAGTGGTTCCAGCGGAGGTCACCAACAACACCTGCGTTTCTGCCCATCTCCGTCAAACGGAAGTCGGCGTTATCAGACCTCACGGCAATTCTGAATTCAGAACGCAGGGTAAACATTCTGTAGGGCTCCTCCACACCCTTGGTGATCAAGTCGTCCACCAAGACTCCCAAGTAGCCGTCGGCTCTGGTGAGCTCCAAAGCTGGCTTCTTGCAGTGGGCCAACCCGGCGTTGATACCAGCAAGACACCCCTGGGATGCAGCCTCCTCATATCCAGTGGTACCGTTGATCTGGCCCGCCAAAAAGAGCCCGTCAATCAACTTGGTTTCCAACGTCACCTTCAACTCACGTGGGTCCACATAGTCGTACTCCACACCGTACCCGGGCTGGAGCATCACCACGTTCTCACACCCAGGCATCATCTTGACCAACTGTTCTTGGATGTCCTCGGGCATAGTGCACGATATTCCATTAGGGTACACCAAGTCTGTGTCCAATCCCTCTGGCTCCAACCAGACCTGATGCGACTCCTTGTCTGAAAACCGGAGAATCTTGGACTCAATGGATGGGCAGTATCTGGGACCCTTTACGGTTTCTCTAATGTGAATCGACTTGTCAAAGTTGTCGGAAACCAACTTGTGGAATGCAGGAGTGGTGTTTGTGATGTGACATTGGACGAGTTGGTCCTCGAGATCTACCTTGTCGTTCATGTATGACATTGGCTGTGGTGGGAAGTCCGAGGGTTGGGCCGGTAACTTCAGGTAATCAATGGTTTTGGCAGAAAGACGAGCAGGTGTTCCTGTCTTGAGTCTTCCCAAACGAAACCCTGCTTCTTTTAAAGTCTTGGACAAGCCAAAGGTGGCACTCTCCCCCATACGGCCGGCGGGATACGCCTTGAGCCCGATGTGGATCTCACCTCCCAAGAAGGTCCCGGTTGTGATCACCACTTTGTCGGTTCCCAATACTCTGCCATCCTTGAGGATAACCCCCTTGACTGTGCCTTGCTGGCGGGAGTTGTCTGTGGTGGAGCGTGGGTCGATGATGATGTCTTCCACCTCTGCCTCCAACACCAGCAAGTTTTCGTAGTTGAGAATCTCCCTCTGCATTTCTCTCAAGTAGATGCTTCTATCTATCTGTGCTCTAGGACCATGGACGGCTGCCCCCTTCGAGGCGTTGAGGATCTTGAAGTGGATACCGGCTTTGTCTGTGATTCGGGCAGAAACCCCGTCCAAAGCGTCGAGTTCACGAAGAAGAGTTCCCTTTCCAACACCTCCCATCAGCGGGTTGCACAGCGCAGTGCCTATCTTGCTGATCTGGGGAGTTATGAGGGTGGTGGGCGTGCCGGTTCTGGCAGACCCTGTGGCGGCTTCACAGCCAGCGTGCCCCCCGCCCACAACCACCACGGGGAGAAACTCGGCACTTTCAAGCTGTCTGGAGAGCTCAGCGTTGATTACAATAGACCGCCTCTGTACTATGGGTCGAAAACACGTACGGAGCATTCTTGTTTCAGTGTGACGGCCAGGCCCTTTGGTTGATGCTTGGTGAAAAAAATCGCAGCTCTATCAACTTTTTATATTCTCATCGCAAACCCACCATGACTAGCGAAGACCTTAGAGGAGACGATTTGGACGACGGATTAGCCTACGACTTTGAACTCTCGGAGTCAGAGGACACCCACGAGGTGGTGGCCACCGTCGACGGCCAAGAAAGTGTTGCTTCTCTGGAACAACCAAAGGGTAAGAAGAGAAAGCCAATGTCAAACAAGCTCCAAGATAAGAAGAGAATCAAGATGGAATTGGACACCAAGAGAAAGAAGGATCTTTCGTTGGAGCTGCCAGAAGCCATCGTGGACTACGTCAACAACAAGATTCGCCAGAATAACCCAGATCTCTCGACGTTGGAGCTCTCGGAGTTGTACCTTACAAAGAACGATTTCAGATCTACCAGTGAGTTTCAAGAGCCTAGGACGTTGGATAACTTAGAAAAGTACATAAATGGGAGATTCAAGAATATGTTACCATCCAAGAAGCAAAAGAAAGAGAAGCCTTCCAAGAAAGAAAAGCCAGCACCAGAGGAACAAGAGCGCAAGTTCATTGCCATCTTGTCCCTGTCTGCCCTCCGTGCATGCGACATCCACCGTGCCACCAAGGACTTGGCCGGCTCCTCCTTGAAGTTGATCAACAAGAACAAGTTGCATGTGGACCTCAAGTTGGTGGCCACCACCTTTTCCAGAGTTTTGTGTTGCACTCCAGGTAGATTGTCCAAGGTGTTAAATGCTGAAGACTCCCAGTTGAGTGCCGATGAGGTCAAGATCGTCATTATAGATAACTCCTACTTGGACTCCAAGTTGCAAAATGTGTGGGACTTGAAGGAGACCACCGATGTCTTGAAGGAAATGGCCAAGACAGGCACCAAGTTCTATTTGTATTAGGAATGAGGCCTCGTCACAGACTAGTAGAAGCTGGCCCAACTGGCTATATGTGTATTAGGAACCCCAGGGGAAGAAATTGGCCAGGTTGGTGTGCATTCCTCCAAAAGGAGTTTCGCCAGCTTAAGTGTTTTTAACCCGAAGGGAGGGAATTAGTGTATAAAATACCAAGAAAGAAACAACGAGTGTAGAACAGGTGTCGGCTCGTATTAGCCACCTGCGTTAATTTCCTCGTAGCTTCTGCTAGGTCTTTTCTCACTTAACATCGTCATCCTTGGTGTCTAACTGAACGCTCAACGGCAAGTATATGTTTGCATTGGACTTGAAATAGGATGACAGGTTGGTTGATGCTTCACCTGCAAATTGCAACAAGTACTCTTTGTTGAAGGTGACTTGAGCATTGTCTTTGGTTGCCTTCTCAGCCAACTCTTTAAACCATTTGTTTTTCAAACTAATGAAGTTTTCATTGAAGAAGAAGTTGGAGTAATTCTCCCCAACAAGCTCGTTCGCAAACCGGTATAAAAGCGAGGACAATTTAAGTGATGGTCTTGAAACTTCACCTTCTGTTTCATCAACATTCAACTGTTCAATAAGCTGATCCTTAAACTTGTTTCCAATTTCTTCCAAGATTCTTTGGTAAGTCCCTTCAATGAGTTTGTTAACCTTGGTTTTGTCGGTAGTCTTTGAATTAATCAACAAAAGAACCTCCAAGTAATAGTAATTTGAGGAAAGGGTTGACTTCTTGTCCATCAAGGCTTCCAAAGAGTCAGTGAACTTTGATATGTTAAGGTTGAATCCCTTTTCAACGTTGTCATGGAGTGTTGTGAATGCTTGTTCAATAGTCTTGGAGTCAAACCATGGCAAAGTGTTTAAGATCTTGCGTACCTTCCCGATGTATGTGCCTGACTCCTTATCATTTATGGCGATCATGTCATTGTAGGTGTCCAATTGACTAAACCAGTCCACCAACAGCTCGAGAGACACCTCAAAGTATTGCAATTTCGAGGAATAGCTTTCGAGATCCTTCATGTATTTTTCCAAGTCCAGGTCCACCAAGTCACACATTTCTTTGGAAAACAAAATGGTGGTTGGCTTGTAGGTTTGATTAGTGGAATGCTCTTCTGTGAGTTTGGATATGTTCAATAATTCCTTAAAGTGGTCGTCAAAGACTGTTTCGACATCTTGCACCAACTTCTGTAAAAGCTTGTTGAGGTAATCTTGGCCCTTTTGAAGTTTGAGGTATTCTATGATCTCACTTTTGTCATCCACAATGAGCTCTATGTTCTTCAATGGTAGAAGGAATTGATGGAATGTTGAAAGCTTGGAAGACAATAAAGTGGTGCTTGTTACTGAGTGTGAGGCATGGTCGAAAGCAAGCTCGATGAATGGAGTGATGTCATGTTTGTAAGTATGAGTCGAGGGGATAGTGTTGGAAAACAGTATCTTATCTTCCAGGAACCAATTGGTGAACCCAATGATGGAGGATGCGGTCCACGGTTTGAGATAATGCTTCAAACTTCTAATGAGTTCTGTGGACGAGGAGAAGTAGTTCTCGATGTAGCTGGCTGTGGTTTCAATAAACTTGAATGCACTATAATACGATGTCTGCGTCGACAAGGTGGACTTGATGAACTGGAACCTTAATTGAACCAACTTTTCAGCGACATCTGTGAGTGTCTTCAACTCGTTGTGTTTCAAGATGATGTATGTGATAAGGTAATTCAACATTGGGGCAGTGCTTTGGTTGTACAGGCCCCTGACGGCGTTTGTTTCAGATTCATACTTTTCCTCATCTACCGAAGGAAGGTCTTTGCCAAAAGCACCCTGTTCACCTTCATCCTCGTAGTTGTCTATATTTGTGTATCTTTGGCCCTGGTTGAAGGAGTCGTTGAACCGATACGAGTTCTCAAACAAGTTGTAGACGGTCAATTCCCACTCAATGTGGTTGACCAAGTTTTTCTTCAAAGAGTAGAACTTGTCCAGAATGGCATTTTCTTCCTTCAAAATGTCCTTGAACACCACCTCCATGGTGTAGTACACTTTTGCGTAGTAGATGTAGTTGGACGAGTGCAACAAAGGCAGCTGGATCTGGCCGGACTTGGACTTGCAGTTTTCTATCTTCAAGTCCAAGTTGATCAACTTGTTGTATATCAAATCCCTCAACAAGGTGCTTTGGGACTTTGTTCTGGCCTCTTGTGCTGCTTGGGCACGTACAATGGTATTGAACTTGACTTCTGCGTTGGAGGAGGTGTGGAAGTTGGAGAATTTGATTGGTTTGTATGATAAATCGGACAATTGGGCATCAATTCGATTGGTGATTGTGTACATCTGGTCGATATCCTCTGCTATTTTGATCAAGTCTCGGTACTTGTTGCCGACGAGCGTGAACAAATCCTGCTTAGAAGAGTCAATGTTCTTCTTGTACTCCTTGCGGAGTTGCTGGATCTCCGAGATGGATAGATGGGTAAAGATGTCGTCCACCGTCGTGAGCGGCGACTGCACCAACTTGTCTGCTAACCCGTTCATTGGTGATCTGTTAACTTAGCCAAGTGTCGTGAAAAATAGATAGTCCACCAGACGTGTCGTGCGAAAATGTCGCAACTTTCACCTCCACCGGCTGCAAAGGCAAGAACTTCTTGTAGTGTCTTGTAGGGTCGAAATGAGAAGTATAACCCATCTAGGTTGGGTGTTGTTCCAAATGCCCCATATATTAGCTAAAACTTCTCTCTTTTGGTCAATGTTGGGTCTCTCATGTGACAGGACCAACAGCAAGCGTAAAGCATATACACCAGTTACAACTTGCCAATTCCTAGCAGGATACCAAGTCCTCTTGACCAGTTGATCTGATACAGGGAATGCAACTGTTAATGGTCTGTCGTTTTTGTTGGACCTTCTGATTGTCCATGCACATGATGGCTAGCAAAGTTTAATTTGGCTGCGCGAGGATCTCGTGTTGCAGCTCGACCACCAGAACACAAGAGCATTTGCCCAACAAGCGCCCTTGATTGGATCAGAGGCGGTGTCCTCGGACAGATCCTTACAATTCTGGCAAAACTTGCCTTGAACTCTCACCGCAATAAAGCATGGTACACCTCTGAAGAAGCAACGGCTTGTTCTTGGTGGAACCCTGTGCAGCACTACGTTAGACGAAACCGTTCCACACCCATAGTCAAACAACCTCAACCGTGCCTACACGAACTGGCTAATGCTAAAAGCATTTTCTCTCGCTTGATACATTCCCTTGCGGCCCGGAAGAATGCCGATGACGAGAAGATCTTGTCGTCGATGCACATCACATGATCTTATCGTTATACGAAAGGCGCGCTTAACTCAATTACCCAATTGGGTATTAGTCATTACATCCCATGGCAAGAACCAGTCGGTCGAGGACAGGTTGTCTCACCTGTCGCAAGAGAAAGAAGAAGTGTGACGAGCTCCTGTATCCCGTGTGCACCAACTGTGAAGAGCGGCGGCTAACCTGCGAGTGGCCTGAGCTCAAGAAGGAGCTCTATGAAAAACAACAACAAGTCAGATACGTCAAACAAACGGAAAACAAACTCTCGAAAGCACCGGCAGACACTCCCGTTGTCTTCAAAAGCCCTGCCAGCGAGCCCAAACTTGACCTTGCTTCCATACGACACCACCTGAAGAGCTCCCACCCGTACCTGGTGGTCAAACCTCTTTCGCAATCACGAAGGAGCAGCTACTTTGTTGAACGAATAGCCCTTCAGCAGGAGATCGAGGAAATGACCCCTAAAAACCTGCCAAACCTTGCTAGCTCCCCTCCGGCACCTGCCTCGTCCAGCACCATCAAGCAAAACATCCAAAGGCAGACGCTACCTTACACAAGATCGCCAGAGCCGCCAGAGTTCCAGGAAATCTCCGAAATGATGGACATGTACTTTGACTACGTGGTTGGAGGAGGAACAGACGACTCCTAGAGCTGGCACAACCACTAACCACCCCCAAACCCACACATCCAGGCTGCTTTTCCCCGAGTTTTACCAGGTCCCTTGATGTTCCTGTCCCACAAACTACAGAGGTTGCACACGTGACGTGAAAATCCCGTTTACGGACATTGAATTCTCTGTAAAAAAGTTTTCCTTCACACGAAAGCTACCAAGGACAATATGACATCATTACATAGTGGAGCAGACAGCTACTACCAGGATCCGTACTTCAATTCGCACCAGGGGCAGGACGATTTGCCGCAGATTGGCCAGGCTGGCGGTGTCCACCGTGGCGCCGAGCAGAACGCACAACAACAGCAGCCCCAACAACAACAGCAGCAGCTCCACCACCACACCCACATTGGCGGAGAGTCGCCGAACTCGCTGAATCTGTCGACGCCCTACTACGAAGCGCAGCACGTGGCGCAGTACTACCAGCAGCCCGAGGAGCCTGCTGTGCATGTGGCGCCCGCCGTGCCAGCAGAAGAGGAACAGCCCTTCTATGTCAACGCCAAACAATATCACCGTATATTGAAACGTAGAATAGCGCGTGCCAAGCTCGAGGAGAACTTGAAGATTGCCAGAACCAGAAAACCCTACTTGCACGAGTCCCGTCACAAGCACGCCATGCGCCGTCCAAGAGGCCAGGGCGGTCGTTTCTTGACCGCGGCAGAGATTGCAGAGAAGGAGAGACTCGACAAGTTGAAGGAGATGGAGGAAAAGGAAAAGACTGCCGATGGCGACGCTCCAGACGTCCTGGGCCTCAAGGACTGGGCCGTCAACACAGACTGATCGCCAGCCCCAACCCCACCATTGTGGGCCAAGGCTCCTGATTACTCTCGCCAACGTCACCAGCAGGTCTTTGGGGGAATCCAGACACTTACAAACCCCCCTACGTGCCAGGTATGAGTATTCGGCTCCAACCTAGTAATGAATGATGATAGAAAAACGTTTAGTTAGTTAAGTAATGTATTATGAGGATTGAAATATATATACTCCATCAAGCTTGTACGATGCCTTGAGCTTCATGCTTGTTGCATGAAATACTTCCAGCTTGAGGCTTCTGGAAATGCACAATAGATTCACAGAACTCGAGGCCACCAAACGAAACTCATGAACTTCCTCGACTAAAACTAAACACATCTGAAACTCAAGCAAGTGAAACATGTGTTTTGAGACACTCTGCTACACAACAAGACCAAAACAAGTTTCATGACGATAGAGAGAATGAATATTTAAATCAAGTAATAAAGTCGTGTTAGCAAATCTCTGACTCTCAAGTGTAGATCACTTCAAAGATCTTTAACCCAGCTTGTAGATTTATTGAAGTTTTGCCAAGTCTTCTTGGACATCTCGCAGAAGCAAGCTAGTGTTGACCTTCTTCAACTCTCCCAAAATAATCAACCTGATGGAGTCGAAATCACTGCTCTTGACCGAGCTCACCGGGTCATATTGGGAGTTTTGGATGGAAACAATCTTGGAGTATTGGGAACCATAAGATGCTGCG
Source organism: Kodamaea fukazawae (assembly GCA_030572255.1). Lineage (NCBI taxonomy): Eukaryota > Fungi > Ascomycota > Pichiomycetes > Serinales > Debaryomycetaceae > Kodamaea > Kodamaea fukazawae. The sequence continues at coordinate 203,860 of JAJLZQ010000003.1, read as the reverse complement.
CTCTCAAACACATCGTGGTGGCTGACAACGGCGCCAGCAACACCCGATGCTCCGCCGTCCACGGTACCGGTGGTGGCAGCGTCGACCTTCTTCGAAATCCCTCTGTATGAACTCAAGTTGAGAAGTAATTGATCCACAGTAGGTTCAACCAAACTGGTTTGCTGACAGTGGAGAAACTGTATCAACCCAAGATTAACAATCTTCTTATCTTGTAAATTCTCTATAGTAACCGAAGCAGTGAAGACGAAACTGGTGTAGATTTGTTGGAAGACACCCGGTTGAACGCCCTCAAACCAGGCCACAATAAAGTTACAGTCCAACGTGTTGTGGTGTGCTTGGTGTTGTAAGCTCAGACAAGAGATACTCATAATAAATAAAGTAAACTTCTTGACAAACTTGTCAGTTCTGGAGTTCTTCAATCTGGTCAAGAGTAAGATGGCAACTTGGTTCAAGAATGGTTGCAAAAAGTCAACCTTGATGTTGAGAAGAATGGCCAACAAAAGATCAAACCCGTGGACATCGTTGATCTTGGATGCAATTAACTTTTGGAACACTCCCAACAACGGAGTGATGGTCTCGGCCAGAGAAAAAACACTCAGGTCCTGCTCCAAGATGGCGATAATTAATCTGGTCACACCAGGAATGTTACCTCTGAACTCCCAAACTGAGGGTGACATCAAAGGCTTTACTAAAGTCTTGTATGTTTCAGGCAAACCTTGTTCACGAGGATACGACTCCAACAAGAAGGCCATGATTTGGAATGTGTAGGGAACAAACTCTTGGACGTCTTCTCCAAGAATGCTCAAAAGTTCAGGAATAACCAACTCGATGTACTTGGCAATGTTACCCAAGTCGTACTTGATGATCAAACTGATGGCTTCGAATGTGTAATGTGAGAATTTGGGATTGGATGGGTTTTTGGACGTGACTTGCAAGATCTTTATCAACTGTTCTATGATTTGCAATCTCTCGAGTTGGGAGTCTTGAGCAGTGTTCAACACACGCATGATACACTTCATCAAGAACTCGTTTTCAGCCAATTTCTCTGGAGTGCTTGTGTTTTGGAGAACAAGCTGGAACAAGCTTCCCAAGAGCTCGGGAGTGAACTTGGCAATGTCGCTTTTGTTGAACACCGGTTGGAAATCGGTCGTGAAATTGGTCATTTCCAAGAGTCTGTCCACAGTAATGGCAGCGTAGGTGAAAATACCTGGGTTGGGGTTTCTAAGGTGGGTGATCAACAATGGGAATGTGGTCAACAACTGGTCTTTGGTAAGTTGGTTTCTGAAGATCAAAATGTACTTGATGGAGTCCACAATCAACAATGGATGTGCTGCAGAAGTCCCCATCAAGTCGTTGGCAATGTGTTCGGAGAAGAACTTGACCACATCAACCAAGACGTTGGTCAGGGTGACCCCGATGTTGGTGACGGAACCCTTTGCAGCCAAACTGCTGAACAAGTAGATGGCAACGTCCTTGTTCTTCCAGTCTTGCTGCAGCGAGACCAAAAAGTTGTTGACGTATTTCATGACGGACTGGGTAAGTTGTTCTGCGTTGATTTCTTTAAGCTCTTTCAAGAAGTCAGTGGCAGCCTTTCTTCTAGAATCAAAATCACTTCCCTCCAAGTCGGATCTGACAAAGTTGATTGGTTCATCTTCAAAGTGTTCCTCGTCGGACTCTCTAATGTAGACGTTTGGCAAGATGATTTTCTCGATGATCTCGTTGATGGAGTTTTCGTTCTCAAAGAAGATGTTCTGGTACTTTGGCAACTTGATCAAAGAGCTGTAAAATTGGAGGCACTTGACCACCAACAAGTCGTACTTTGGTTGTTTGGTGGCGTAGTCGTTGATGACGGACCAAACACTGGTGGTGAAGGTCAGGATCAATGGTTCGATCACATCTGCGTATCTTGTGATGTACAACAAGACCAACTCAACAGATGCGGTCTTCACCTTGATCAAGGTGGTGACCTCCTCGTCATCACTGTCGTCTTGCTGCAATGGCTTATAAACCAAGTACTTGTGGATGATGTTCATTAATGGGTTTAAGTGGTCCTCAAAGAACTCTGGGATGTCTTGACAGTTGAAGTCGTAGTAGAGCTGGATCAAGATCAACAAGTTCTCCCAGTAGATATTCAACAAGGCTTGGTTGTTTTCTTGGGCCAATTGGGCGTCGATCAACTTGTCCAATTCCGTCAACAATTGTAAGAATGGGTTGACAAACTTCTCCAAAACATGCTTGATCTCCAAGAACAACTCGTCGGAACGGAAAAGCGGTCTCCATCTTTTAAAGATCGAGTGGCAAACCGACAAAATAGGCTTGTTTTGAAAGAAATCTTCTGAAAGCTTGGCCAAAAGCTTGTCAATCAAGTCGGGCCAGTTGTGTGGGAAGTCACTCTCAGCAATGAGCGAGATGGCCTCTCCAATTTGTGCCTGGAGTTGCGGCTGCAATCCAACCATGATATCTAAGATTTCGTCCTTGATCTTGGACACGTCCAGCGAAGGCAAGAGGTGGTTGCCCTCCTCGTCGGTCCACTTGCGTTTGACGAGGTTCTTGAAGAACAAGGCACCAGCAAGGCGAATCGAGTTGTTCAAGTTGGCCAGCGCAATCACATGGAGGAGATTGATTGCAAACCCAGGCTGTGTCTCAATCAGTTTGAGGTACACCTCGGCCTGCTTGGCAAGCTGTGGGTCAAGCGACAGCTCCAAGTATTTCAGGATTGACTCGAGAGAGTTATCTGCTGACATGGTTGTGGTTGAAAATTTGTTTATGATTGTTTTTGAGCTGTAGCAGAGAAGGTGCGAGTTGCGACATGCCTTGTTAGAGGATGAAACTGGGGACGACTACGCCAGAGAGTTGACAGGTGTATGTAGTGGGTTGTGGTTGCGTAGTTGAGCGTGCCTGGGGTTACGTAGGCATCAAATCTTTGAAGTTGCTAGTGGAGAACAGCATGTCTGTTTGGTGGGATCTGGGGAGACAAGCCGTTTGCAGCAACGCTGTGGGCTGGGGTTGACGCTTCGCCTGCCACATAATTGGAATGGGTTGTTCAAAGTAGAGCCAAATTGGAAGAAAGTATATAAGGTCATATTGGTAGTGTATTCAGTGGTCTATGACGCTTTTTTACCACTTTTCATGTTAGTAGATCAACATTGTTTGGAGTACGCGATGCCCCATGATTGCGCCGTTTCCAGCAACCAAACCACGCAAACGCACTAAAAGTAGCACTTATACTAAGTTTTCTTGATGATAGTAACAGTCTGTTTGTTTGTTTTTTGCATGTCTTGCCTGTATTGCAAGTCTTATCATCTTGCAGTCCTTCTGCTGGCATCTCTAGAATAGTTTGCTTTATTCATATCTACACCAGATTACTCCAAACTGTGCCGCTTGACACCTGAAACGACGGCAGGTCGGCTAGTGTTGGAAATACATCAACCTGTCTGACTCAAATGTTCCAGTAGGTTCCATATAAAACTGTTTTGCCTTCTCTCATACAAAACGCATTGGCTGCGAAAAGCAGAACCTTGGCACTTGCCTCCCAACACAGATAACGCCTTCGCTAGAAGACTCTCTCAACAAATTTCGAAGCTCCAGAAGTACCAGAACATTCTCCACTGTCAATGCTGGGACCCTTCCATAACCTTTCTGTCCCACCCACATGGAACCTTCCCAGTGCTTCGACACACTGCTGACAAATGCAAGTTGCAAAACACCGAGGTGTAGACGAAGCAGCAGTCCAGTTTGCGTTTACGCCGACTTTGACATAGCCCCAGCTTCCGGAGTACGCTCCATCTGGAGAAGTTGCTTGCGAGCGTTGGTCAATTCTGGAACTTTCGGTAACGGTTGACTGCCCCAGCTAAACACCGACCCCTGCTTCTGTCACTCTCTGGCAATACGCTACAGTGTAGCCCAATCTCCTTCACGCCTATGTTGACCTCCAAACCCAACCTCCACCTTCCACACCTCCACAGTGGTCTCTGACTGTGGATATGCAGTTGTCCTCGCTCCCACACCCAGTTCGGTCGGTTATAAAAAACCCTGGAGACCATTAAGGTTAGGAGAAATCCACAGCAGCAAAGGGTGCCAGGACTCCACAACAGGCGAAACGGAGATCGTCAGGTGGCCGATTTTGGTGTCAATCGAGGTCTAACCTCAAACCAGGGCCATACACAGCGTTTGAGCGTAGGCAGCCTTGACGGTTTATCTCCGAAGCCGAAACATCGGCAGCTAATTTTTGTGCCGTCGATTTATAATAGCCCCAACATTGCGGCAGCAGGATTCCACCACCTTCTATCCCCTCTACGCAGCTTGGCCACACCTAATCGGAACGGTTTGAAGTTTTGTGCAGAACGACCCTGAATCGCAATTGTATATAAAGGCTGCGTTGTGGAGACATTTTAGCTTCATTATTCACAGAAGACACACACACACACACACAATGACTATTACCGGACACGCTATTACTTTTGCCAAGAAGGGCCCTCTCGACCAGGTGCTCGAGCTGACACCCTTCACCATTGACGAGTCCAAGTTGGGCCCCACCGAGGTGATTGTCAAGGTGTTGGCTGCTCCAATCAACCCTTCAGATGTTTTGCAGATTGAAGGCACCTACCCCAGCCAACCTATCTTGCAGAAGTTGGACAACACCGAGGGCAAGGAATTGAACGTCGGGGGTAACGAGGGGATCCTCGAGGTGACCCATGTTGGCTCTGAAGTCACCGATGTTGCTGTGGGCGACCAGGTGATCTCCGTCGGGGTCAGCTTCGGTACCTGGAGAACCCACGCCATTGCAGACACCAAGACCCGTAAGTTCGCCAAGGTGGACAAGAGTTTGGGTCTTGTGGAGAAGGCCACCATTGCCGTCAACCCACCAACCGCCTACGAGTTGTTCAACAACTACATCAAGGACTGGAAGCACGGCGACTGGCTCATCCAGAACGCGGGTAACTCCCAGGTGTCCATCCTCTTGTCACAAATCGCCAAGACCAAGGGTGTCAAGTCCATTCTGATTGTCAGAGACGGTAAGAGCGACGAGCAGATCCAGGAATTGTACGACTTTGGTGCCACCAAGGTGATCACCGAGTCCGAGTTCTTGAAGCCAGAATTCATCAAGAAGTTGCCTGAGTTCACCGACAACGGTAACATCAGATTGGCCATCAACGCCGTTGGTGGTGAAACCGTTGCTCCGCTCGTCTCCTCCTTGGGCCAAGACGGTTACTTGGTTACCTACGGTGCCCTCGGCGGTGATCCAGTTCTCAAGTTCTCTCTTGTTGAGCAATTGTTCAAGAACATCATCTCGGCCCCATACTGGCTCTCTGCTAACGTCAGAAAGAACCCACAAGTCAGAGTCGATCTTTTGAAGTCTGTCACTGGTTTGTACAAGGAAGGTGCCATCAAGTTGCCAAAGGTCTCCATCAACGTCACTGAGTTTGACGGATCTATCGAATCTTTCCGCAAGGCTCTTGCTGGTAAGGTGAAGAACGTTGTCAAGTTTTAATAACCTCGTCTAACGATGAATATGAATATATGAGAAATCAGTAACTATTGTAAGGACGTATGCTGGAGAGCAGTATTGTTAAATAAGACAAGGAGATTGGCTGCGGCAATCGGAGTTGGTCCTTGCAGCAAACGGCGCCCAACGGTGCTTGTACATAATTCACTCTAATTTGCTGCAAATTTGCAGCCAGTGACAACTCTGTAGTTTTGGTGATACAGTTGAGTGGGTCGTATAGAGTGATATCGTCTAATAGACGCTAGTGCATGTCGGCTTCTTTTCTTATTCTGAGGGGATCATGGTTGCTACATTTCAAGAGCAGCTGCTTAGACGGCTAAAAGCAGAATCATGTGCTTGAGTTGGTTGGACGGTAGAAGAAGCTTGAGATGGGAATACAGGTGGCTTTCAAGGAGGCACGGAGCCAAGGACATGAGTTCATTCCGGTTTGGAGAGTTTCGTGGTAGAGTTTCGTGGTAGAGCTCATGTATTCACAATTGCAGGTGTTTGTACCACAGTATGTTGTGGTGGTATGCTTCTTTTCGTCATTTCACAAATGTCTACATCTCTGTTGCTGGCGTCTACCCTCTGATCGTGTGATCTACAACATGACAGTAGCCAACGGTATGCAGCAGCTCGCCCAACCGGAGTGGCCTGCCTCATTTTCGACACCAGGGTCCTCGGTTTCACAAACGAATCAAGAGTGTAGAGAGTGTCAAGAGGAGGACAGCTCAATGAATAGACGGACAATTGTAGAGTAGAAGACCAACGATTCTACTGTTCTTGAAATTACGTCCAGTACTATCCGTTTAGCTAATCCTACACTTCTGTTAAAACACTCTATTCTCAAACATACTATAAATACAGGCACTCGGGCTCGGCCAAATGCTTGATTCAAAAAAACTATGAAAGCAATCGCCATTTTAGGAGACACTCAGCTGAATAACACTCCGCGTAGCGGACTTGTATTAATTATACACTCTATCAACCAACCAATTGTTCAAAACAGTCGATTACTTAGAAGTAGGCAAGACTTGAGCTTGCTCCTTGGCTTGCTTTTGCTTGGCGACGGCGTAGACCAAACCGGCACCGAAACCAAGGAAGATACTGGAGACGGACCAGAAGTTGACGGCAGCGTCAAAGAAGATCAAACCGGACAAGGCGATTGGCAACTTGTTCAAAGCACCAACCATACTGTAGGTGGTGGAGCTAGTAACTCTGACACACCAGGCGGAACAGTAGGAGATGGCGACGGAAGAGGCACCGGAAATAAGCATGGCGGTGATGGTGCTGGTTCTGTTGTCGACAGGGAAGTTCTTTGCAACGTTTTCGGCGCTCCAGTCCTCGAAAATGAAACTGGAAACCAACAAGATTGGCAAGGACAACAAGTTGTTGTAGTACATGGTGTCAAAGTCCTTGAAGTTGGTCAACTTTATTCTCTTTCTCATGATCAAAACAAAGGAGGCGGAGGAGAAACAGTTGGTGAACATCCAGAAGTAACCCAAGTACAAGGCAAAGGTGTCTTCGGAGGACTTGACAGCAGTGGAGTCACCGTAACAGGCAATGATGGAGGAGAAGACCATCAACAAGAAGGAGGAGAGCACCATCAGGGTGACTCTGCCACCGAACCACAAGACTTCACCGTAAGCAATCAAGATGATGGTCAAGTTCTTGAAGATGGTGTAGACAGGAATGGACAAGTAGACCAAGGCCTTGGCACCAGTGTAGATCATGGCAACCAAAAGAATAGCAATAGGAGACCACTTCTTGGCCTCGTCCAGGTTGAACTGACGGAAGTTAATCACGCCAAACGTCTTCAACGTGGTGATGACACCCAAGCAGACAATCGATTGCACTGCCAAGAGGAAGAAGGGCAAGTTGAAGCTGAAGCCAGACAAGACATACTTGTTGGTAACAGTCATCAAGATAGATGCTGCACAGTAAGAAAAGATCGAGATAGGTCCCGAGTTAGCAATAGATTCCATCTTCAAACGTCTCTTGATTTCTGGGTACTTCTTTCGAATGATATATGCTGTTTGACTGATCAAGTACAACAGAAGTAGTCCCATAAAAAAAATTTTGGCGACAAGTGTTCAGTGGAAGTGAAGAAAAAAAAAAAACAAAGCGACGCGTATGATAAGCTCGGCACGTGCTGATAAATACTGCAAACTTAGGGCTGCAACTGTCGGTGAAGGAAGAGGCCTAGGGGAGTTTGAGGGTGGTTTTTATTGTGATAGATGCTTCCTTGACCACTCCAGCAACTTCCCAGCGTCTCTAGGTACCTCCAGTGTGAGTTCGGGGTGGGTTTTGGTGGTGTTTACGTAGAGGAAGGAACGGGAAGGCGATGATCCGAACCCTTATTGGCTGCGATCCGGTAGCACAGACTCGAAAAGTTGAGATTAGTGAAGATTTAATCTTTACGTTTATGCATTTTCTATATAGGAATTGTTTAGGTAGGGAATAGTGGAGCAGAGTGAAGCAGAATGGGTAGGGCTAGAGACCTAGACTGGTGTTGATGGTGTTGGGTGGTGGTCAAAGATGGGACGAGAGAAGAGGGTGAAACTGAAGATCACAAAGGCATCGCGTACGATCGGCCATTGGTGGAATGTGCAATAGTTGCATTCGAAAGTTTTAGCGGTTTGGAACACGAAGACCACGCGAGTGGACACGCGAGTGGACCACGAAGTGGGTCATGGAGCCAGGTTGGAGGAGCTCCAAGTCAGTGTCCGTTAATTTCAGCAATCTCCGTTCATATGATGTCCATTGTTGTCCCTAGGTGTTGTCCATTGTTGTCCCTAGGTGTTATCCATAGGTGTTATCCATAGGTGTTATCCATAGGTGTTATCCATAGGTGTTATCCATAGGTGTTATCCATAGGTGTTATCCATAGGTGTTATCCATAGGTGTTGTCCATAGGTGTTGTCCATATGTTGTCCACATCTTGTCCACAACCAGTCCACACGTCTTTTTCCACATCTAGCCATCTAGCATCTCATCCATTTAAAACATCAACACTTCCCTCTGTTCTGGTGCCTACTGGTAATCACCTCTGTTGTAGATCAGAATGTCCACCTCAGCCTTGACGTCCACCATGTCGCTGGCGTCGATGCAGGCATCCACACTAAACCCAGCTCGGTCCTTCTGGTCCTTCAAACGCTGGTTCTGGGCACGAATACGCTCCAACGCAGCAATGTAGCTGTCCTCCACACCGGTGATGTACTTACCGTTGAACACACCCACCTCGAAGGTGTCCATGCCATCACGTCTGCAGCACTCGACCAAGTCCTCCAAGTCCTGGTAGATCACCTTGTCGGCACCCACCACGTCGGCAATCTCCTCGTCGTTTCTGTTGAAGGCCACGAGCGCCTTGGTGTCGGCCAAGTCGATACCGTAGATGTGGTTGTATCTGATTGGTGGAGCACACAGCGCAAAGTACACCTTGTCGGCACCGGCCTCCTTGGCCATGGCCACAATTTCCTTGGAGGTGGTACCTCTGACAATGGAGTCGTCCACCAACAAGACACTCTTGCCCTTGAACTCGGACTCCATGGCATTCAACTTTCTGCGCACACTCAGGCGTCTTTCCTGTTGGTCGGGCATGATAAAGGTTCTGCCAATGTATCTGTTCTTGACGAAACCCTCTCTGTATGGCACCTGGAGCTCAACAGCACACTGGATGGCAGACGTTCTGGCGGTGTCGGGAACGGGAATGACCACGTCGATGGGTGTGTCCTTCATGACTTCCTTGATCTTGGCGGCCAACTTGTTTCCCATCTCGATTCTCAGTCTGTAGATGGACACTCCATCTTGGACAGAGTCGGGACGGGCAAAGTAGACAAACTCGAAAATGTCGGGGGCAAACGTCTTGGCCTCGACCACTTGGCGGAACTCGGGAAGTTGGCTCGTGTCCTTGGGGATGATGATGGCCTCACCGGGTTTGACATCACGGAAAGTGTGGAACCCGTGGGCTTGCAACACCACAGACTCGCTCGCCAACATGTAGTCCTTGTTGCCGGTGGCACGGTCGATACGCTCACCAAACAACAAGGGACGGATGCCGTTGGGGTCACGGAACCCAATGACACCGAACCCGGCCAAAACAGCCACACAGGCGTACGACCCACGGATCAACTTCATGGTCTCCCCCACAGCAACGAAAATGTCCTGCGAGTTGACACGCAGCTTGTTGAACTTGTCCAACTCCAGCGCAAACACATTCAACAACAACTCCGAGTCCAGGTCCGTGTTGATGTGGCGGTGGATCACCTCGTCCAAAGTCTTTCTCAATTGCGGAGAGTTGACCAAGTTCCCGTTGTGGGACAAGGAGATCCCGTACGGAGAGTTCACGTAGAAGGGCTGGGCCTCGGACCCGGCCAGCGATCCCGCAGTGGGGTACCTCAAGTGGCAGATCCCGTAGTTCCCAATCAAGGCCTGCAAACGGGATTGTGTGAAGACATCACGAGCCATCCCGTTACCCTTGCACTGGTAGAAGCGGCCCTTGGACCCACACGTCACAATCCCAGCGGCATCCTGCCCACGGTGCTGCAAAAACATGGCTCCTTCAAAGAGCTCAGGTGCAACGTTCTTCTGTTGGTCCGCTAACACGACTCCTAAGATTCCACACATGTTCTAATGTTGTTTAACTTGTACTAGATCTTTTGGCTAGGGTATACATTTTTTTTTTTTTCTTAAGGAGAGTCAGATGGAAAATTTTGTGCCATCGCGATAAAAGATTAATTTTGCCAGAGTCAAAGTGGAGCATGGGGACTGCCAAGGGCCCTCTTTAGGGCTGGAAAGTAGTCACTTTCGCATACCTGCTACTATATCGATAGGCTGCTCTTCCGTAGTACTCTTTTTTTACCTAGATTTCCTACTTTTTGGAGAGTTGTGGCCACCTGGACCACGTTTTTGGCACCATTTTTGGCTTGCCGATGCGTGCCGAATAGAGAGTGGGTTACCGTATAGGCATGGAACAATGCCCAATCTGGTGAACAGGAACCACCCAAATCTCGTATAGTGGCAGGAATAGCAAGGGGGGAGCCGGCGTGCTAAGGTTTGGCTCCTCTTTCGTGGGTGCCAGCGCCAGTGGGGTCCATTGTGTTGGGACAAACCCACTTTTTGCGGGGGAGCAGAGCAGTGGGGTGTCCTTCTGCACGGACTTGTACCGTTAAATGTCAAAGGGTCCCCACCAAACCAACCAATTCCTTTCAAGCAATTACCAAGCTGGAGTTGGAACGTCACATATCTCGACGAAACCTTTGTAATTGTTCAACTCCCACTACTATCTACATCTTGTAACACAATCTAGAGATATTCATCTGCAACACCACAAATGGTGTGACGACTATGCTAATAGAGGAAACCAAAAAAAAATCAGTCCGTAGACAAAACCAAAACTAAAACCTCTAGCGGAACCTGGTGGCTCCATTTTCTCTTTTTTTTTGGATTTTTCTAATATATATATCAATTCAGACAGATGTCTGTTCATAAAACATAACTCAGCAGAAGCTGAACTCCTCGAACATCTTCAAAAACACCCTCTCCTGAGAGGCCGCGGCACGGGCGCAATGCCCATCCGTGGCCCGACGTTGACAACCACACCGTTTCTGTAATACAATACCAACTATTAAACAAGAACCCTCGTAGCTAACAAAAAAAAATGTGATAAAAAAAATAAAGGAACAAACTAGGAATACAAGCAGGTGAAGAAAATTGAGGGCCATTGGGTAAACTATCGAGTCTTCGGTTAAGATTTACCATTTGGGTTACCTTGTGGAGGGGCTTGTTGGTATTGTTGGTATTGTTGTGGTGGAAGTTGTTGGTATCCGTATCCGTTCTGGACAGGATAGCCTTGTGGGTACCCTTGTGGGGGGTATCCTTGTGGAGGGTATCCTTGGGCAGGGTACTGGGGGTAGCCCTGAGGAGGCACCTGTTGGGCCTGTGGTGCTTGAGCTGCGTGTGGAGGCTGTTGTTGTGGGTGAGGTGGTTGCTGCTGTTGTTGTTGCTGTTGTGGTTGGCCTTTATATTCGTAGCCAGCCTTCTTATGCACAGTCTCATTACCCTTTGGCAACTCTTCAATCTTGAAAGGTCTTGGAATGGCTTCCGAGTTTTCGGCGACATACAAGTTTCTGTCAATGGTGGCTGGAATTGGCTTGATTTCGGTGCCCAACTCTTGTTCAATCTTGTACAAGGAGTAACGGTCGTCCCAGGACATCAAATTTATGGCCAAACCCAAGTGGCCAAATCTACCAGAACGACCGATTCTGTGCAAGTAGGTTTCTGCTGTTTTTGGGAAGTCAAAGTTGATGACAACGTTGACGGCCTGGATATCGATACCTCTGGTGAGCAAGTCGGAACAAACCAAGTTACGGACCTTTCCTTGTCTAAATTCGTGGAAAACCTTGTTTCTGGCTTGTTGGGGCATCTTGGCGTGCGAGTAGTAACATGAGTAGCCCAACTCGGTGATCTTCTTGGCCAATAACTCGACTCTATTGGTGGAGTTACAGAAGATGATGGATTGGTTGATTTGTAACTTGCTGAACAAGGTGTTCAAGCAGTGTAACTTTTGCTTTTCTTCGACAAAAGCATAGAATTGGGAGATACCACGCAAGGTCAATTCGTCCATCAAGTTGATTTCGTAGGGCTTGGTCAAGTGTTGTTCCATGAAGGACTTGACTGTCAATGGGAAAGTGGCAGAAAACAACAAGGATTGTCTTTGCTTGGGGAAGAATGCCAAGATTTGCTCAATGATACCTCTAAATTCTCTGGAAAGCATCTTGTCGGCCTCGTCCATAACAAATAATGGGCACTCGGAAAAGTCAGCAACGGCTCTCAGCGCCAAGTCCAACACTCTGCCCGGAGTACCAACCAAAACATGGACGGGATCATCTAATCTTAAAATATCATCTTTTAATGATGTACCACCTGTGGTAACCATGCATTGGATTCCTAAATGTTTGCCCAAAGTTCTAACCACTTGTGACGTCTGCAAGGCCAATTCTCTGGTGGGCACCAAAATGAGCGCCTGGATCTTATTCACCTTTGGTTTGATGAGCTGCAAACATGGAATAATGAATGATGCCGTCTTTCCTGTACCATTCTTTGCTCTTGCTAATATATCTCTACCTGCTAATGCCATTGGAATGGATTCTTCTTGGATAGGCGATGGCTTCTCAAAACCGGCCTCAAAAATACCCATCAACAACTCTCTCTTCAAATTGAAATCTTCAAACGATTGGCCCTTTGTTTTCAACACATCCTCAGTTTGAGGCCTGGTGTCCTTTTGAGGAATGCTTAACTGCGTTTTCCAATCTTCCGACATTGTGTTCTTTTCAATGTATATATTTCTTCTTGATTCTCCTGTTATAACAAGTTATTCATATACCTCGGGCGAACCTTAAATTAGGGAATTCGTTGTATTAAAGAAAGAATTGAGCTTAGACTTGGTGACTCGAAAATTTTTGCTTCTCACTTTTGCCCATGTTTGGTGAGTCCTCCTGGCCGCCGCACGACCCCCAACTTCACATTTACCCGGCCGCGTTACCCGGATAGGCTGCGCCAGGGATGCCAAGGGCCAGGCCACAGTTCTCCCTGAAGCATTGCTCTGTTGGTGGGTGGGTTCCTAAGAGGGTAAGCGGTGGATTATACTTACTTGATTTGGTGTTGTTTGCAATTTCGGTGGTACTTCGGAGGTGGTAACGGCTAAAACGGCCTGAATCGAATCTGGAACCACTATGGTTGCAAAATGTTCCAGAATATTCGTTAATTTTGCAAGAAACTGCAAACCAGTGTAGGGTTGAAAACGATTCATGGAGGGTTATCCAGTGGCTTTCCCAATGGGTTACCATGCATATTTGTATAATATAAAGCTTTTGAAAAGAGATATTGATTTTGATTTTTGATACAGTTTTTCAATTGTGTAGATAAGGAATCTCGTCAGTGTAAGATTACATGGGTCCATATCAGGACTAGCCTTATAATTGGCTTGTGTAGTATTCTATATTGGTTTGACTCAGAATTGATCCACAGTCGTTCTATCGGTTTTTAGTTTGCTTCTTGGAGTCATTGTTACAGCCGTGTGATCATTGGGGTGAGGCATGAATGAAAGATGAGCAGTGTAGTGACAGATCGGTAAGTGTCAATGCATTTGGACACCATTTACGGAGAAGAAGTGTAAGCATTTGGCCTCTAAAATAAGACCTCTGTTAAGTACTAACCTCGCTTTGTTACTAACCTCGCTTCGTTACTAACCTCGCTTCGTTACTAACCTCGCTTAGGTACTAACAACTCTTGTGTCTTCGTACTGGCACAGTGAAAGAATACCTAGCACCAAACTAGTCCGTATACTAACCCTTGAAGAGCCGGCTCTTCAGCAGGCTGACCATCTAAGTGAATAAGTGCTTGGTTGGGCTCCTTCATTGTCTAGCTAGAGTGCACTCCGATTGCTGAAACACTGCCAGACAGAACCCTGTTGATAACCACTTGTTGACTGCTTGCTGGATACCCCACCAACACCACACTCTCACACAATATCGTGGTCATCTTTGCTCAAGAATGCGGCCAACCTCTCATCGACTCCACTATCCACCATCTTCTTCTCCACCAAACCCATGACATCAGCAGTAGTGACCTCCACAATCAACCTTCTTTCCCGAATCTCGCCCACCAGCAAGTTAAACGGATAAACACACTCCTCCAGTGGACATGCTATCAACAGAAGGTTTTCCTGAAGTAGATGCTGCCTCAACGGCGTACAACAAAGTGGGCATTGCATACTTGGAAAATCTCATCACGAATTTTTCCAAATCAAGTATTGCCACCAATGAAGCTTTCCCAGGAAACAGTCCACAAATTACAGCTGGACAGCTCATGTATAAGGAATATATGTATCTTGGCCCATGTTGATCATGGCAAGACGTCCCTCAGTGACTCGCTCTTGGCCACCAATGGGATTATTTCACAGAGAATGGCGGGCAAAGTCCGGTATCTCGACTCTCGAGAGGATGAGCAATTGAGAGGAATCACCATGGAAGCATCTGCCATTTCCCTCTACTTCAGGGTGATGCGTCGCCACAAGGAGAAGCAAGAAGAGGTTGAAGTTAAAGAGCATTTGATCAACCTTATTGACTCGCCAGGCCACATCGACTTCTCGCTGGAGGTTTCCACGTCCTCCAGGTTGTGTGACGGTGCCGTTGTGTTGGTCGACGTGGTCGAGGGGGTATGCTCCCAAACAGTGAATGTTTTGAGACAGTGTTGGGTGGATAAATTGAAGCCATTGCTTGTTTTGAATAAGATTGACAGATTGATCAGCGAGTGGCAATTGTCTCCAGAGGAAGCCTACAACCACCTTCAACAGCTCATCGAGCAAGTGAACTCCGTGTTGGGGTCTTTCTTTGCGGGCGAGAGAATGTTGGACGACTTGGAGTGGAGAGAAAGTGGTGCTACCACCGAGTTTGTCGAGAAGGACGACTCGGACCTCTACTTCGACCCCATCAGAAACAACGTGCTTTTTGCGCTGGCCATCGACGGCTGGGCCTTCTCCATCAACACCTTTGCCAAGATA
Source organism: Kodamaea fukazawae (assembly GCA_030572255.1). Taxonomy (NCBI): domain Eukaryota; kingdom Fungi; phylum Ascomycota; class Pichiomycetes; order Serinales; family Debaryomycetaceae; genus Kodamaea; species Kodamaea fukazawae. The sequence goes on along the minus strand of JAJLZQ010000003.1, from coordinate 188,813 downwards.
TACCTGGCCAAGTTGGGATTCCTGCAGCAGGTCTTGTCCAAGACGCTCTGGGGTGACTACGCTTTGGATATGAAGCTGAAGAAGGTGGTTTCCGCCAGCAAGAAAAAGGCAAAACCCTTGTTTGTTTCCTTGATTTTGGACCAGATATGGGCCGTTTACAACTGTGCATTGCTCGAAAGAGACACAGACAAGTTAGAACGCATAGCAAGCAAGATTGGCGCCAAGTTGACCCCGCGTGATTTGAAGTCCCGTGAACACAGACAGACGTTGAACTTGGTGATGTCCCAATGGATCCCTCTCAGTCACTCCTTGTTGGGGGCCGTGATCGAATACATTCCCAGTCCTAAGGTTGCTCAAAACGAACGTATAGATAAGTTGTTGAGTGAGTTTTCGGAAGACAGAGAGCTGATCACCCCGGTGTTGGAGAAGGCCATCCGTGAGTGTGATGCCTCCAACCCAGACAGTCAAACCATTGCCTACGTATCGAAAATGATCTCTGTGGCGCCTGAGGATTTGCCCAAGGATGCTGCAGTTCAAGCCAGCATTGATGAAATTAGAGAAAGAGGAAGAATTGCAAGAGAACTTGCCAAAAAGGCATCAGAAGCCGTAGCACCAAAGGAATCTGACGACTTTGTTGTCCAACCTAAAAAGGACGCATTTGAGTGGGAGTTTGAAGAGGAGGACTTTGAAGAAGATGTCGAGGAAGAAGAGGAGGAAGAAGACGAAGGGCAGCAGGACACCCTTGTTGCATTCACTCGTATCTACTCTGGATCTCTCTCCAAGGGTCAAAAGATCACAGTTGTGGGACCCAAGTACGATCCTTCGCAACCACTGGATGCCCAAGGTGACCAGGTGACCCACGAAGTTGAGATCCAAGACTTGTTTTTGATCATGGGAAGGGAGTTTGTCAAGATGGACACAGTTCCAGCCGGGAACATTGTGGGGGTAGTGGGATTGGGAGGTGTTGTTCTCAAGAACGCAACATTGTGCACCAACGAAGCACCATACATCAACTTTGCATCCACCTCCACCTTGATCCACAACAAGCCCATCATGAAGATTGCAGTGGAACCAACCAACTTCATGAAGTTGTCCAAGTTAGAAAAGGGTCTTGCGTTGCTTGCAAAGGCAGACCCTGTGTTGGAATGGTACATTGACGACGATTCTGGGGAAATCATCATGTGTGTTGCTGGTGAACTTCACTTGGAACGTTGTTTGAAGGATTTGGAAGAGAGGTTTGCCAAGGGATGTGCAGTAACCGTCAAGGAACCTGTTATTCCATTCAGAGAAGGTTTGGCAGATACCAACGTTACATCCAACGCCGAAAAGCTTAACATTTCTGCCCCACCAGGAATCGAGTTGGAGTTTGCAGTTGCTCCTCTTCCAGAAGCCATTGTTCAATTTTTGATAGAAAACGAAGCCAGAATCAGTGCTGCCTTGACCAAGGGCGATTCTGCAACCTCGCTCAAGCAAGCATTGTTAGCCAAGTTGGAGGAAGAGGGATTCACCGGTGGCTTCTCGAGTGGTGAAGAGTTTGTCGAACACATGATCCAGTTTGGACCAAAGAGAGTTGGCCCCAACATCTTTGTCGAAGCAAAGGGTAACAACCAAATGAGACGCTTATTCAAGGAAACAGACATCGAAGGTAGATTCGAATACGAGGCTAGCGTGTTGAATGGATTCCAGTTGGCAGCCCATGAGGGACCTTTGACCAAAGAGCCTCTCCAGGGAGTGCTAGTGACCCTCAAGTCGAGCAGAATGGCACCGGAAGAAGAAGAGGACGAAGACTCGGTCAAGGTGAACCTCGGTGGAAGAGTCATCACGTACACCAGACAGTTGATCCACAACGAGTTTGTCACCGCCACCCCACGGTTGTTCCTCGCCATGTACACCTGTGACATCCAGGCTTCGGCAGAGGTGTTGGGTAAGGTGTACGGTGTTGTCCAGAGGAGAGGAGGTTCCATCATCAGTGAAGAGATGAAGGAAGGCACTCCATTCTTCACCATCGAAGCCAAGATCCCGGTGACAGAAGCCTTTGGGTTCTCGGAAGAGATCCGTATCAAGACCTCTGGTGCTGCTTCTCCACAATTGGTGTTTGCTGGGTACGAAATGCTCGATATTGATCCGTTCTGGGTCCCAAACACCGAAGAAGAGTTGGAGGAATTGGGTGAGTTTGCTGAGAGAGAAAACATTGCTAGAAGATACATGAACACCATCAGAAGAAGAAAGGGTTTGTTTGTGGATGAGAAGGTGGTGAAAGATGCCGAAAAGCAGAGAACCTTGAAGAAGGATTAGAATGGAGAATGGGCTCGTTGTTCTCGTATTGAGTTTGGAAATTAGCCAAATAGTGTGGAGTTAATAGAGAAAGACTCTGGGGTTGATTTCGGTAACTCAATGGGAGCAAGTGAAATTACTACGTCAATCATTATATAATCAATGATCTGTGTAGACTCTCAATGAGGTTGATCTGATAGACTCTGAATTGGGTTGATCTGTGTAGACTCTCAATGAGGTTGATCTGGTGGACTCTGAATTAGTTTGATCTGGTATACTCTGAATTGGGTTGATAGACTCTGAATCGGGTTGATCTTGGTAGACTCTGAATTGAGTTGATCTTGGTTAGACTCTCATATTGGGGGAACTGGCTGGATACAAGCCAAATCCTACATCTTATACTTATCGTTAATCATACAATGACTAAAGATCTTGCGTAATAACCTGTAATACACACTGTTTTTGATCCGAATCTAGATCGGCTTCTCCCACATGCTACTCCTCAGATCTTCACTTACTCGTCATTAAACCTCATAATAATCGGCTATATCACTCTGTAGCCAACTCAAATAGCATCATAACATCACTAATGCGGTAATTCACTGCCAGAAAGATACGAAACGACAGTTTGTTTAGCTGTTTGTTGGAAAGCTGTCACTTCCTTGAAGGCCCCAGCGTTAACTAAAGGTGTACATATTCAGTTTAGATGGTCATGACCTAATTCAAACGTTTATAAAACCACTTGATAGCAATCGGATAACCTCCCTCTACCTTCTAGAACATTCCTTATCTCTCTCGTACCACTTTGTCTCAGACTTGTCGGAGAGTCGTCACCGCTGGAAGTCGAAGTATATTTCGCAGCGTTCAATACTGGTCTAAAAAAATTTACAACGCTGTATGCTACCAACTAAACCTACGTTTGGAATCCCGAGTACGATGGCGACATCTAGTAGTACAGCTCGCGGGTCAGCGGGAGCCCCTCGAGAAGCCCCTAAGACAAGCAGCCAAACTACCAAGCCAAAAGCGACGCCAGCCAAACAACCCCATTTGGATCCCAAAAAGTTGTTTGAGTTGGTAAGCAAGAATTACGAATCATGGCTGCAAGCCATGAGCAAACAGTTCCAAGAGGAAGAGAACTTTCAACCTTTCCCTGGAGCAGAGGATTCTAACGAAGAAAAAGATGGGTTTAACATATCATTATTGGAGGCATTGGAGAAGGCGTCTAACGAGTTTTCAGACAAAATCAACAAGCTAGATGACGACGCCATGTTCAACGAGATCCAGAAGCAAATCAGCACCAAACAGAAGAAGAGGAAAAGCATTGTGGAGAACCAGCAGATCAAGGGTTCTGGCAGTAAAAAGACGGCAGACAAGTCCGACAAGGCAGGCGCTGGCGACAAGACCAACGAGAACTTTTCCTTGTTGAAGCAAAGCGAGATTGACTTTCTCCGCAACAAGATCACCCAGATGATCAACCTGAACGAGTTTTCGCTCAACACGGGCGAGAAGAAGTCAATGCCCATGACAATGCCGCCCATGCCGCCACCGGTGCCCAGGCGAGAGGGCTTCTCGTTGTACGACACTCGCGACGAGGAGGGCCTACACGAAGGCAACACGGATTTGTGCTACGACGAGGAGGAGGAGGACGACGACATTGAGGAATTGGAGGACGCCAACCAGGACGACTACGACATCGAGGAGGTCAACGGCGACGCACACTACCTGTACGAGTACGGACCGACCACACACCACTTTGAGGTGGAGTTGAACGCCGCTCCCGAGTGTGACGTGCATGGCTTCGAAGGGTGTGACTGCCCGATATACGAGGGCCCCCACCACAACGAAAGGGACCGAGGTATCGAAGAGGATGGCCCACTGTGTGAGTTCACCTTTGAGTACGACAGCCTGGGCAAGTTGATCCCGGTGTACAACAATGTGGAGGAGAAGTTGAGGATGATGAGTCTCGAGCAAGGAAACATGAAGCTCCCTTCAATCAAAGATATTGGCGACAAGAGCAAGAGCAAGAAGAAAAAGAAGAAGAAGAAGGGACTGCTGAGCGCCAAGGACAGCGACGGCCCCAGCCGCCCGCACCTCCCAGCGGGCCTGTTTTTGCTTGGGAACAGCAACTGCTGCTTGTTCTGTGAGTACGAGAGCATCTTTGGCAGCAAACCCAGACAGATGATCAAGTGGTACGAGCAGAAGATGAGTCGTGATGCTCAGCGAAGAGAGGAGATCAAAAAGAAGTTGGCCAACGCCAAGCTGCGGGCCATCAAGAAGCAACGAGAAATGCGCCAGAAGCAGTTGGAGCAGCAGCGGGATGAACACGGCAACGCACCCACAGAAACCTACGACGACGACGAAGAGTACGACGACAACCACGCCGACCTGCACGACCACTGCCGTGGCGACGAGGGCCACAGCCATTCCCATTTGCATGAACACGGACATGACGACCATAACCACTCGCATAGTCATGCCCATTAACAGCTTTATTAGACGAGAAGGTATTCAAAAGGCGTGGCTAACGTCGGTTTCACTACATTTAGAGAGGAACAGGCATACTTCATACAGAATATTTTGAATCAAAAGCATAGTTCTCAAAGAGGTGAGATGTGTTGACAAGTTAGCATAAGCATCAATGAAGTTTCAATCATCAAAGTGCTGGTGAATATTAAGTGATCCCATCTGATGTCCAGATCTGATATGTGAAGTGTTTAGCCATTTAAACAGATCCCAGGCTAAAGTACATCATAGGCTTGAATCTCCGAAGAGGTTAGCCATCTAGGATCTAGGGTTTTCGAACTGATTTAATGCAATCTCGCTCATACAAGTTCATTTGACCCTACTAAAATGTTTCGCTAACAAGTCACTGATAAGCATTTTGGGAAGGGTTTAACCATTGAAGTACATCTGAGCTTGCTAAATCTGATTCACTAAGAAGTCACTTATAAGCATTTTGTGAAGTGGTTTATCTATTGAAGTACATCTGAGCTTGCTGAATCTGATTTAAAACAAACTCGCTTCAAGTTCATGATGGACCCTTATTTGATTTGAGATATACCGTCCATGAGAACCTACAAATCTGATTTAAGCATCGCTATTTACTATCAACAGTTTGCTATCTACTGTTAACAGTTCGCTATCTACTGTTAACAGTTCGCTATCTACTGTTAACAGTTCGCTATCTACTGTTAACAGTTCGCTATCTACTGTTAACAGTTCGCTATCTACTGTTAACAGTTCGCTATCTACTGTTAACAGTTCGCTATCTACTATCAACAGTTCGCTATCTACTGTTAACAGTTCGCTATCACTATCCACAGTTCGCTATCTACTACTTTCAAGCAATTCCACCATCTACTATCACTTTGAAGCTATTTAGCTATCTACAGTTCATCTAAATCCAGCTAATAGCCTCAGAGCCTAGCATTCATGTCCCTCTTAGCCCGCTGGCTAAACAGTTTCAGCGGCACCAACTATACTGCTGGTGTTAGATAAGCAGTAACGCAGTCAAACACCTCCCAATGCCAGCACTTTAAGTACAGTGTTGACTAGATTCCTAATCGAGCAACGTAATCATGACCCAATCGAGCACTTTGTTTCACGCAAGAGCTCACAATTCCTGATTATCAACACATACCATTTTTTAAACTTTGGCTAAGTCCGGGGGTTTGGTGGGAACGGCGAACGCCCCCGAGCTATAGGGGTTGTCGAAAGGGCGCCAGCCCAGGTATGTGCCGCCTGGTCCAACTCCACATCACGTGGTCTCGAGATCTGGGCCACCAGCAGGGCAATCAGGCAGCCTGTTGCCGCTATGATCCCGTGAGAGCAAGGGCCATGCAGCACGGTCCAGTGTGCACATGGTGCAACGTGGTTTTCGCCCAGTCGACTCGGGTGGGCTCCTGGCTGCCTTGCTGCCTGCCGCAACCTCTCTGCACAACCCGTCACAGAAGTAATTTTTCACAATGGCGAGACCGGTGCTCCAACAGCGGGGGGTCCGGGGTGGCCAGGCCATAGGAAAGGGGCAGGGGCAGCGTCCACAGCGCTGCTCGAACCTCTGGCCCACCACCGGACCACGCCACAGGAACCCGTGGCGCCCGGCAGCGCAGGCAGCAGGCATCGCCGGCGGCGTGGAGGCGAGGTCACGTGCCGCTTTCCTTCCAGCTATAACAATCCGGGGTCAAGCCCCTATGGGTATTTTTGATCATTACCCACCCAAACGCAAAATATTAAGATTTGAAACTACTCCTTATTCTCAATGTCGACATCAGCACCTGCTGTGGCCGGGACTCCCGACGCCGTTGAAATGCTTTCGATCCAGCCCACACCCACCGAACAGACGCCCCGCGTGCTCACGCCAGTGCCCTTCCACGAGCAGTTGGGCGAAAACGTCACCTGGGTCAAGGACTGGTGCTACTACGACAACGCCAGCGTCAAGGGCTGGGTCAAGACAAACATCAACCACAAGAACAACCACCCGGGCGTCAACTTTGAGAGCAGAGACGTCCTCGATTTGGCCAAGTGGACTTACAGCAAATAGGATAATTAGGTATAGGATACAGGTACGACAGTGACTTGGTGTAGCTTGTAGATGGGAGAAGACCGAGGGTTTGTGTGTGCATTTTGGAGGCGACCCTCAGGCGATAGCGTGGTTTCAGTGAGCGATTAAGAGGTGTGTGAGAGGTGCTTGTAGGAGAGGCGGTTAAAGGGTGTCGGGTTGGTAGGTGGAGGGGCGACAGAGAGTGAATGGACGATAGCAATGGTGCTGGAAAGCAGAACAGCGAAGAACAACGAAGAACACCAAAGAATAGCAACGCCGAACTCCAAAGAACAGCAACAGCGAACGCCAAAGAATAGCAACAGCGAACGCCAAAGAATAGCAACAGCGAACAACAACAAGTGTTGCGCTCAGGGCTCGGGTGACGAGTCGTCTGACGTGCCAGCGACAAAACTACGACCCGATGGGTGGAACTAATAGGAGGCAGACGCTGATAAACCAATGACGCAACCACAGGCCAATCACAATGGCACAGCCAGAGGCCAATTAAGTGGCACACCAAACCAATCACGAGACGTGGAAGGCGAGCCTGGACCGCAGTTCCACCCGGCCACCAGTGGAGTCTTCCATTTTCGACGCTTGGCAGCCCACAATCTCAGGTGGGCGAGTTGTAGAGGCATGGCCAGGAGTGTTCCAAGGTGGAAAGCTGGATAGTATGTTGCCCAATGAATGCTGTTAGATTAGAATAGATAGGAAGTATGGTGGGGGAAGTAAGCGAGAGGAGGGGGAAGCAGAGGCAGAAGGGTGGGGGAATAGAGGTAGAAAGGTGGGGGAGGAAAGGTGGAGGGAACACAAGAGAAGCAGAGGATTGATGGAGTTCGACAGATTATGCTGATGGTTACTACATTCGGAAGATGTTTCGATGGGATCATCACTCAAAGAGCATTCCTGGCAGTAAGGATCAATAGAGAGAGTCACTAGAAAGGTGGAGCTTAGGTCAAGGATGATGTGATGTCACAGTCACACATAATTCTCCAATCTGCTGCTGTTCAGTTTTAGGTGGTCTTACTACGCTTATCTGTACTTGTTGGTATGCTGACTGTTCCACACTTACTGTTTTGGTATACTCTGTTAGTTTTGGTGTATCATATTCTAGTTTTGCTGCTCTATTCTATTCATTGAAATGGCCATCTCGTTGTTTACTCTACTTGTGCTCTAGTTTACTGTTGATATATCCAGTCTACTGATTACCTACTTTTGAAGCTCTAATCTGCTGCTGATGCTAATCTACTGTTGATGCTAATCTACTGTTGATGCTGCTCTATTCTATTCTTCTACTCTTTTTCTTCACTCACCACTCTACTCTCTCTCTTCACCCTCTCTCTTCAATCCCATGAAAACTACAGCGTCCTTGGCATTGGAACACGCTTCAAACAACTGCTGCTGCTTGTCGAAATCCCACACTTCTTCCTTTGGAAGTGACTTCAAATCCTTACCCAGCTTCTCCATGACCTGGAAGTTCTTTTTGAGCTTCTGGAGGCGGAAGAGATCAAAAGGTGCCCCCAGCACAGAGAAAATCACCATGAGCGAGTTCTCTGGCAAGGCGTCATAGATCTGCTCCAAGCGTTTGTTTGTTCGTTCATGGAGAATGCTCTTTTGGGACTCAGAGAGAACGACGGAGTTGTTGGTGGTGCCAGGCAAACTGGTGGCAGAAGTGCTGGTGGTGGCAGATTCCGTGCTAGCGGAACCTGGAGTAACCTCTGTGATATCGCTCAGACCAGAGGTACTTGTTTCTGGAGCTGAGCTAGGTGTAGCTGAACTGAATGTGTCAGAGATAGCTATCTCTGGGCATGCTGTTTCTAAAGCGACAGTATCGGAACCAATATCTGAAGAGGCGGTTTCTCCAACTGTAGTTGAACTTGGGTCTAAAACAGAGTCTGAACCAACTGCAGCTGAACTTGGGTCTGAACTTGGGTCTGAAGCAGAGTCTGAACTAATTGTAGCTGAACCAGGTTCTATGTCAAAACCTGTGGAACCAGCTGCTTTTTCGACCACCCCTTCATCCCCACCTTGCTCAACAACATATCCATTGTAAAAGTCCGGCTTGCTGGACCACCCAAGGTTGATTTCCATCTCCCTCAAGTTGACCACACTCAAACGGTGGTCGTTGACGTGCTCCGTGAACCTGTCGACAACGTCGTCGTCGTTGCAGCAGCAGATCCGGGTCACCTGACCTGGAGCGTGGGCTTTCACGATACCCTCCTGGGCACGGTACTGGGGATAGCCCACCACCATGGAGGTGTGGCCCTCCTTGGCAGCGGCCAAGCGTTCAAACACGGAGATCTCATGCAAACTGATGCCAAAGGCCCGGCCTTCCATGATCTTGAGCTTGACCAAGTCGAGACACGCCGTGGCGTCTTCGACGGATGAGTGGCCCTCGCCGCTGGCTTCACCGTTCTGGATGGCTCTCTTCAAGTAGGTCTGTGTCAACCACTTGAGCGACGGCTTCAGCGGAGGGCCCCGGTTGTGTTCGTAGATGACAGAGGTGTCCACTATCTTGGTGTGCACGATCTTCAAAACCCCAAGATCTGACTCGAGTGAGTGCCCTATGAGTATGTCGTCGGCTGCAACAATGCCGAGGAGCCTGGTTTGTATGTCTTGCAACGTCGTAGAAACTCCCTCCAACCTCTCCGGGGTGATCCCCGAGTACTTGGTGACGTAATCTATAATCTTTTCGTCGGGTTGGACAAGCTCGTCCAACACCACCTCGCCCTGGAAGTTGACCACCGAGACCCTGGTGAGGACAGGCCCCGACTCTGCCAAGCAGAACTCACAGTCAATGGCAAATATATGAGACCCGTCATGCTCAAAGGCACGGGTTTGGACCCATCCTTGCTCCACTTCGGTCATAAACTTGTTTGCTGCCATGTAACCCGGGTCCAAGAGAAGATCGTTGATGGTGATCTTTTCTTGGGCCAGCTCGTGGAGGATCTTGCGTTTCTCGTTCTTGGTCAACGGCACGTTGGAAATGGCACTCAACGGCGAGAAGAACTGGTCCTTGGACCCCGGCGACCTCGAGAGAATCGCCTGGTCAAATCGTTTTCGGATAAAGGGCATCTTGTCGGTGCAGAGCTGGCTGACGGCCACCATCTTGTGTTCGGGTTCCTGCTGGGGAACCTTCAAGTCTAACCCGCCCACTATGCAGACGGTGACGTGTGGAATGTTGTGGACACCCGTGAACTGGGCAAACTCCTTTCTGAGATTGGGGTCCGGAAGCCCCAAGACCGCCATCACGGTGCTTCGGAGCGAAGAGAACTTGAGACGCTGCTGGCACTGATCCGGCACAAGCGTGAGTGTGGGGGCCCCGTACGGATCGCCCTTCTTCTTCTTGTGGAGCTTCTTGAGTGTCCGTGCCGGTTTGGATGCCGTATCCTGGTTGAAGGACGAGATGGACTGGGCACTGGATCTCCTTCTCTTCATCGCTGTCGACGACGCCCGTTGCGGCTGCTCGTCCGTGAACTCGAGCGGCGACTCATCCGACTGCCCGTTCGACGTCATCATGGCAACGAGGTCTTGGCGGTATCTCTGGGGATCGCTGTCAATGGCACTGATGGAAAGACGAGCCGTGCTTTTGCTGAGGTCGTTTTCTGTCATGCCCAAGAAGTTTTTTCGACTAGACTGAAGTTGGTCTGTTGACGTGGGGAGGGCCATAGGTGAGTAACCCGCCAACTAATGTAGAGTCTACAATATCTACGGTATATCTACTGCCTAGTTGTAAGGATCTTGGAACTAGCTTTGGGATATGACTTCTTCCAGCCATCTGCAGCCGCGCGGTTCGGTTGCAAGGCGGCCGTTGCAGCCATCTCGACGACCGAACGGCTAAATCAACAGGAAGCTAGGAAGGCATAGTGGTGAGGAATAGGGTGTCAATGGGAGGTCTACTGCTACGGGGGACACTTCAAAGTGGTGGGTGTCGTGTCAGTGTTTCATGTTTGATTTGTATTCGTTGCATAATGGGTGCAACTATTAACAATGTGCTGTAGAGCATCTAATTAAAACCCTGGACGATAGCAGGAGTCATTCGAAATGGTAGCATAGATGATGCAGGTTTCCCGGATGAGGGGATGGCATGTCAATGAGGCATTAAAGGTTATCGAGTGGGTTGACTTGAGTGGTATTCTACCAGATCGTGATGAAGGTGAGAATAGGAATATGGGCAGCTATCCTCAGCGGAAGGGTAGAGAGATTTCGCATAAGTTGGTTGATTTTTGAGAACAACTAGATAGCTTTAGGTGGATAGATATATTGAAGGATGATTTCCCAGAAAAACGGACATCTTCCTAAAGATTCGGTTGAACGACGTTCTTGTTGATCGAACTCTCCCTCTTGTCCAAGATTCCCCTTAATTGTCAGATCCTCCTCTTAATTGTGCTATTTCGTTTCTTCTTATGCCTCTCCAGCTTGAAACGATTGTACTAAGCTCCGGTAGTCGACGTTTGCATTTGCCTCAACACTCTTCCCATTAACCTCGCCAGTTTCGTACCCCATAGCCTCAAGAACCTCCTCCAAATCACCTCCATTAAAGTGCTTCGTGTATACACCGTCAAATGCCTCCAAATCCTCCTCGTTCTCCAAAAACTTCAAGCTGCCTGTCTTCCTGGCCGCCAGTCGGGCAACAATCTCTATTTTGGCCCAGGAGTCCCACGCCACGGGAATATTGAGTCGTACCAACAGGTCTCTAGACTCGTTTTCTATCATGGGCTGTGGCTGTGAAGGTTTCACTATCTCTATAACAGCAGATAAGGCGGTGTCTGCGTCGAGGAGCCTGGCGAGGTTGTTGACACCCACCAACCTGGCTCCGTGCTTGAAGCTCATAAACCGCAAATATTGCTGGACATGCAAGTTCCTGGCACTCAAGGGGTCGGCGTCCATCGAGCTCACGTCAAGTAAGAAGACCAAGTTGCATGCAAACTGGATATCGAACTGGCCCTTGGAAAGCAAGATCTTAGACGAAGGGGTTGTCGTGCCCTGGATCTCCGTCAAAACCTGCTGGTGAAGCTTGTAGTAGATGTCCTGGTAGTGAGGCCTGTTGTTGTCAAACTTGCTGAGGAACAGAAGAATGGGAATGATCTGGTGGAACGTGCTGAAAATGGGTACTACCGTGATGTCGTTGTTTGTACGGAATAGGTTCGATATGTAGTCGAAAAATGCAGTGGGGTTGCTAATGACGTAAAGGTCGGTGGATGCAGACAGAATGAACTTAATTGACAGCTCCGAGCTAGGCTGGAGCACCACAATCGTGGCCTTGGCCGGTAGCTTGGGTTGAAACATGTTGTTGTCACTTTTTGTTTCGCGATCAATATCAAGAGAGTGGTGGGAAGCTGGCCAGATGGGCCAGGAGACGAAACGGGCAGAAGAAACTAGAAGAAAAGAGAAGAAAGCAATGTCAGACTGAATGCAACGTTCGAAGAAAATGTTATTAGACTGCTAAGGTGCAAGTTACGTGTTTGAAAAGGTGTCTTAGTAGTCTGGGGCAAGTCACAAGTAGACAGTAGTACTCTCTTTAGACCACCAGTTTAAACGTATTTGGCCCCAAATATGCCAAAAAGCTGTCATATGTTGTCCCACCACCATCAAGAAGTGGAGAAACCTCTTGAAGACTGGTTATCCCATCGCTACTGGCTGTAATCGCGACTCTTTCAGGGCCCATGCTCTGGCTGAGGTCCAGTGCCTGATCAAAAATTCATGCGCAAAAGTAAAAACAACATGCCTACCAAACAAGCAGCCGACAAGGAAGCGGTCCGGTTGCTCACGACCAACGGAGCAGTGGGCGACGCCATCCCGGAAGTGGACTCTGTGCCCGATGATGGTATTATTGATTCGATTTTCAGAGAAAGAACCACCCAGCATGCGGACGACGCCATTGACTACGAGGACATAGATGAATTGGCGGACGAAGAGGAGGACGACGAAAACGGCCATTTGCCCATCAGCAACGACTTTGACAACTTTCTCGACGACGAACAGGCCCATATTGACGACGCAGAGCAAGAATTCGATGAATTGTACGGAGACGACCCCAAGGACTCCCACTCAGGAGACGTTGGGTTTGCCCGTGACCCATTCAACGATAACGGGCTCCCTGACTCGGGCTTCATGGCCGAACCCTTTGATGAGTTAATGTTTGACGACGAACCGGAGGTGAATACACAAGAAGCCATCAAAAGAAAGCTCGAGCGGGAGCAACGCCAGCTAGTGAAGAAGCAGAAGCTCCAGAAGATTGTCAAGAGGCTAGAGGCAAAGAGATTGAAGAACAACATCAAGTACCACTACCCTGGGTACTCCAAGTCCAAGTCCATGAACTACCACTTGTTCTTCAACCCTGCGCCGCAATACTACAGAGGCACCCGTCCTACCATCTCGTACAGAGACACCATCAAGGCCTTGGTGCCTACCAAGCTAACCTTTGAGTTTGCCCCCGACCAGAGAAAGCTCTTTAGAAAGAACGAACAGTCGACAGAGCAGAACAGCGGTATAGTCTCCATCACACAGGGCGACCTCGACTTCATCAGAGACTTGGAAATCAAGTCCTCTCAGAAAGAACTGTTTCTCAAGCAATTGTCATTCATCAAGCGTGACTGGTCCAGTCACGATAAGTTCTCCGACTTCTCAAAGGATCTCATATTGTCGACCACCGATTGGGATGACGAGGCCATTCTCAACGCCGGAGAGTCCGACTCCGCCAAACAAGTGCATCACAGAATCATCGACGTCGAGGACTACGACGACGAGAACATCTTTAACGGTCAGATAGCAGAGGATGTGCTCAAATTAGACATGAACGATCCAAACCTTTTGTTTGTGCCTCGTACTTCACAGCAAAAGTCAAGAGCTATATTGCCTCTGAATGAAAGACTAATGGATCTCAAGTTTAAGATTTCCAACGACAAGGAGTACGAGATATTAAAGAATAACTACAACACAAAGGTCAGATCACAATTGAGTAACTTGAACATCGAGCATCTGATTCCTGCATTACGTCTCCAAACCCCTTACTACAAGGTCAGACTCACCAGAGAAGAGTCACGGAACTTGCATAGACCAAAGTTCTTGATCAGACCTGGTGCCACCATTGGGTTTTCCAAGTTGCGTGTACGTAAGAAGAAGAAGGACAGAGGTAAGTCTTTACAGGAGATCTTTGCAAAGTCGTCAGACTTGACCAGTGCCGACTCGATGAACTTGATTGCCATGGAATACTCAGAAGAGTATCCTCTTATTTTGTCACTGTTTGGTATGTGCTCCAAGCTTATCAACTACTATCGTAAGGAAAGAGAAAACGACACATCCCGTCCCAAAGCCCACATTGGAGAAACCCATGTTCTTGGGGTTGAAGATAGATCGCCTTTCTGGAACTTTGGTGAGGTGGGTCCTGGAGATTTTGTTCCTACTCTATACAACAATATGATCAGAGCTCCCATTTTCAAGCATGACGTGAAGAATACCGACTTTTTGTTAATTCAGCTGCTGGGTGCTGGAAGTCACCAGAGGTATTTCTTGCGTGGCATTAACCACATGTTTGCTGTCGGAAATGTGTTCCCTGCAGTTGAAGTGCCTGCTCCACATTCACGTAAGGTGACCAACACCTCCAAAAACAGATTGAAAATGGTTGTGTTTAGAGTCATGAACAACAAAGGAGTAGCAAGAGTTTCAGTTAAAGATGTCCTGAAACATTTCCCGGATCAAAACGATATGCAGAACCGTCAAAGGTTGAAAGAATTCATGGAATATCAAAGACAAGGGGAGGATCAAGGGTTCTGGAAGATCAAAAACTCAGACACCGTTCCAACAGAAGAAGAAATTAGAACCATGATCACCTCTGAAGATTGCTGCTTGCTCGATAGCATGCAACACGGACAGCAGATGTTGGAGGACATCCAAACGTGTTTTGTTGACGATCTGAGAAAGGAAGAACAAAAGCGAAAGGAAAAGGAAAAGAGAGAAGAACGTGAAAGGGAAGAAGAGGACGAAGACAAGCCCAAGAAACCCGGTGAAAAGGAAAAGATCAGACGTCCTAGAGACCCAGATGCCGAAATCGATATTGACGAAGAGTTGGCACCCTGGAATTTGACCCGTAACTTCATCATTTCCAACCAAACCAAGACAATGCTTCAGTTGAACGGAGAGGGTGACCCGAGTGGTATTGGTCTTGGGTTTTCTCTTTTGAGATCCACCCAGAAGAATGTGTTTCATCCATTGTTTGCACCTAGAAGAGATAGAAGCGAAAAGAATACCTTGACCACGATCCAACAACAGAAGTTGTACGAGGAAGAAATCAAGAGAATTTGGTACTCGCAAAGAAGTGCTTTGGTTGACCATGGGTCAGACGTTGACCCATTGCGCAAGATCTATGAAGAATACAAGCCAATGAACCATGTCAAGTACATCAAAGACAAAATCAGGGAAGAATGGAAAAAGGAAGAAAAGGCAAAGGGAGGAGTCAGCGACGAAGGAAAGGTTCTCAGAATCACCAGACGGTTCAGAGACGAGAACGGCATTGTCCAAAGAAGAGTGGAGATTGTTTCCGATCCTCGTATCATCAAGACGTACATTCGCCGTAGAAAGCAGATTGAAGATGAGCACCTTAAGAATGCAGATGTCGGTGACATTTTGCCCACCAACGATAAGGAGCTTAACAAGATCAGAAAGCGTGCTTTGGAAGACAAGTTGGCCAACTTCATCAAGAGATCCAAGCAGTCCAAGGCCAAGAAACCGGCCAAGGACCTGATCCACGCTGCCGCTGCTGCTGGCGGGAAGGTGATTGACGCCAACACGGTCATTTTGCCAGATGGTCTGATTGCAATTGGCGGCAGGGGAATTGGCAAGGGCAACAGCAAGAATAGGAGATGTACCTTGTGTGGTGCCTTTGGCCATATAAGAACCAAGAAGACATGTCCTTTGTACCAACAAGCACAGGAGAAGGGAGTTGTCATGTCACCGGGCCTGGTGGAGTCACCAGGTTTTGGTAGCCCAGGGGTTCTGGAGAGCCCTGGTCTTGCTGGTAGTCCGGGTGTTCCCAATGAAGAGGTGGAGACGATGGAGTCATAATGGGAGGTGAACCAATAAATGGGAGGTGAACCATGAATCATAAATGGGGAGGTGAACCATGAATCATACATGGGGAGGTGAACCATGAATCATAAATGGGGAGGTGAACCATGAATCATACATGGGGAGGTGAACCATGAATCATAAATGGGGAGGTGAACCATGAATCATACATGGGGAGGTGAACCATGAATCATAAATGGGGAGGTGAACCATGAATCATACATGGGGAGGTGAACCATGAATCATAAATGGGGAGGTGAACCATGAATCATACATGGGGAGGTGAACCATGAATCATACATGGGGAGGTGAACCATGAATCATGAATGGAGAGGTCGAAACCATGGATAGTTGTGAAATCATGAACCGTAGTTGGAAACGAAGTCATAGTTGTCAAATCATGAATAATGGAGACGTTATGGTATAATAGTTGTCAAATCGTGAATAATGGAGACGTTATGGAATTATAGTTGTCAAACCATGAATCCTAGCGGTCAAATCATGAACCATAGCTGTCATACCATGAACAGTTGGCAAACGATGAAATCATAGTTGTCAATCATGAATAATGGAGACTCATGGTATTGTATCTGTTAAACCAACCCTAGTCGTCAAACCATGAATCTTAGTTGTCAATTCATGAACCATAGTTCAAACCATGCATCATAGTTGTCAATCAAGAATAAATGGAGACTCATGGTGTTATAGTTGTTAAACCAATTCCTAGTCGTCAACCCATAAACCATAGCTGTCATACCTCGTTTTCAAACCATTTCAAACTGTCAAACCAAGAATAAATGGAGACTCATGGTATTATAGTTGTTAACCAATTCCTTTTGCCAAACCATGAACCACACTTGTCATACCTCGTTTTCAAACCAAGAATAATTGGAGACTCATGGTATATCTGTTAAACCAACTTCTAGTCGTCAACCCATAAACCACACTTGTCATACCTCGTTTTCCATGAATCATAGCTTCAAACCTATTTGTGAAACTAAAATCCTCATCAAACCAACATCAAATCAACCATCAAATCACAGCTAACAAAACTTCATCTCGGAATCAACCACAGCACAATCACATTGTTGGTTCCTTCGTTTTCGATTTCGGCAAACACATTCATAATCAGCGGACGGGTTTCCCGTTGCAACCACACCCAACAATGGGTTCTTAAGACAGCGCCCACACAGCACCAGTGCCCAACAGCGCCCCAAACCAGTTTTTCCGATGCCGTTTTCGTATCATCCTCTGGTGCCAAGGTGTACGAAATATGTTGCACCCTTGGTGTGGGAATGTCATGTCCGGGGCTGTGGTCTGCGTCAGACCTCCACCATTAGTGATCTAGTGGTTGCGGTGGGGTCTCACCCACCTCTTAGTAAGATCTTACGGATTACCGTATAATTAACGAACACAAGTTACGAAAAGGAATGTAGGAGCGGAATGCCGAACATTCTCTCTACTGGCGAGCTGCACAAAGATACGCAGGGCAATAAGTCCGTGCCGGAGTTGGGAGATGACTTGGCAGAAGACCGGTTTTCGTGGTTGTTGTGAGATCCGGTAGCGGCTGGAGCGTCGTCCTCCTATCGGGAACATCACCAGGCCAGCCCAAACACGCATACAAAAGGGCTCACGGGTAGATAGGAAGAAACAATAGTGGAAATGCACAATCTCCACACCGGTTTTTAGTTCTGCAGCACCGTTGAAGGAAATTGAGTTTGAAGGTGTCTCTGGAACGGGAACCACGTTCTCCGTGTGTCCAGGGAGACTCTTTCTATCCGTACAAGGGAGCTAGCGAGAGGTCTGCTGGAGATAAGCTGGCACCCCCGCCCAAGCTGCCATAAAGCTGACACCAAGATAGGCTGGTGACTTGGCAACCCAAAGTGTCATGCTACGTAGACGAGCGGACAAAGCTGGGCCCCGCCGTCAAGCTGGCGGTTGCTTTGGACCACGGCCCCGACTGGGGAGCCCCCGACTGCAGCAGCACCGGGCTTGTCCGTGGCGCAAAGCGCCGTTTTTCGAGGGACAAGACATTTCGAGGGCACCGTAACTCGTGCGAGGACAAGACATTTCGAGGGGACCCGATTCGTGCGACGAGCGAGTTTCGGGCCACGGCCGCATCCCGTGCTGCACGAGGCAGCAAAGGGTTCCAGAGCAGAATTCGGCAGCAAAGGGTTCCAGAGCAGAATTCGACGAGAATGGGTATGGCAGCCAGGTGTCAGGTTGGACATGTGGCACTCGTCTAGTGAGGTGGTGTCTTCTAATCAAGCAGCAGTGTAGACACGCAGCGCTATTTGGTGCAAAGCGATCACTTCATGTTTGCAACCAAGGAAGCACGTTTGGCAAGTAGCACTGCACGACTACCGATGTCGGGAAAGAGCCCAAAGGTTGCATAACAGAGATGCCACGACGACGCTGGTGGGTCGTGGTGTCAGAGAGGACCCGAAAGAGACCAGGTGTGGCACCTATAGACCGCTGGGGGTGCTCGCTAGTCTAAGAGGCCCGACGTTGAAGGCGACGAAACTCGCTTAATCCTACTCCAAACCTCTTGAAACATATCCACTTGTGTGGGAGTTGTCAAGAGACACCAACATGTCCATTTACGTCACGGTTTGTTAAGCTGTGATAGATGGGGGAGCACAGGCTCGAGGACCAGCTGACGCATTCCCGCCCAGACATGCCAGACATGGCCACTTCTGGCCGACGCCAGATTATCCACTTGTGTGGGAGTTGTCAAGAGACACCAACATGTCCATTTACGTCACGGTTTGTTAAGCTGTGATAGATGGGGGAGCACAGGCTCGAGGACCAGCTGACGCATTCCCGCCCAGACATGCCAGACATGGCCACTTCTGGCCGACGCCAGATTCGTCTTGTTTCCCACACGGCCGTGCTTGCCTCTCACCCCCACAATCCGTAGGAGGGTCTCCTCTGTAACAAAATGTACGTCAATCTTAATTATCGTAAGGCATTTGCCCAAAAAAGCTTAATTGGAGAGGCTACAGCATAGGGATAAAAACCCCGGCACACTTCTCCTTCTCCTTCCCTGGCCCACCTCTTGGCCTGGGCACAATCGCAGGTGAACAATCCATGTATTTGGCAGCACTAAGTCGGTGCATTGACGAACCTCATCTCGCAACCACCGTTTGGCAAAGGAAATTCCCAGTACCGGCCCAGATGTGGCTTTTTTCAGTAATAATAATATATATGCCGTTTCCAGCGAAATGGCGGTTATGACATGTACATTGCATCTAGCTATGAAAAAATATCACTTAGCCCTGAGGGCAGCGATAGACGAGGACGTCCAGCGAAGCAGTCAAAAGAGGGGCTCAGGCATGGTGTGCTGGGCGGCCGCCTGGGCGCTGGCTCCTGGTGGCCGCCCAGCACGAGGGCCAGGCTGGGGCGAGGCAGCGGAGGAGCGGGCGCTTGCGATGGGGCGCCCGCATCGCCAGATCCGCATTATTTTCATGCGATTGCACGTGACCCGTGCCGGGCGTCTTCAGCCTTCTATTTTGTGGCCGGGCAGCGCAGCACAAGCGTAGCGCAGCGTTGCAGCTCCATGCCCAAGGCCTCCTCACCAGGCCGTCTCCAGATACGAGTTCTGTGGTGCACCCGGGGCCCCCCAGGACCCATGGGGCCCCAGCGTGCCTGGCCACGAGGTGGCCGCCGGTCCTGGTGCACACAATAACGACGATCCAGGCAGAATTTACCCTACCAAGTCACATAGACTCTCTAAACAATCCTATTGTCTATTGTTGCCTGTTTTTCTTTTATTTTTTTAGACGTGCTAGTATTTTTCAATTTTCAGTATCTTTTGCAGGCAGCAGCTGTTGCACCGAGATTACTATGTGGAAGAGCTCCACCTGAACGGCAGAAAAGACACCCTGGCTGGAGGCAGCCACCACCATGGGGGCCCGTTTTGGCTGTTTTGCCTTGCTCCGGTCGTCTCCCGCTCAAAACAGGGTGGGTGCCTGGCCCGCTCTCTTTTCCGTACAGCCATACTCTTTCCTATCAGGAGTCCCACCCGCTGCATCAAAAAAAAATTAATAGCAAAAAGAAAAAAATCCCTGACTCCCATTTCGTATAAAACCGCTCCGATTTGCAACGATTTCATGTTTGCACTCTCCAAAGATAGTTAAGCATGTCGGAGAAGAAACAAAGAGGCAGCGTTGAGAGCGAAGCGTTCAGCTATCGCAACGAGTCGTCGCCACACAACAGCGAAAGCACCGGTGCCCTGAACGACAATGAGTCGTTGTACACCTACGAGACCATCAAGGAGGGCAACGCCTTTCTGAGGTTCATTGACTCGTTCAAGCCCATCAACTTGGAGGAGGAGGGCGTGGACACCAGCGGCATGACCGACATGGAGAAGTCCATCTTGGCGTCCGCCAGACACCCATTGGCCCGTAGATTGAAGGCCAGGCACTTGCAGATGATTGCCATTGGGGGGTCCATTGGTACCGGTTTGTTTGTCGGGTCCGGCTACGCCTTGGCCCAGGGTGGGCCTGCCTCTGTTTTGATTGGCTACTTGCTCATTGGCTACTCCATGTTGTGTGTGGTGAATGCGCTCGGTGAGTTGTCTGTTCAGTTTCCTGTTTCTGGGTCCTTCAATGCCTTCTTTTCCCGTTTCGTCGAGCCCTCCTTTGGGGCCACCTTGGGTGTCATGTACGCCGTGTCCTGGTTGGTTTCCTTCCCGTCCGAGTTGGTGGCGTGTGCCATGACGGTGCAGTACTGGAACCAGTCGGTCAACCCCGCCGTGTGGGTGGCCATCTTCTACGTGGTGATTGTGTCCATCAACTTTTTTGGTGTCAAGGGCTACGGTGAGGTTGAGTTTGTTCTTTCCATGATCAAGGTGATTGCCGTCATTGGTTTCCTCATTGTCGGTGTCTGTATCATCTGTGGTGTCGGTAAGCAAGGCTACATTGGCGCCAAGTACTGGCACAACCCGGGCGCCTTCAACTACGGCTTCAAGGGTGTGTGTTCTGTCTTCATTTCCGCCGCCTTCTCCTTTGGGGGTATCGAGTTGGTTGCTTTGGCTGCCGCTGAGACCCAGAACCCAAGAAAGTCCTTGCCAAAGGCCACCAAGCAGGTTTTCTGGAGAGTTACCATCTTCTACGTCTTGACCGCCATCATTATCGGATTCTTGGTTCCTTACAACGACCCAAAGTTGTTGGACGGTAACTCGAGTGAAGATATCACCTCGTCGCCTTTTGTCATTGCCATCCAAAACGGTGGTATCAAGGTTCTCCCCCACATCATGAACGCCGTCATCTTGGTTGCCGTCGTTTCTGTCGGTAACTCGTCTGTTTACGGTTGTTCCCGTACCTTGGCTTCTTTGGCTGTCCAGGGTTTGATTCCAAGAATCTTTGGTTACATTGACAGAAGAGGTAGACCAATGGTTTCCATCATGTTCACCAACATCTTTGGTCTCTTGGGTTTCCTTGTTGTTTCCGAACAAGAAAACACCGTCTTCACCTGGTTCTTCTCTGTGTGCTCGCTTTCCTCCTTCTTCACCTGGGCCATGATCTGTGTGGTGCACTTGAGATGGAGATGGGCCTTGCACGCCCAAGGCAGATCCATGGACGAAGTCATCTTCCCATCGCCTTTGGGAACGTTTGGTTCCTACACCGGTATCATCATCTTGCTCTTTGTTGTTGGTGGTGAAATCTGGGTGTCCATCTACCCAATCGGCAGCTCTAGTCCAGACGTGGTCAGCTTCTGGCAAGACTGTTTGTCCTTGCCATTGTTGCTTGTCTTGCTTGTTGCCAACAAGATCAAGATTGGTAACTGGGGCAGACTCTACATTAAGTTGAAGGACATTGACTTGGACACTGGTAGAAGAGAAATTGATCTTGAACAATTGAAGCAAGAAATTGCAGACGAGCAAGAGGAGTTGAGACAAAAGCCAATCTGGTACAAGGTCTACAATTACTTCTGTTGATCAGATAAACCTTTGGCGATGCTCTCCGCTAGCCAAGATATAGTAATGGATAATAATAGATATGAGATAAGCTGATGAGAGTCTTCTGTAGATCAAAATAGTAACGCAAAGGTATTGAACAATGCAAAGCCTTGGTTTAAGAATGCAAAGCTTTGGTTAGCGCAAATTACTCTTATTCGCCAACAGTGCTTGAGCGCAAATTACTTACACCGCAAACAGTTACTTGAGAGCACAAATTACTTATACGCCAACAGTGCTTAAGAGCGCAAATTACTCTTATACGCCAACAGTGCTTGAGCGCAAATTACTTACACCGCAACAGTTACTTGAGAGCACAAATTACTCTTACACCGCAAACAGCCTAATAACGCAAAGTTGGACATTAAACAGCAAATCTTTGGGGAATGTAATACAAACAGTGGGACCGACAAATCGTTGGAAATCCAAAAATGCAAACCCTTTCGACTCAAAACCTTGCCCACTACACTCGCCTTAATCGTACGCCCAGGACCCGTCCAATTGGCATGCATGGCTAATATACGCATACCAACACCTACGCTACTCGTAACCAGCTATAGTGGGATGCCTCGTAGACCCTTTGTTTGTCTTGCGTTCTTTATTGATCCACCGTATTGTTTTCTGCTGGGCTTCCTATTCCTTTTGTGAAGACTTGGTTCCGTTTTTGGAGTTGTAGGCGACAATGCCTTAAATTGCTCGTCCACGTCTACGGGCTGGACCAAGCAGGGTATACCCCAGGGTGACTTTGATCATATCAATGCCGGGGACCACCTCTTCACTTCTAAAATCGACGTCTTTAGGCATCGTATATCTGCCGATGCCCGCCTCGCAGAGCAGGCTGTTCCCAGATATGAAATTTCACCAAGGTATTGTTAGCTGAAAAGTTACAAAAGGACAAAAAGATGGTAACAGGTTGCACTTATCCCTGTGTAATCAAGGAGCTGGGGTATGAGGGGACCCGCCATTGCAGCATGGTCGACTAAGTTGGTTCTGCTGCGTTGTTTGGAGCCGCTGGAGATCTAACAATCGATGCACCATCTCGAGGCACTTCGTTGCTTTTCGTATTTTGTATGCTTCTCTCCTTCAGGCGCCTCGGATCCGATTAACTCCCTCAATCTGATGATTATCAGATGTGTACAGTGAGGCGTGGAAGCACAAAGCATCAGCTGAAATCATATAGCCCCGGTGCTAAGGCAGGCCTGGTGGGCTGAGAAGCAGCACAGCTGCAGCGGGCTCACGGAACACCACTTCAAAAACGGATGCTGCAAGAGAATAAAGCGCAGTTCCGGAAGCAGACGCATTTGGCAAACGCCAGGTCATCACCGCCAGAGATTTCCATCTTCAATCGTTTATCGAATCCCGCTTCTTTGTGCTCATCGGGGCGTTCTTGACTTGCAAGATAAGCTTTTCTCAACAGTCCACGTTTACTGTATCGAGGGCATTTTCACAGGGCGTAGCTGTAAGGTATGAGGGCGCCAGGGTAATATTATCACGTCTGTCGTGAGATGTGATTTGGAGGGGACGCATGGGTGTATGCAATCTTTGACTTAGGCGAGAGAGATATTTTGGTAATAATGAAAAAACCCTCGTAGCGAAGGAAATACGTAGCCTTTCGTCTCGAGAGAACACTGATATGTTGTGTGGTAAGGACTAGAGGCTAGTTTGTAGACGAAAACAAGTTGTTGGTTCGAATCTTAACAATAGCGGAGGACACTCACAATAAGCGCAGTTACGAACTTTGATGGAGCCGAGACTCAACAATGTGGTCAGAGGTACACTCCTGGGCTCTGCAGACCTCTCACATGTGTATAGACAATATGACCTCGATTGAGGCAAATTCCAAGTGGTGAGGAAATAAAGCTTGTTGGATCGACCCTTGGAGACGGAGCAGCAACTGGTTTTGCAGACTCTACATTGTAGCATTACATTACCCTTTTGGGCTAAATTGCATTGGCATGTTGTACACTGTTGATGTGTTTGATTTCAAGGCGTTTGGCTGGCATCCAACCGCAGACCACCTACACAAGTCACATATCCCTTTATCTCTCGAATTGCAATATTATTTGCTGTTGTGCTTCGAGTGGCTGTGGTAGCCTGTCGATTTTCACATCTTCGCTTGACTTTTGTGCCACAAAATATCACCCTGGAGCTTTGGGTCCCCACATCCACCCATGGCGCGTGGAACCTTCCAAGCGTGTGAAGATAAGATGGCAAAGAGTGAGTGTCTAGTGTGGCATTGAGGACTTGTTATTGGTAGGGCTAATGATGTGCTTGCAATGCACGTCACCTAACTTGATTCAAATAACCACTTGACTCAAATAACCACTTGACTCACCACTTGACTCAAATAACCACTTGACTCACCACTTGACTCAAATAACCACTTGACTCACCACTTGACTCAAATAACCACTTGACTCAAATAACAACTTGACTCAAATAACAACGACATAACACAACTTGACTCAAAAACACAACTTGACATAACACAACTTGACTCAAAAACACAACTTGACATAACACAACTTGACTCAACTATCTACTCCTTTCCTTGACACCTACAACCAATTATCTCTTAACATTATCTAAGAATAACACAGCGCCATAGCTTTGCAATCACCGCAGTGGTCCCAATTTCATTCAGCTTCTTTTCTTCTACCATTATTTCTACCCACTCAAACCTACACCAAACTATCTCTTAGTATTGTACATTATCTAAAGAATAACTACCCAGCAGTCATAGCTTTGCAATCACCGCAGTGGTGTGTCTTCATCATGTCATATCATCTATATATCCTTCATCACTCTACCTTGGTTGTTTTTGCTCATGAGCTTCAAGTCACCGTATCTCTCGTCACTTCTGAGGTAGATCCTCTTGATACTCAGGTTTCTGTAGTAGGATGTGAACATGTAAGCGCAACCAAGTCCGTAAGCGATACCACCGAGGCCAAGTGCAACTCCGGGTTTAGGTAAAGTAAGTGCTGCCATTCTGAATATGTTTCTAGTGTTTGTTGTTTTCTATGTTTGTAAAACAGTGGAGAACAAGACAACGTCACTCTAGGCCTATTTATATGCTGCCCATGCTCCATCGTTTGATGTCCAAGGCATGCTGGCAGAGAGATTTTTCGCAGCCAGTGGTGTGATTCGAAAAAAAGGTGATTTTAAAGCTGCTGATTTTATCACGAGATTGTCTGGGGTAGCCTTACGATGTGGTGGTGGAGACAGACAGAAAACAGCCCTTGGCCAATCAACGTGGGTGTTTATGCTGGAAATGGCACGATACACCACGTTCGATTTGTGGGGAGGGAATTCGGACTTGTCGGGGGAGCTCGTTGTTGCGAATACCTGGGGAGAGCTCATCGCAACTTTGTGAAGGCACGGCCAAACATGGAATTGGCCAAGCACAGGTCAGACGGAATTTCAGAGTACAATAAGAACCCAGGGGTTTCCTAACCTAGGTGGCGGACCTCAGGGACCGTAGTGTCATTACCTTTTTGCGGTAGGCTGTTCTGGTCAGGCATGTGTGTGTTTTGGGTTGCGATCGTCAGACGATTTCGGAGCAAGCAGGAGCGGAAATGTCCGCGCGGAAGTGACCACGTCTGTGTGCAGGATTGCAACATGGGATAGCCGCGTGGACTTCCGGACCAGCTCGACGGTCAACTTGTAGACCCTACCAGCGGATTTTGAAGCTGGTTTTCAGTTGGAGGCAGGGGAGACATGTATGGTTGCAAAAGAGTCTTATAATTTCCCATTTTCTTGGGTTTTATGATGGACTTACAGGTGGCAGCGATAACTGCGGGAATATGTCCATTCGGCTGCAAGTCCTGCAATGTAGAAAGATAAGCTGTCAATATAAACACGTCAACGATTGGTTTTGGTGCTAATGTTTCTCAGAAGTTGAGAAAGAAGCTCAATTGAGTTGTTCTGGGGTTTTGAGTGATATGTTGGATGCCATCCTTACTGCCATAGCAGCGCCGTTCGTCATAGAGAGCTGCTTGCCTGGACAACGCATATGGTATCAATGATTACCATTTAAAGCCGTCCTACACATTTTCAAAGAGATAGTAGCCACGAGAAAGGGGGCTTGCCATTGGATTTTACGATCCCATCGGAAATAGCAGGTTGATACGGTTTTGCTGGGGCTGATTTCGCTCTGGAGGTATCAGCTGTTGGCGGTGCCCAACTCTTGAGGTGCCCATCACTTAAGGTGCACATCTCTTAAGGTGCCCAACACTTGAGGAGCCCACTTGAGGAGCCCACTTAAGAAGCCCACTTGAGGAGCACAATTACTTGAACAGCTCCGTGAGGTACCTTTCCACATTATTCCTCCACTGTCCTTCACTTGGCTGCCTTACTTTCCACACTTCAGCTACGAGAGTCACGATGGCAACACCTGCACCCATCTTCCTACACTACAATCGTAAAACCTTGGCTCGGATGCTTGTCTAAACTGTCTGCTTCGGGCCGTTTGTATTCCCAACACTCGGTAGGCTTGCCAACGAGTGAACTATTCTATTTGTTGATCTAGCTGCAAAGGCAGATCCACTGTCTTCTCTAGCAACATCTTTCTCCGACCACCTCGATTCTTGGTGTTGATTCTTGGCGTATCTTGTTCCTCCTAAAACTTCGTCTAACATCTCATTAATATCTTCGAATGCCTTCGCCTACCTCCAAAATAGGCAAGAATTGCCCCACAATCATCATGGGCAAATCAAACAAATCTCTCTTGACGGTCCACACACAGCAGAACTCAATATACTCTTCGGCCTGGGCAAAAGGAACGTGTTCTTGGCCGATTAGTTGAGGGTTCTTGACCAACTTACACTTTGTCATGATGGAGGAATGCAAATTTCCGACGGCGACGGACTTGAACAACTTGTAGTAGTCTATGATGGACTCGTCGTCGTACATCAACTCGACAATAAAGGTTCGCTTCAGTAGAATGTCGCCCAAATTGTAGCCGAGGATTGACAACAAGTCGTCTGTGATGGAGACAATCTCTCCTGTTCTTCTCCATATTATGGTGGGGGACGAGTTCAACTGCGACAACCTCTCGTAGTCAATCAAACTTCTCTGGAAACACATTTCGAGGAACTGGAGGTCGTAGGGCTTGAGGAGAGACTTGTGGGCGGAGATGAAAGTCGGTCTATAACTTGCAATTAACTTCAAAACCACCAAGAGGTTTTGTCTCTTTTGTTGTTTTTCGACTGGGGGAAGGTTGTTCCCCAGAAAGCGCTTCTTGAGGAAGTAGGTCAACGAGTGGTACAGCTGTGGGTAGTCGAAGTCCACGACGTTGTTGGAGTAGATGTCTTGGACCGTTTGGTAGATGTGGTGTGAAATGAGAGGTGACACGTACTCGGGCTGCTGGTGGGGGTGGTCCTTCTCGTAGCCCAACGAGATGAAGGGTCGGGTGGACGCCCTGCGCAACCGTGAGGGCACGGCAGAAACACTGCCGCCGGTGATGATGCCGCCGGTGGGAGTGCTGTTGGCGCCTATTGGCTGTGGGCTCACAGTTGCGTGAATGTCGCTGGTGCTGGTGTTCAGAGGCAGAGGCAGCGAGGGCTTCAGCTGCAACAAAATGTCCCCCAACATGGCGTACTCCTGGTTGAGGTAGGAGGAGCTGAAACTGTGGGGAAGTGGCGGTATCGAGTCTGCTCTCTCCATTCCACGTGGCCCCACAGGCATACCCTGGAGGAGTTTGTTGAGAACGTCGTTGGTTGTGTCTAGGACCTTGTTTTCTTGGAAGGTTTGTTGCTGTGGGGGAACCGGCTGGACCTGCTGTGGTACCGGTTCTTCTAGAAGCCTCGAGTGTTCGGTTTCGTCTGCAAAGGAGGTCTGGTCAAATTGGGTGTTGTTGACGCTGTCGGCCTCGGGGTCGGCTCCCTTCTTCAAGTACTTGGCTCGCTTCCGAACTATGCTGGAGCATTGGTCAGCTATGTTTCGTTTGATACAGTTCTTGCACGGTCTTTCCTGGGAACACTGAAGATGCTTTGCATGGCAGAAGGTGCACGCACGCGACGTCGGCTTGCGGTTTAGCCTTTCTTCAGGCAGGAGTTTCTTGGTCATGGGGGTGGAGGTGACTGATTTGTTGTAAAACGTCAATTATATATAAAAGAAAAGATCCCGGCGGATCACGGGTAAAACCGCCAACAAAAAAATGGATACATAGAGTTGGCGCGGGGTGGCCGGGTCGCTTTGGCACAGCAGCCAGGGCGGTGGCTGCCCTGAAAACACACCAGACTGGTGGGGGACCCTGTGCCCCCAGCAGAGGTGCCTGGCGTGGGGTCCGGCTCCTTGCCAGCGGCGCCTCTAGAGCGGTATCGGGTGGAGTAGGAACTAAGATGCAGCTACAAAACAATCGACGGCTGGAAAATCTGGAGTACATGAATGCCGCACGGTCATGTGACACAGAATCACGAGAGGGCAGCTGGGGACGGCCCAGAGGCGGGCTCGTTGGGCAGCCAAATGGGCTGGGATTTTCTCGTAGGCCAGCTATCAGCATGGTTCTTGCGTCGGGAGGTTTGGTAGGTTCGTGGGTGCATGCTATGGCGAGTCCAGCCGGCTTTCCCCAGCAAAACGCAACGCTGTGGGATGGTGATGGTTTTTGCGGCACTTCTATTGTGCTGATCCTTTATGCACTCCAGTCAGAACTGAAATCCTCTCTGTGCTTCCAGGAAGGGAGCGAGGACACAAGGGTGTTGTGTCGGAGCAACCACGAGGCGTCTGCTACTGCCAGCTGGCTTTTGCTGGCCATTATTCCAGATATCGCCTCCATTTGCAGCCAGAGAACAAATAGCTGCGGGAAGCACCTGTAGGACGTTGAAAACCGTTGAGGGTGGGGATTCCGGAGAAGGGCTTCTCCGAAAACATACCGTTACGTAACACTAGCCCGACGTTGCAGTTTGCGCAAAAAGACGTTGACCCATCCCTTTGACCTCGAGCGGCACCACAAGAGTGCCGTAACGTGTAATTAGACGTCAACGGAAACGGTGGCTGCATATAAGGAATTTTAGAGGGAGGATGTTACTTGGTGTGTTTGAAGGTTGCTGCTTCGATATTGACCAAATAGGAAATTAGAGTAGGCTTAGAGGTTGAATTGTATGAGCAGAGAAGTCATTTGTTGGTAGGGTTGCTGAGGGTGGTGGTTGGTCAGAGGTGGTGAGGGTTGGGCAGGGGTGGTGGTGGTCAGGGGTGGTGGGGGTTGTTCTAGGTTGGTCAGGTTGGTCAAAATTGGTCAGGTTGGTCAAAATTGGTCGGGTTGGTCAAAATTGGTCAGGGTTGCTCTCAGGTGCCCAGCAGGCGCTCTCAGGTGCTGATCTTAAACAAAGCGTTACAGCAAATTGTCTAGGAACGTGGGTATACAATGTTCAACTGAAACACCACATACTCTGTGTATGTCGAACATCTGGCACTAAAAACCAGAAAGTTGCCGTTAATTACATTCTTGGACTTCTTCCGGACTTTCAACCTACTACCCCAATCTACGTCTGGGGTACATTTTGAACCCCACAGAGATGAAAACCTGCTCTGGACAATGCGCTTGTTGAGCCACCCCAGAAGGTGAACGCAAAGTGTGGGTCGGTGGGTTGTCCATCCACTGGCTGGCCACCACCTAACCCCAGCATTAGCGGCACGGATCGGCACGCGAGGAGAAGCGAAACAAGATGAACATGCAAGCGGCCACAACCTTGCGTTGTTTGGCTGCAAGAAGACCCCCCAGCGCAGTATCTGGCGTGCCACAGCTCCGTAGGTGGTTTGGACCTGCCACCGAGGAGGTTCTGCCGTGTGCCGTCAGCAGGTGGGCGGCCGACGTCGTACGATGTGGCGGTCTGGCGAATCGGGCGCGGAACCGCTTGGGTTGCGACGTTCCATCGGGAGGCTCAGGCAGCAGAGCGATAAGGACATTGCGCGGGAACTCTCCGCTCACGGGCTGCCTGTGGTGCCTTGCGTGTGTCTTGCCGTTGCAGGCCATTCACACCCCTGATTGCTCCACGAGCCGCCAGGATCTGTTCCTTGACTAACGCTAGGGGTGTAGGGAAACAAATCCGTCACTTCGTTCATGTGCAGAACGTAGCCGAGCTGCTGCGGTAGGTGCTAACTGGCTTTGCTCCGGCATTCTTCGGCATCCCTGGACTTAGTCTCGGGTGGGGCACTAAAATGTGGTCTGCGGTGGATGCACAGCAGGCCCACCGATTATCAGCATGGCAGTGGGCGCTCCCTAACTACCTGATTATCTTTCTGGATCTGAGCGTGTTTTGTGCTACATCCCAATTGCCATTGTGTTTCAAATAAACTCCTATTGTCGATTTAGATAGCCCAGGAAATTAGGGGAGAAAAACACCTATTATTTCCGGCACAGCTCCAACACCTGGACTCCAGCATTGTGTGGGGAATACAATGTACACTGCAGAGCACTCACAAGACCACACGAGTGTGCTGGCACCCAGCAGGGCCCTCCTGGCCGCTCAGAACGGCAGAAGACGCGGCAGAAGACGGCCCCAGCTCGCACTTATCACCACCCATCGCAAGCGAACACAATGCCTCGTCTAATTTCAAGTTTGAGCACCAACCTTCGTTGCAAATGTTCCCCCTATCGAAAAGGCTCAAAGACACACTTGTGCGTCCTCTCTTCTCGTATATGGTCCCCTCGTATCAGATTGGCTGTGTCCAACTGAATTCGTTGTAGATGGCCGCTTGCTTTTTCGGGCGCTTTCGCTTCGCTACGTCATTGCCAAGATAGTGTCACGCGAGGGGCTTCCACACACCAGGCATAGCCCGAGCACGCCTGGGGCCCCGGTGGGGCTGGCCAACAACAGTCTGGTGGGTGGGGCCAGAGGATCGACACGGCTAGCAGTGCTGGGTCGGGTCTCCAGGCTTCTGCCGCTCCATTCAGCCCGGCTCGGCCTTGGCCTACGCCGTCCTTTTGGGCCTCCGCTTTTCTTTTTTTAGATTTTCCAAATTTTTTTTTTTTCTAATGTTCCATCATAAAGGTCTTCTTTTTTTTATATAAACATACGTATTAACTTTTCTTTGACTTGTTTCAACCGTTGGGAAGTGGTTAGCATAGCACAAGAGCCATCCGTATACACATCACTATCGTTATCTGAACAACAGCATGGTTGTGAGGATATTAATTAAGCCGTTTGTTTTGCTTTTCCAGTTCTTTCTGAACATATTCTGGGGAGGCCTCAACCAGAGAAATGTATTCCAGTTGTGTTTGAACTTTTGGATCAACTTTCTGCCCGTGTTCATCTGGTTGATGATCTTCAAGAACGCCGGGTTGATTCCCAAGGACATCAGGCCGACGATCCACGTCAACTTGGCCTACTACACGGACTCGTTTTTGTTTGATGGGTTGGACAACCCCATTGGCAGCGTCATTACCCTTGCATTGTCGTTTGGATTGGCGTGGGTGATATTCACAAAGTTGAGGAAGATTGACGACGAGATTGCCAACGACAAGATGGGCCAGGATTTGGACTTGGAGATGAACGAGTTTGAGATCCGTGACGAGGAGGAGGCCGATTTCGACAACTCGCTGGACACCATGCTGTCTGAGGCCGAGTCCGACGAGGTGGACGCCTCGTACCTCGACAAGGAGCACTCCCGGACCATCACCAAAAACTTGTCGAGGTCGTACAAGCAGCTCCACTCGTGGTACTTCATGCCTGCGCTTCTCTTGGCGGCCTCGTGGTTCATTCTCAACGTGGACTACTGGTTGAGAGAGCCCATCATCATTGAAAAGGACTTTTTGGCGTGGTTCCTATACGTGTTGGGCCACATCTTGGCCCCCATCTTCACGGCCATCTGGTTGTACGTGTTCCACCCGCAGGGCGCCCTCAAGTTGTTCTCCTTTGCCCTCGGCTCCCAAAACATTGCCGGCGTCATCACACACTTGTTGTTTCCCAACGCTCCGCCCTGGTTCATCCACTTGAACGCCGACGAACAGGTTGCAGACTACGACATGCCTGCGTACGCCGCCGGCTTGACGCGTGTGGACGTGGCCTTGGGCACCCACATCTCCGAACAAGGCTTCCATGCGCTGCCCATTGTGTTTGGCGCCTTGCCCTCGTTGCACTCGGCCATGGCCGTCCAAGTCTGCTTCTTCATCTGCTACTACGCGAGATGGACAGCCCTCAAGGTCATTGCCTGCACCTTTGTAGCATTCCAGTGGTGGGCCACCATCTACTTGGACCACCACTGGAGATTGGATTTGTACGTTGGAATGTTGTACGCCATCACCGCATATATGGCCTTGCATTTTTGGAGAGGAGGCTTCAGAAAGGTGGACAATGAGTTCGTCCAGCTGAGGTTCAGAATGGACTTTGCAAAAGGAAGCACCATGGGAATGCGTGTCTTTAAAGGTACCAGGATAGAGCGTTTCTTTGATCCTTTATATTAATTGCATTTATAGATTGACTGCTGTAGCTCACTGTTGCCCGCTACAGAGCTTACCACGTCAAGGGGCCCCAGGCCTGCTTCATGGATCAAGGGGCTCTCTTGTTTGAAAAATCACGTGTGCACGCCCCCGCCATACCGGGGTACCCGTCACACGTGTACGGGCTGTGTTTGCTTCTTTTCATGGTTTGGATGCCGCCACCGTCACTTTGTGCCGGCTGGTTAGGTTGGGATGCTAAAATTAACGGGTTGTGGGTTGTTTGGTGTTTGTTAGGGTTTGTATGTTTTTGTCTGTAATCAAAAGTATTGTGTGGAGCTGTAGATGGGGAATCACGTCAAAATAAGGGAAGGGACACAAGAAGAGTGGTATCCTAAGCACTCTCACTGGTACTCCCTGTGGTGTTGCCTGTGATCTGCTTGTGGATGCCTTTGTTTCTTAGTTCACGCTGTGGCTCGTTCTCGCTTGTGCAACCACTGGCTGCAAATCTTTTTGCAGTCAATCGCAAATCAGTGGAGTGCCACCATACTTGACCGCTAGTTGAAGTTTTATGGTCCCCAAGTCTTGCAGCATTAGGCTGACAATGAAAAACGTTAGTTGCCAAGGACTGCTCCTGTTATTGTTAGTACTGTCACACGAGTTAAATTTCGATACCTTGAGGAATCGATCACTGGGATGATTGCCTGTTTGGACAATTGTCATTACAAGCTCCACGTGCTGTAATTGGGAACCACTAGATCAGCAAATGCATGAAAACGAAGCCAATCTGCGTCACTTGCGTGGTGCCCCGTACTGCGTGGACCCTGGCGGACGATCCCACGGGCGTGGTCGTGTGTGTGTAGCACAGAAACGTTTGTGAGCGACCTCTGCACGGCACCAAGTTTGACACCAAATCCAATCTGCACTTGCATTCGAGGAACGTGCTTGTGGTGGACACCAAGACCACTAGGTCTGGACCACCAGGCTCTCGTAGGAGCGCTATGTGTAGGAACACTATGAGTGAGTGTCCCACTATCATCATACACGGCATGCCCTGAACATGTCCCCCAACCTGCAGCTCCTATACCCAAGTTGACTGCAAACTCCAATACACAAGCACTGCTCCTTTCTATTGCATTTCATAAATTCTATACCTCTGTAGATTAGCTAAAGCCGCCTCTTTATATACCTTGCGGCTGGGAGCCCGCTGGCGCATCCCCGTCACGCCAACCCCCAAATGGGCCGTCCACCTCTTGTTGGCCGTGCACCCCCATCAAAACTCCGCTGCTCGTAAATATTATCGTGGAGGCTCACACCCTAGACACATTCAGTCCAGAATACCGCCGCTTGCAGCTGTACCTTGCTCCTTTTATATACCTTGCCGGGACTCAGCCACCAGACACCGTTTTCCGCATACGCCGGCAGCCGTCCCCCGAGCCTCGCCCGCAAACATATATCCTCCCGCTTATATATATGCCCCTCGCCCACTGCGCCCCCAAAATACACCCAATCCCCCTAAACGCACCCTGTGCAGCTCACAAGTCCGACACTTGATGGCATGCTCCCTACCGCATGTGTTGCGCGTGGCTATCTTCTGTACATATGGCTTGGCATTTGCAGCCACTCCCGAAAATAATACAACACGGTACTCTCTCCACCCTAGTGTGGGGAAGCTTACCAACAGGTATTGGTGCCCTACAGTCTGGTACAGTATCAGTTACGTGGGGTTAGGTCTTCATCTGGACAATAATATTGTTCAGTATTGACGGTGCTTCGATAATATCTGCACAACCAAGTTTTCCACACCCTTGCAGGCAAAATATAGCAGTGCCCGGTGGTCTGCATTTGTCTCGTGTTTTGCCGGTGTTTGCATGGATCTGCCCACAAAAGCGCAAAAAGGAAGGCCTGGTTACCTATGGGAGCTTGGTCCTTCAAGGCGGGTTAACTTCGTGGGTCTCCGGGAGCGGGTGCTGCTGAAGTTGCGTGAATGCCTTACCAAAATATGCGTCAATGTGAGGGATTTCTTTGTACTCCTCGATGAGCTTGTTAATGAGCCAACAAGTACAGCGAGGATGGGATCGGCCCACAGTGGTGGGTGTCCTGTGGCACAGCCTTCCCGGTGTAGTCGATCTACACCGCACAAACCATTGGCTTATATGGACTGTGTATTTCTCATACGTTGGTCTAAATTTTACAAGCACGGTTGCAGAAGAAGGAACGCTGCGCGGCTGAGCAAGAGAGGGTCCTCTGGGTGCCACCTTGACCAATCTTATTGCCATAGCTAACATGTCTGGCTGCCAAGGTCAACTCCCTCATTACCTCTACCGTTTTCAAATAAAAATCTAACGATTTCAATCTGCTGAACTATACCGTTTGTGATTATTAAATTAACCTAGCTGCGCCCGCATTTCTTCCGACACAGCCCTCAGACACCCAGCTAGAACCAGGGTTACCGGAAATGTGACATTGTTAGCTTTAGGGTTCCCCCACC
This sequence comes from Kodamaea fukazawae, assembly GCA_030572255.1. Lineage (NCBI taxonomy): Eukaryota > Fungi > Ascomycota > Pichiomycetes > Serinales > Debaryomycetaceae > Kodamaea > Kodamaea fukazawae. The sequence continues at coordinate 154,108 of JAJLZQ010000003.1, read as the reverse complement.
GGCTTACTAAGATTTTTGATACGGCCCAGGGAGGGTATTGTGTGTTTCAAGAAATGCAACATGGTGTCTTTCAAGTAATGTAGTGTACTCAACTTGCTCCTCATGTCTCTAACAGTGACTTTATCACGCTGGCGTGTATTCGAAGATGATAAATTAACTCTGGTTATTAAGTCAGCACTGGGGTACACCTCCAAAGTGCTCCGGACTCTAGTCCAGGAATTGGCCAACAAACCCAAGTAGGGACCAAACCAAAGGTCTTGACTTACCTGTATCATTGTGGTCGACCCAGAATACCTCATCCTAGACTCAACTCAAACCACTCACCCTAGACCCCGACTCAACCACCTCACCCTAGGCAAGTCCACCTAATGTCTATCGTGCCTGTTGTATCCAAGGAAGGTGCCCAATATGCCGAGGTCATAGCAAACCTTCAAACTACCTGCAATGACAAAACTCAACCACTGGGAACCACCGTTGGTCAAGAAACCGGCGCAGATAGGACCAAACAGCTGGGCAAGGGTCTTGACAACGTTGACCCAGGCAAAAATCGCAGTTCTCTGGCTATCTGGAACCAAAGTGGCAAGGAACACATGCTTGGGGGCAACATCCATGGACTGGGTGGAACTTCTGACAATCATGATAGCAAGCGTAATCTTAAGGGAAGAAGAAACTGGGATCATGGTGAGCAAGAACAGCGCAGGCAAGTGGGTTCCCACCATGGTAAGCACAGCCCCTAGACGTTTGGTCAAGGAGGTGCTCAACAAAGACGAAAAGCCGGAAACTATGCCAGTAGTAAAGAATATGGTTCCCAAGAGGGAAGAGCTAACACCAAACTTCTGCTTAATAAAGTATGTTTGCCACGAAGCAGGAACCAAGGACGAAGCAAACGCATCGAGCCCAAAAAGCACAGAAAGCTTGATAATAATGGAAAGCGTGTTTGAGTCCAACGCATACTTGCTGGGAGGAGCGATTTCCTCTGTGGAGGACTCCAAAAGTGGCGATTCTTCGCTTGGGGAGGTCTCAGAGGCGACCTTTGCCACCTCAATGCCACTCGACAAGGCCCACGACAATGGAATCGTGACAAACGAAAGTAAAGTGTAACCAATGAAGGTCACTTTGTAGCTAGCAGCAACACTGTACCCCCACTCGTTCTGGGCGTAGTCCACCATCCACCCGCAAAGAATGGAACCAAGGGCGGCACAGAAGGTGCCCAAAAAGGTGTACCAGGCGTAGATATCGGACCGCTGGTCGGCACGGACCAAGGCGGCAATGGAACTCTGCTCAATGGACCTGAAGGGACCGACTTCTCCCCCACTCGGAGTCAAAATGCCGACGGTCGAGATGGCCATCAACAACCAAGGCTCGACGGTGCTGCACATACCAGCCCCGGTGAGCGTCATGATGACGGTACTGAGGATCATAATGTTTCTTCTTCCAACCTTATCGGTAATCAACGACAACAAGAAGCTGCTGACCAAGTCCCCGACAAAGGTCAAGGTCATAAACAACCCAATCAACCGTTCGTCAAACCCAATGGCCCGCAAGTACAAGGCAATGATGAGTGAAACCGCCCCAAACGCAACCAAACGAATCATACGCAACGCAATGATTACGTACACGTCAACTGGAGCATTCACAAGTGTCGTAAGACCAATCTCTTCCACCAAGAAATTAAGATATGACATGGTTGGTTTTTCCAAAAACAGGGTGTAGCTAGCACGTTCTTTATATTTCAATGCTGAAGTGGCTGTGTTTATTTGTGGAACTTTTCACTAGCTCGGGGTTGGTGCCATTCGTGCCGTTGGAACCGGCTTGTGATAGGACAAGGTGACATCGCTGGACTTTTGGGACCCTCTGCAACTTTTCGGAAGTGTTCCGAGCCGGCTTCTGTCACGTGTGGCACGGCAAACGATATCTGGTTGGCTTGTCTGTAGTGGGTGTTAATTCTGCTTCTACGAGAAAAGGAGGATCTGGGGATGGTTAAGGTTGAGTTGATGGAGTAGAGGCTTGTAGTTAGGGCATGTTGCACGAGTAAGTTTACTGTTGTGGTGAAAGGCACTGGTGACAGTCATTAGCTGGGATAAGGAATAGCAGATGCTCCAGTGCCCTAAAACGTTAACCGTTTAAGACTTCCAGAGAACGTAGGCCAAGAAATCTGGGTTTCTTCTAAATTGACTAGGTACACCTTCGGAAATGGGTTACAATTTCTTCAGTTATGCTACTGGCTGCAAAATGGTAGCAACAGGGCCCCAGATCTGGAATGTGCAACTCCCGGGTTGGTTGATGGTATTAGCTATCCTCAGATCTGAGGAATGATACAGTCCACATATATAAGTCAAACTATTATGTGGTACCACCAACACATCCACTGCACCCAATTGCTGCAATTGCTACAGGGTCACTTCATTTAATTGCTGCAACCCAGCTCTTTCCTCAACATATGCTGCTTATCCTCCTAAAAAGAGAAGGAATGCAAAGGCCTACCAGTTACATTATCTACTCAGAGACGGCTTATCATCCGCGCCTTCACCACGTAGCTGTAATTTCATATGCAGCGTGCTTGCCCTGCAGCGTATAGACTGAGGCCATCACAAGACCCTGACGTTCAAATCTCGTCAAAAGCGCAAAACATTGGTAAACGCATCATAATTGATGCCTACCTGATGCTTTCCCACCTTTCAAGATGTGCCAAGCATAGACCATAGCATCACCATACTGTGTCTTTGTTTCATGTTGATGCGTAATCTAACACACTACATCTGCAGCCGTTTGGTGAGTGGGATATCGGCTGCATGAAGAAGCAGCGTCTGGAAAGACCGGAAAAACTGTACTCAAGACCTTTTTGTGTGGAGAGCGGAGCCACGGTGCTATCATGAAGCCAAGAAGCCATTCTCTTGTGGGACAAAGACCCAAACAATGGCCAAATCACGTTGCAGCTCAGCTAGCCAAAGGAACAATCGGCCGATTAGTCCAGAAGCCTTGTCACTTCTAATCTCTTGGATTCGCTATGTTTGCAACTGTCTCGGATCTGCCCTCTCCTACTTCAGCCCTGTACATTGACGGCTTGTGCCTGTCAACTTTCTCCGGGCCCTGGCCATGCAGATGCCTCGAAGAGCATTGTTCATCGGAGCTGCTGTCAAAAACTCTGCACAATGAGCACGTGTCCATACGTGATTCCTAGCTGTAGACCTATGGGTTGGACACCTGATACGTAGATCCGCCGCTTCCCTGACCCAGTATAATGCTAATCTGCCCACCCATCGCTTATTTTGCAGCCTAGGCAATTACCGCTTCTGGGGTACTCCATCATTTCCGCACCAGAGGTGAAATAAAAATCTATCTCTACCCCTCGCCATTACTGCCAAAACATTAACCAAGAGCGCTAGCTCTAGCCAAACTCCTAGCCCTGCCAGCTCAAGCACGAGCGTGTCGCCACCCAGCATGTGTATTCAAAAACGACCGCCAAAAAAGCTCTCGAAGCGGTCGAGAAGTCGGTTTGGGTGTGAAGAATGCCGTGTCAAACGTCTCAAGTGTGACGAAAGGAAACCCGCCTGTGGAAGGTGTGAACAGAAGGGAATGAGGTGCACGTACAAGATCACACTCCAGTTCAAGGAAGACCTCGAAAAACAAGGAAAGTCGTTTGGTCGTGAAGGTGTGTGGTCAAAGGGCAAGGCCAAGAAGTTGGAGTATGATCTCACCGGAGCTTACTTCCAGGTCATACAAAACCCACACCTCAAATTCATAAACTTCATATACCCAGACTTCCAGCTATACCACTCGCTTCTGCCCTCGATCATTCCTATAGATATTAGGAACGAACTTCTGTCGCTTTCAACCATCAACCACCCGTTGAAGTTCTACATCACCTTTGTCAATCCGATTTTCAATCCGATCGGAGGCGACTCCAACATATACCTTAACCACACCTTTGAGGACAAAACCAGGTACATTGTGATAGAGAAGGGGTTGGACTTGCCGTCTCTCATCAAGTACTGCCACAAGTTCCCGCACATGTTCTACCTCCTCCTCAGTTTGGGCTCGATATATCTCTACAAGCAGACTGGGCAGGAGTACTGGTCCACCCAGGCGGTGCATTTCCGCAAGAAAGCAATGTCTTTGATCCAGTTGTCCAACGATACAAACCTGGTGGTCACCAGTATCTTGATGATCTTCTACGAGTTGGCCAACGACTGCGACCCCAACTGGACCAACTACCTCAAGTGCTGCAAGTCTCTCATGACGCTGCTGTTTGTTTCGCCCAAGGACTCGGTAGAAGCATCGCTTCTCAACTTTTCGTTGGAGTTCTTGTACTTTCAAGACACGGTTGGTCGGACGGCGTGCAAGGACACCAACAACTACTTTGCCGATTTCGCCCAGGCCCAGCACATCAACGAGGACGAGACTAGGCTCGTCTGCTGGATCGGCTGTGACAGAAAACTCATGCGTGTCTTGTCCGACATTACAGACTTGTCGTTGGAGAGAGACGCCAGCTCGATATCTGAGAGTCTCTACAAGGAATTGTGCAACGAAATAGAGCTTAGGATCCACTCTTTGAACTTGAACTTATTCGACAACTTGATGGAGCATATTGAAAACAACAACCTCACCAAAAACATCTTAGACCTCAAGATAGAGTTCTTCATGGACCAGTTTAGCGGCACAGACTTCTACTTTTTGCTAAGCTGTGAGGTCAAGAGACTCACCACCTTGTTGTATTGCAAGTGCTGCTTACTCAATGGTAGTCCACAAGACACTTTTGTGAGGAACTTGGTCAAGTTTTTGGTGGTGATGTTGGATATCTTGATTCTTCAAAACAACTTCAATTGGATCACAAACTTGTTGTGGTCCGTGTATGTGTGTGCTGCTGAGATCTCCTCCTCCTGGGAGGACCTGGACCTGTTGAGGTACATCATCTTGCTGTGTTTGGAAAAGATCCAGAAGTCCAACTTTGGAAACGTGGTGAAGGTCAGGACTATAATAGAGCAGATATGGAAAAAGAGAGATTTATATGAGGACGAATACAGGCCTGATGGGAAACGTTTATTGGGGTTTGTGAACGACTGGGACTGGTTTGTCACCGACGGAAACTGCAATTTGTCTCTCGCATGAGCAGAGCCCTAGGTTGAGTATCCCAAGCTCCACCCTTCACATTATACCCAATATGCACCGAATCAACACTTACAATTCTATATGAAGAAAATGAACCCAGAAGCTTTCCCAAACAGCTTCAGATTTTGCCGGACATGACCTTTTGTTTCCTAAATTCGAATTGTTAGAATCATATACCTATTGCACAATTTCTATAGATGTAGCCCATAGTAAGTTATGTGATCTTGATTGGCTGAGCGATCTCGGTTTTCGATTTTACTGGGGTAACAACCAGACACCTTTTAGGCATTACAAGCAAACCAGAAATGGTTTAAAATTAACAATTTCTACTCTAACCTATCCTTTGGCATTATCACTAGTTTTTCAGCTATGAAGATGTTGTTTTTTATGAGTTTTTGAACCTATACACCAAGTCGTGAGTTGCTCTCATACGGACGATCCAAGTGCAACCCCAAATTTTAAATTTCTCTTATTATGATTAAATATACACTAAAGAAGGCTAGCCAGATAAGGGTATCCACCACGTCATATACCATTGTCACAAGACGGTTTGCATCTGCTGGTCCGTCTGCTCCCCAATGGCCATCTTCAAAGTCGCCCACCCCCTTTGAAATCTTTGGCATCACACCTGCCGACTACTCGCTTTCCCCTAAGGACTGGAACAAGAAGGTCAAGAAGACATACGTTGAATACGTCAAGACTTACCACCCAGACGTCAAAGCAGAAGTCAAAATAGATGGCAAGGTTTTGGATGATAAGTCCAAAAGAAACCGTTTTGATCAGATTCAGGAGGCCTACGAGATCTTGAAGGATCCTCGAAGGAGAGTTGCATACACCCGTTTCACACAGACCAAGGATTGGGAGAAGGCCGGTTTCTATAGACACAATCCCAACGAAACATTCAGCAAGGCAAACTTTGAAGCATACAGAAAAGCTCAAGCCAATAGAAAGACGTACGATTTCAAGAATGATGAGGAGTTCTGGACAGCAGGAACCTGGCAGGACTACTACCGCATGAAGTATCAGAGAGAACCCCCTACCAAAGAGGAGATAGAGAAGAACAAGTACAAGATATTGGCATTGGTGATTGCTGTGGGCGCCTTGCTGTTTGCCATTCAATTCATGAGAGCCATCGAGAGCCTGGCCGAGCTCACGAGACAGAGACATTTGCAGAACTTACATTTGGCACGCAGCTTGGGTCCTGACGTTGGCGACAGTCAGATCGACAGGTTGGAAAGTTTCTTGAGCACCAGGCGGAGCAATAAGGTGATCTACGAGGACAGAGTGGGCGACGCAGACAACACGTTGGGGAAGGAGTACGATGAGGAAATGATAACAAAGTATGCCCAGAAGAAGGTGGAGATGTGGGACTTGAAAGAGGGTATAGAAAACCAGCAACTGCAGCAGAGACAATTGGAGTATTGATGGAAGAGGTTTGACACCAGCAACTGCAGCAGAGACAATTGGAGTATTGAGGGAAGAGGTGGTATTGCTGCAAGGACTGGAAGATTCTTCTGTGACATGTTGCGAGGTCTTCACGCCTTTGGAGTAACTGACATTCTGGACCCATAATTGACATACCTTATAATAGACAATAGGATTAGTAGTTTTGTAACAAGTGTGCTACCACGGTTGGTAATGAAGACTTTCAACAAGCTCGAAATCTTTCTGAATAACTTGAAGCAGTAGAGCTTGCTCTAACTTTGGGATATCCCTTCTCGTGTTACATTGGAGGATGTCCTTCTAAAGTTACTTTGAAGGAGATCCTTGTTACTTTGAAGGAGATCCTTCTAATGTTACTTTGAAGGATCCTTCTTATGTTACTGTGGAGTATGATCTCTCACATCCTCTCCCCTGTATCATGCAAAATCCCCTCAACCTTGTAACTCAATAACCATTGACTTCAGTTCATCAATAGGACGACCACCTTGAATTGTTCTTCCCTATGCTTTGAAGCCTCAGGCCGTCCTTCTTGATTGTAGCCTCACTGCCACTGGCTGCAAATTAGTGTTGCAGAAGGGACACCTCCACCACTCATGCCTTCACCACATATATCCCCACCTGTACCAACACTGCAGCACCACTAACTACCATCATGCCTGGTGATGTAACCTCTGAATAAAGACCATCAACAATCTTTTGATTCTCTTCAGTCAACCCCCTCTTGAGATCTGGAATTGCTGTGCGGATACCGCAACACCATCGCTCAGGGTGTGTTTGGGGTATTGCCTGTATGAGAAGGTTGAATCAGCGGCTGGCAATGAGGGGTCAATTGTTTGCCTGAATGTGGGAGATGGAGTAGTTTTGGAGAAGTCTTGGAGAGGAGGTTGCGAGGCAGTCTGAGCGCAGCCCAACAATGGGGTTGCAAGCAGACATTCCAAACAGAAGTTGAGGCTACACCTCGTCAGACACTTCGGTCCCCATCCCTTGGTATTCCCTATGACATCTGTGGCTGTTTGCAAGAGAGGAGAAGCTGTTTTGGGTACTCTTAAGTTATCGTGCAGTGATCTGGGGCAGACGCAGGTAACCCTAACTGAATTGGGAGCCGCCCCATAAACGCATAAAAGTTTGCCAATCACGAGACAAACCCCGTCTCCGCCTCCAGTCGACAATTCTGGGTATGGGGTACCGATATCTGTTTCTGAATTACCGTCGTTTGTGGACGGTGGCAGCGTGGAGAGGCTGCGAAAACCTCAGGCCAGGTTAGATAAGGAATACGATTCGGGTAATGATTTGCATGTATTACGATCCCCACGGTGGGAGGCACAACGGCTGACGACACAACCGGACCATTAGACGAACGTCAAGGCATGAGTTGTTGTGTGTTCGTTGCCCAGTCCACCTTTATTGCGCAGTCCACCTTTATCTTCCACACAGTCCATGGTTACAGAGGTTTGCAGTAATCGCTTGGAGACGCCGGCTAGTGAAATAAACCCAATCAAGAGTGCCGATAAGTGGCCCTATAATTGGGGAGCCCACGCGTACGGTACGTGTGGCTCATACGAGCCCATACCTTGTAGCACAATGCACAGCAAAGGACTCGGCCATAACTCCTATTGTCTGGCGGGCTCACAACCGATAAATCCACCAACAGCCGCTGGGGACGCACGCTGACACAAGGGGTTACGTAAGCCGGGTTTGAGTCGCGGGGATGAGTCAACGCAAAGGAGTTTTCCAACCACACGCCAGCTAACCAGGATGGATTTCATGAAACCAGAGACCGTGCTCGACCTCAGCAACATCCGTGACGCCTTGTTGCGGATGGAGGACACCATTGTATTTGATCTTATCGAAAGATCGCAGTTTTACCTGTCGCCGTCGGTCTACGAACACAACAAGTTCACTGTGCCTGGGTTTGACGGGTCCTTCCTCGAGTGGAACTTGGTGCAGATGGAGAAGATCCACTCGCAAGTCCGGAGGTACGAGGCGCCGGACGAGCTCCCCTTCTTCCCCAATGAGCTTCTTCCGTCCATCTTGCCGCCGCTCAACTACCCCAAGGTGCTTGCCAGCTACTCGGACGAGGTGAGCGTCAACGACGAGATCAGAGAGTACTACGTCAAGCACATTGTGGGGCAGGTGAGCTGCAAGCAGGGCGACCAGGCCGAGAACTTGGGCTCTGTGGTTGTGTGTGACGTGGAGTGTTTGCAGGCCATTTCCCGCAGAATCCACTTTGGCAAGTTTGTTGCGGAGGCCAAGTACCAGCTGGAAAAAGAAGTTTACCGGGACTTGATTTTAGCCAAGGATGTCGCTGGAATTGAGGCCAAGATCACAAACTCGGCCGTCGAGGCACGAATCTTGGAAAGGTTGGTCGAAAAGGGAAAGTCGTACGGAACAGACCCCAGCATGAGATATTCCCAGAACCCGCAGTCCAAGGTTAAACCCGAGCTCATTGCCCAGTTGTACAAGGACTGGGTCATTCCCTTGACCAAGAAGGTCGAGGTGGAGTATTTGTTGAGAAGGTTGGAGGACGAGGATTAGTGCCCGTTCGACACGGGACCCACCGGGCTAGCGGCACCCTATTGTTGGCCACATCCACCGGCCCCAGCTGCCAATCGGGTTGCAGCCACTACGCCATACATACATAGATAGATAGGGGACCACATACTCCTCTTTCCGCTTCAGACCCAATACATACACGCGTCTGCAATTTCACATGCAAACCCTGTCAAACGTGCCTTCTTGTTGGGGTGTGGTTTGTAGTCTCTTTATCAGTAAATACGTATTGTGACAACGTGCTCCGCCGTGCTCGAACTGGAGACCGGCCGAGCACGTTTTTGCAGCAAATAGTCAAATTCCTTTGCAACAAAAGAAGGTATGGGCAACGTGCTCTCCTGTCCAACCGTTTAAAAAGTATCTGTATATAATGGGACAGGGGGTCGTTGGGTTTCACATCCAGGATTAAACACATGATCTTAACGCTTCTTTTCATTGCCGGCGCCGTCGTCCTCTTCATCGACCGTGTCAACTCCACCTTCCACTCACTTTTAGTGTTCGCTTGGGAATGTTTCGTTAAGCCCTTGGTACAGAAGCGAAAGACGGCAATCACGTCGGGCCTGAACCAACAGCAGTCGTTGGAGCTCTTCTACAAGAACCAGGCCCACATCTACGACAACACCCGCGAGTTCTTGTTGAAGGGCAGAAAGGAGTGTTTGCGCTTGGCCATTAGCCACCTCCCGCAAAAGAGGGACCTTGTGTGGATCGACATTGGCGGCGGCACCGGCGCCAACATCGAGTACATGAACCACATCCACTCCATCAAGGACAACTTCAAGGCCGTCTACCTCATCGACTTGCTGCCCTCGCTCTGTGAAATCGCTCGCCATAGATGTGCTGGCTGGTCCAACGTCCACATTGTGGTTGCCGACGCCTGCGACTTCAAAATCGACTACGACTACGCAGACTTGATCACCTTCTCCTACTCGCTTTCCATGATCCCCACCTTCAACAGCGCCATTGACAACGCCGTTTCGCTCTTGAACAAGCAGCACGGCATTATCGCCTCCGTCGACTTTGGCATCCAGAGCGGCGACACCTCCATCGGCAGAATCAACACTGTTGGCGGCTTGGTCAACAGAAACATCCCCTGGATCTTGAGAAACTTTTGGAGAATCTGGTTCGAGGCTGACAAGGTCTTCTTGGACTCGGCCAGAAGAAACTACTTGGAGTACAAGTTCGGTACCGTCAAGTCCCTCAACTGCTTTAACAAGAACTTGGGTAAGATCCCTTACTACATTTGGATCGGCTGCGACAAGTCTAAATCCAACGCCCTCTTACACAAAATCAACTGTTTGGCTACCGAGTCCCCATACTTGGCTCCCCAGGCCGGCCAGCTGAACTACGGCCTCGACGATTCGGAAGTCCCTGTCTCCAAGGGCCACGAGGCTGCTCTTTCCAACGTTTCCAAGAACTTACCATACCCTTCGGTCTACTACCAAAAGGAGGACTGGAGAGTCTACTACGATGAGTTGAACCCTATGTTTGAACAGTTCAAGAACCAGTACATCTACGCCTTCACCTGGGAAGACCCAAGAGAGGACCACGAAATCCTCAACTTCTCCTCGGACGACACCGTTCTTGCCATCACCTCGGCCGGTGACAACATCTTGTCGTATGCCTCCTTGCCAAACCCTCCCAGAAGAATCCACGCCGTCGACTTGAACCCTTGCCAGGGCCACTTGTTGGAATTGAAGTTGGCTTGTTTCAAGAGCTTGGACCACGAAACCGTCTGGAAGATCTTTGGTGAGGGTAAGCTCGAGAACTTCACCGAGTTGCTCATCGACAAGTTGTCTCCCTACATGTCCTCCAACGCTTTCCAATACTGGATGGACAGAGGCGACAAGACCTTTGTCCAAAAGGGCTTGTACGACACCGGTTCCACCAGATGGGCCCTCAGATTGGCTGCACTTGTTTTCAAGATCTTTGGTGTCAGCGGCCATGTCGACAGATTGTGCAAGGCCACCAAGTTGGAAGACCAGATCAAGATCTGGAAGACCCACTTGAGACCTGCCTTGTTCAACCCAGTCGTTGCTACCTTGCTTATTGGTAACCCAATTTTCCTCTGGAAGGCATTGGGTGTTCCAGCCAACCAAGCCAAGCTCATGGGTAACTCTGTGTGGCAATACGTTGTCGACACCTTGGAGCCATTGATCACCAGATCCTTGATCTCCAAGGACAACTACTTCTACTACTTGACCTTGAAGGGCCACTATCTGATTGACAACTGCCCAGACTACCTTACCTTGAAGGGCTACAAGAGATTGAGCAACCTTGGCAGCAACACCAGTCCAGTCAACAACATCAGATTGCACACTGACACCTTGAACGACGTCTTTGCCAGACTCAGCAACAAGGCCATCACCATTGCCATCATCATGGACCACATGGACTGGTTTGACCCCAACGGCGAAGACGCCATCAACGAAATCACCGCCTTGCGCAAGTGTCTTGCGGTGGGTGGTAGAGTCATGTTGAGATCCGCCAGCAAGGAGCCTTGGTACATCCAAACCTTCGAAAGCTTGGGCTTTACCTGTAAGGCTGCCGCCGTCAGACACTCGGGAGAACTGATTGATAGAGTCAACATGTATGCTTCTACTTGGGTCTGCACAAAGACCCCAGAGTCCGACGAGACCTTGGCCGAGGCTTCGGGTTTCAGAAGAAGAATGAGCAGCTTGCAACTTTGAGTCTACCAATAGAGTTTATCCAAAAAATCAAGAGTACAGACTCACAAAATTTAACTGAACTTGGCTTCAGTGTGATGTAACTATATATTTTCATTTGGTAAAGTGTTCTTTTGTTTGTTGTATGATAAAAATAGAGAATTTAGACATCTAACGAAATTTGCATACCTGTACTGTTGTAACTTTTAAGGTTTCTGGGGTAGAGAAAGCTTTTGGAGTATCCTGTGACTTTAATTATTCCTCAACTGTCTATCCTTTATCCCTTCAACTTGTGAAATACAAGGATGCTGCTTTGAAATCTTGGAGCCATCGCGCATGAGAGATTTGCAGCCAAACGTTTGACGACTCATCAAAGCCGTCCTCTGCCCAATTGATTTATCTTCCACTGGAAGAATCTCCCAACACAGTACTCTTTATATTTATCACTCTACCCATCATTCTGTTTATCACACTCATCGTGAATGTTCCCCACAATGGTCTGGGCCCTGTGGTGTCTCTAGATTCGTTGTCATTGTGTACACCCCATCCAAAAAGCTCTCAGGCGCCCACATTGTAAATCCCAGATTTGTAATAGCCCATTTTGGAAGACTTCTTAGCTAGCAATTGTCCAGATTATGACAAACTAAGTCTGGGTGCTGCTTACATGATTGGACGCAAGTCTAGATTTGCTTTTCGTGCTGCTTACAAAGGGAATTGGAAATGTCACAAGTCGCTATCACGTAGCGAAGCGAGATACAAGGAGCCAAATAGACGGAGATACGAGTGCATCCTTATCCGAGAGGGTGTGTTACGGCGAAATTAGCTCGGTGGATGGCCGTCGTCCATACTCCGAACATGGGTGTGCAAAGTTGGCTGCGAACGTGCTAGGAAAGCCACTACAAAAATTGAAGTGCTTGCACCTCGGGACACCTCATCGTGTCAGTTCTGCCTTATCTCTACCGGTAGGTGTGTAAAAAGTAAGAGACGAGACTTTTGGTGCTAGTTTGGACAAGCCTACTGGTGATTGGTTGGAAGAGCAATTACTGCAAAATCGTGTGCAAAGGAAGGCGCCCCACTTTAACACGCTAGCGCAAATTTAGTGTTGTAATTGGTGTTGGAGTGCCACTACTCTGCTTGTCGCATCTCTAGCACCATTGTAAGACCTATGTTGGAGGCACTACACTGAAATCGCTAACTGGTTAACTCGTCGTCTTTGGAATCGCCCCAGATATCGCGAAGCCAAAAAGCATTTTCCAGATTTTAAAGATGACAAATCCCAGCATGAACCCATTCGAGATTGTCTTCAACGTCCCACTTGAGTGCCAGAGCTGTGTGGATAGCGTGAGCTCTGTGTTGAGCCAGGTCAAGGGCATTGACAGCTACAACGTGGATCTTGAGTCCAACGTGGTGACCACCAAAGGAACCATCCCACCCAGCGAGATAGTCCGGGCGATCCAGGAAACAGGCAAGGACGCCATCATCAGAGGCACAGGCAAGGCCAACTCTGCGGCCGTGTGCATTCTCGAGTCGTTTGACGAGAAAGACAAGAGTCTGCCTGTCAAGGGGCTTGCCCGTATTGTGAGTGTTGCTCCAGACCAATTGGTGGTGGACCTCACGGTCAATGGGGTCCCCAAGGGCACCTACTACCCCAGCATTCGTGTGAGTGGGAACCTCTCTGAGGGCGCCCGCAGCACGGGGGCCTTGTTCCACCAGTTTTCGCCCATCGACGTGGGCCAGCCCTCGAGCGTCACCACCACCATCAACGCCATAGGCACCAGCGTGTTGGACCGTGCGTCCAACCTCTTCTCGGGCCAGCTGTTTTTGCAGGCCAACCTCAGCATCGACCAGTTGATCGGCAGAAGCATGATCTTGTCGTCGTTGGAGAAGGATATCAGCAGCGACAGCTTGGTCGGTGTCATTGCCCGGAGTGCCGGGGCTTGGGAGAACGACAAGCTGGTCTGTAGCTGCAGCGGCAAGACCGTGTGGCAGGAGAGATCCGATGCCTTGGGTAAGGGTATTACCTCTTAGAGAGGTGGGGTTTTAGTACTGTAAAGGTGATTTGGAGTGGTGGGAAGAGATATCCTGGGGTAAGGTAGGTGTGTGGCAGGAGTGCCCTTCGGTAACCTGGATAAATATGGAGAGAATTGACAACGATCTAGAGGTCAGAGGTTTTGGTTAAGGCATTACCTTTTAGATTGGCGGGTGAAGTCGTGGGGAAAGTTTTAGGGTGGTCTGTTTGGTCTGTGGTAGGAGAAAGTGGGTAAGGGTTTGTGGTAGGACCAGTGGCCTCGAAATCTGGAGTATTGGGAGAGACTTGACAACTTTGTAAACTCCTAGAGAGATCAGAGACGTTGGTCAAGGTATAACCTTAGATTGGCAGGAGAAGTGTTGTGGTAAGGACTAGGTCTGTGGCAGGAGAAGCTGGTTAAGGGTTTGTGGTAGGACCAGTGGCCCCGAAATCTGGAGTATTGGGAGAGAATGGACAACTTTGTGGTCTCCTAGAGGGATCAGACGCTGTGGTCGAGGTATAACCTTAGATTGGCAGGAGAACTGCTGTAAGGTCTTAGGTCGTGGCAGGAGAAGTCCTGGGGTAAGCTCTTAGAGTGGCCCGTGGTAGAGACCAGTGGCGCTGAAATTTGGAGTTTTTCGAAAAGAACTGATAACTTTCTGACTCCCTGGAAGTTCTGGCATCTTCAAAAGGTAACTTTTCAGAACTCTAGACACCCTAGGGCTGGTCAGGGTACGCCAGGACGTCTTGGCTAAGGTCGTGTGGCGCTTGATCCACTTACATAATCATACTCACCTTACATAATCATGGACATAAGCGGTCTTGTAACGTGTGTACAAATCCGGAAGCGAGTCCCCTCAGCACGGACGTAAACGAGCTATTTGTAGGACTTTGGAGGACAAGGACGCCGTCGATAGGAACGGAAGCAGGAGTCTGGCGTGGCATCCGAACCCCACATACCCTGGTTGGTGCGCCGCCTTTACTCTTCTCGCCATTGCGCTTACCGCTAGCGCTATTGTTCAAGGAGGCTGGTGTGCAACGGTTTTGTCACCGCCACTATATCCGTGATTCGCCTTTCGGATAGCGACCCCAGTGTCTGGCCCCAGTCCTGCTTGGCATTGGCCGGCACACACACGGGGTAGTGTCGTCGAGCTTGTATGTGGGCCCAATCTCAACAATATCATTGTTTTGTCGGTACTACGGCAAGCACGTATCTGCTGCATGTGGCTGCTAACTAGGTGCACAGTGTAGCTAGAGTCCTAACCTGTGGGAGGTGCCTCATAACGCTTAGCTATATCGGAGTCGAGCCTGGTGAAGCACTTGCATCCGAAACCTCTGAAAACACCACTTCTCTCGTCCAAGGCCGTGTTGCTGCAAATTGCCCTGCCTTTGTCCGTGCTTGTAGCACATGCCAGTTCTGGTAGCTTCGAGCACCACAATTTTCCACATGGCACCCAACAAACAACACGGTGTCTACAAGACCGAGCGTGGGCAGCAGGCCCCGTCCACGTAGCAAAAGACCAGATACCTGGCAGCGGCCACCGCAACCCATTGCTGCGGTCCAGGCCCCCCACTGGAAATGTGTCCCTTTAGTGCGTGGCTCGGGTCGGCTTTATTGCTGCATCTCCAACTTCCCCATAAAATCACATTCACTTAGCGCCGGAGTCCTCCCCCGCTATCGCAAAGAGTATAAAAAAAGTTGGAAAGGACAAAGGTCGTCCCACAGTATTGATACACCATGCCAGCCATTAAGACCCCCAAAACAAGTGACGCGGCATCCCGCAAGAGTGAGTCCTCGGTGACCACCGAGAAGACGGTTGCACCAGCCACCTCCAATGGCGTTCTCCAGTACACTCCGCTCGACCAGATTCCCGCCGGCGTTGAGCGTGTGGTGAGCTCCTTCCACAACGTGGGCAAGACCCGTTCGATCCAGTACAGGGCCAACCAGGTGAGAAACATCTACTTTGCCATCAAGGACAACAGCGAGGCCATCACCGAGGCCTTGTACAAGGACTTTTCCAGAAGCCCCGACGAAACCAAGGCGCTCGAAATCATTCCTGCGCTCAGCGAGTTGCTCCACACCTTGGCCAGCTTCCACAAGTGGGTCAAGCCGGAACCCGTGTCGGACCTCCCGGTCAACTTGAAGAGCAACAAGGTGTACATTGAGCGGATCCCACTCGGCACCATCTTGATCATCTCGCCCTTCAACTACCCGTTGTTCTTGTCGATTGCACCCATTGCCGGCGCCATCGCCGCCGGGAACCACGTTGTCTACAAGCCCTCTGAGCAGACCCCCCACTTCTCCAAGTTGTTGACAGACATCCTCTCTGCTGCCTTGGACAAAGACGTGTTTTTCGCCGTCAACGGTGCCGTTCCCGAAACCACCGTCTTGCTCGAGCAAAAGTACGACAAGATCTTGTATACAGGAAACAACCTCGTTGGGACGATTGTTGCAAAAAAGGCTGCAGAGACGTTAACTCCGTACATCTTGGAGTTGGGAGGCAAGTCGCCAGCCTTTGTGCTTGAGGACGTCAAGGACGCCGACCTCACGGCCGTTGCCCGTAGAATTACCTGGGGCCGTTTTGCCAACGCCGGCCAGACCTGTGTGGCTGTCGACTATGTCTTGGTGCACGAGTCCAAGAAGGCCAAGCTTGTGGACTTGATTGTCAAGACCTTGAAGGAGGACTTCTACCCCAAGGTGGGCAAGACCAACTCGGACATCACCCACGTCATCCACGAGCGTGCCTACGACAACTTGAAGAAGATCATCGACACCTCCAAGGGAAGAGTTGTCTACGGCGGCGAGTCCGACCCATCCTCCAGATTCATCCACCCTACTGTTCTTGACGAGGTTTCCTGGGACGACTCCACCATGAGAAACGAGATCTTTGGTCCTATCTTGCCCATCATTACCTACAGCAACTTGAACGACGAGTTGAGAAACATCCAGAGACGCCACGACACCCCATTGGCCCAGTACGTCTTCACCAGCGGCCCAATGGACAGATCCAAGAACGTAGAGCTCGACCAGATCTTGACCTCCATCAGATCCGGTGGTGTCATTGTCAACGATGTTGTTGTCCACGTCGGCTTGACCAACGCTCCTTTCGGTGGTGTGGGTAACTCCGGTCAAGGGTCCTACCACGGTTACTTCTCCTTCCGTTCCTTCACCCACGAGAGAACAACCATTGAACAGAAGTTGAACAACGAAAAGTTGCTTTCCGTCAGATACCCTCCATACACCGAAAACAAGGGTAAGGTGATGGAGAGTGCCATGGACAAGTACAACGGAAACGTCTGGTTCGACAGAGAAAACGACGTCAATGTTGCCGGTCCTGGTTTCTTCTTCAGTCTTTGGACTGGTATCACCAGTGCTGCAACTTTGGTTTACCGTTTTGCAAAACTTTAAAAGGGTTTCATTGGGAGTGGTAGTTAAGTGAGTAATTGAGTAGCCACTGGTTTTGGTTGCATAATTGCTCAATCTACCAGAGAAATCCGCTTATCTTTATTAGTTTATAGTATGAGACTATTATGATTATTCATGTAGAGTAAAGGATATCAGAATGTTAATGGATTTGGTGGATCAAGCTACCCAGATTTGCATCCACCAGCTAAGCCAAGCAAAGAGCATATCATGACATCATGAGGCAAACACAACGTAAGGTAGACACATCATGCGGCAAACACATCATGCGGCAAACACATCGTGCAGCAAACACATCATAAGGCAAACTAGTTACCATTCTTGTTACCCAATCCATTACCCACCCAATAAATCACCCAGTGGTGATTGTCTACATCACGTGCCCATCGATATACTTGCAGCAATTTGAAATTGCTTACCAATACAACTCAACCATGAAACTCCTAAGAAGCATCAACCAAATTGTCCGTGCTTTGGACAAACCCGAAGGCATATCCGGTACAGTCAAGCGGTCCATTGGAATACGAGAGCTTCGAGAGTTCAATCCGTTTTTATTGTTCGACCATTTCTCCAACAAGAAAGGGTCCGGCTTTCCCCAGCACCCACACCGTGGCCACGAGACGGTGACGTACCTCCTCCAGGGCCGGATGGCCCACGAGGACTTTACCGGAGCCGTTGGGTTGTTGCGTCCTGGGGATCTCCAGTTTATGACTGCCGGCAAGGGGATCGTCCATGCTGAGATCCCCGTGCCCGACGCCAACGGCGGGCCCGCCGTGGGGTTCCAGTTGTGGGTGGATTTGCCCCATTCTTTGAAAGACGTGGAGCCCAGATACAGAGACTTGAAGAGTCGTGATATACCTGAGGTGCTGAGTGAAGACGGCAATGTCAATATTAGAGTCATCTCCGGCAACTCGTGTGGGGTAGAGTCCAAGAAAGAGTTGGCATACACACCGATGGAGTACTACCATGTTAAGTTGAGCAACGACGGGGTCTACAAACAGGTCGCTGACCCTAAGTTTAACTACTTTTTGTACTTGTACAAGGGCCAGGTGGAGGTGGACGGAAAGACGGTAGATGTGGAAGACAATGTTTTCTTCAACCGGGACGGCAAAGAGATCGAGGTGACCAACAAGAGCAAACTGGGCTCCGAGTTCATCCTCGTAGGCGGCGAAGTCTTGGACCAAACCAGCATCCACCATAGCGTGTTTGTGGGGGCCACCAAGGAGGACGTCAAGAAGGCAGCAACGGCTTTCAAGGACCAGACAGGACCGTTCAGCAAGTTGAAGAGCTGGAAGTCCCAGATTAGCAATGGAGTCTCTGCAGATCTCTTGAAGGATTTAGAAAAGAGGTGTGAATAAGTGGTTTGATGTAAAGTGAAGAAGGCGATATGTGGTGTTGGGGACATCTCTCCAGATCTAGTGAAACGACCTTGCTCTCTGGCTTTACATTCTGATTTCACACCCAGTGCCGTCCATTTGATTGCTAGAGTGGTCTCAAATGTACTGGTTATATTTAGTGTTCAAGATTTTGTTCTGGTGATCTCTGGGTTCTGGGTATTTATGATCTCTAGGTCTTTAATGTACTGGTGATTTCTAGTGTTAAGTAGTTAATGTACTGGTGATCTTTAGTGATCTGAGTCTTTAACGTTGTCACGTTCTGTCTTAAAGTTCTGATCCTTCAAGTTCTGGTCGTTTTGTTCTAAGTGTCAAGTGTCTGGAGAGCTCCAGGTTCTATTTGGCCCCCAATTTCTCCAAAATTCTGGCCAAAACATCTAGTGAAGCCCAAGCACCTCTCTTTCAGCTGTTTTGCTTTCAACATCGCTCGAAGATCTACGACCATTCTTCGTCTCCCGCCTTCTGATTCGGGCTTCGACCGGTCTGAAATTGTCCAGCACTTCTGATTCGTACCGTTCCTCCGATTGTGTCTTCGACCGTCTGAGCCCTTCCCATTCACACTTCTACCCGTCCACTTCTCCCGTCTACTTCTCCCGTCCACTTCTCCCGTCTACTTCTCCCGTCCACTTCTCCCGTCCACTTCTCCCGTCCACTTCTCCCGTCCACTTCTCCCGTTTTCTCCCATCTACACCACTTTCCATATTATTCATTAACTATTACTCTGAAATAAAGGTGACCTCATTAAAACCAATACCCTCTTCCTTACCCTCTGGGACATCGATTTGAAACTTGTTAGCGTACTGATAAATGTAAGGCTTTGTGCCAGCAACCCCACTGACAATGTTCTTGACAAACTGGGGGATTTCTGCCATGACGTCGACTCTCTCGACCAAGGTGTCCAAGGAGCCGGTGACGGTCCCGTAGATCTTGTCCGAGTCGAGAACAGACTCATCCTTCTTGTCAGCAAGGTACTTGAACTCAATGGCCTTTGGCACGGGCCAGCCAACCTCGTCTACAACGGCGTCACGGTGGACAACCTGGTTGTTGATGGAGGCAAGCACAATCTTGTCCTTGGCGACGACAATGCCGACATTGACCCTAGTGGTGGCGTAGGAGACGGGGGTGGTGAATTCCATCTGCACGGCCGCAAAGTTGTCCGACTGGAAGTTGAGGAAGTTCCAGGACTTGGCCGTGTGGTGGGGCTTCATGCCCTGGAGGGCCATGACAAACATGGTGTAGCCGTCGATGGCAAAGGTCTTGGAGGGGGTCTTGATGGAGCCGGTGACGGCACAACGGGGCCAGAACAAGTGTCTCATGGTGCCCCATGGGTTCTCCTTGTCGTCACCGTACAAGGTCAAGCCATCCTTGCCGAATATCACACCGTCGGTGAGCCTGACGACGCTCAAGTCGACGAGCGAGTCTTCGGTGACGCTCGACTTCAACGCGTAGGTGGTGTTGTCGGCGCTCAACTCGATGGACAAGTTGTCGGCGTAGAAGTTGGGCCCGTCGGCGCGGAAGTTGTCCAACTTGGTGGAGGTCCAGATGTTCTCGTGTTCGCCCGACGTGTGGAACAACCTGAAGGTGAACTGAGCGGTGGTGTGCACGCCCATCACGTTGGAGTGGATCACCTGCGCAAACCCAATGAACCCCGCCTTCAAGTCGGTGAAGTAGAAGGTCTGTGTTTCGACGTTGGTGGAGCCCACCTCTTGCCACTTGCAGTCGTCCCTGGTCGTGGCACGGAACACAGCCGCACCCCCGTGGTTGACGCTGTCGGACACAGTGTAGATGGCGTCTCTGCCGTACTCGGGCTCGGCCGTGCCGGCCACTGCAGAAAGACCTGATTGAACCCACTTTAACATGTTAGAAGATGGTGTAGATGTAAGGGATTTGTGGGTTTTTTTGCCTTTTTTTGGGGACTGACGAAACTTCCTCCCGCCGCGAAATCACTCTGCCAAAAGCGTGTGCAAAACGGATCATCTCTTACAAGAAGGACCCCAACAATCACAGATCCCACCTTACAAAACACTGCCAGGGTGTCTATACTGGGCCTGCCCGCGTGGTGTGGTGTCAAATCATAATATATATATATATATACACCCATAGGGCTACCACTACGGAACCGCTACCCTAAAAAAACGTTCCATACTTTGTTTCTCTCAGCTGATTCTTTTCGAGAGACAATCAGCAAGCCATGACGTGCTGACGATCGGGTCGAGCAATAGACGACGGGAACTCTATTACTTTCCAAGTGTTGTATTCCTATATGTCTTGTTCTAATTGTCTTGTTCTTTTTGTCATGTTCTGTCTGTTCTATTTGCTCTGATATGTTGGCATCCATTTTGCTCCTCTACTTGCTACCGCCCTCTCCCAATTTTGCTTGCTTTGAAACTCCTTGCAACCTTCTCCTCTTGTAGCTCCCACAAATCTGTGCCAGCATTCCCCTTCATAACCGTCCTAAAAAAAGAACCCTGGCAAGGGCCGAAAAAGAAAAGACGTAGGGACGGTTTGGGCAACCTTCTTGTTCGGGCAGGTTACATAACATGGAGGAGTGTGCCCACGCAGGTGGTGGCAGGATCTGCGGCGGCCAGGCTGGAGACGCTCCGACGGTCGCTTTGGCCGTTTTTTCCACAGTGCAACCTCGCTTTTCTGCCTTGGGCCTCCAAACAGTTTGTGATCTTTTTTTTTATACCAAATCAGAATAATTACGTACCAGAAATATTTGCCGTTTAGACTACCATGTCGATTGCAATCTCAGGGTTACCGCCTCCGCTGGGGCCACCTGTGGCAATCTCCATTAAGTTGAACAACGATTTGATTGCCCATCTCCGTTCTTGCATAGCGAAGGAGCGCACGCCCAAGCTCATAGTCAAGGACGGGAAATATGTGAGTATTACAAGGGGGAAGGAGGAGGAGCCGCCGCTGGCCAGCCAGCAGGGCCTGGAGGCCGGGGGCCGTGGCCAGGCGGCCGCACACACCACTGGAACATGACTAACCTAGACGCAGACGATTCGGATCTCGAACGAGTTGGAGTTTCCGTGCTCCATTATCCCTGAGCACTTGAATGTGGACATTTACTCCATCAACAGCGGCGTCTACAATGGGCGGGTGTCGACCAAGTTGAACCCGATCACGGACGAGAAGAAGATCTTGGAGTACAAGCGGGCCATGGAGTTGAAGAAGGCGAGTGGCGCCGCCACGTCGCCCTTGCCGCCGGCGCTCTCTGCCGCCGGCACGCCGCCCGCCATCACGGTGACGGCCTCGCCCACACCCAGGGCCCACGCCCTGCCCAGAAAGGCCCGTGCCCACTATGTGTGTGCCGCCAGCGACCCGCCCGCCACCACCACCGCCAAGTTCCTCAACTGGGTCGCCTTGGGACCCTCCACCCTCGCACAATTATCGAGCCAACTCCAACTACTGCAGGACCAGTTGAAGCCGTTGGTGGCGGAATACGCCCAGCCGTACTCGAGAAAGAACACATTCACCCAGGGCGACAAGTACCCCCTGGTGGAAAGAAAGAAGAGACAGCGCATCTTGAACGTTGACGACGACAACGACAACGACTTGGACGCCTTGGTGGTGGACTCGGACGACAACAACAACGACGACGACCACGACCTCATAGACGACGGCAGCTACATCCTCAAGGACAAGGCCTACAAGGAGTTGAAACCCTTGGAATGGCCCCACTACACGGACTTTGAGCGCAGGTTGATCATTGCAAACATCCACAAGGCCCTCACAAGATTGGGCTTTCTGGACACCCATCCCTTGAGAAGGAAAATCACCGAAAGGCAACCTGCCGACAGATTGAAAATCGACAGACCAGACAACCTGGACTTGCCTTCTGCATCTACACTAAATGAGCATCATGGCGCTACCCTCGGCGGTGGTGCGTTAATTACAAGAAAACCATTCAAAAAGTCCCACACTGACTCCCCGAAAATCCCCCAGTACAAGGAGGTGGTGGAAAAGAGGTTGCCCGTCAGCGTCGCAAACTCACCCAACATTGGCGTCTTGTCCAAGAGAAAGTTTTCCTCCTCCAGCGGCAGCACCGGTTCCACCTCCTCCTCTGACGACGAAAAGAACGTCAAGAAGTTGAAGGCTGAAAGCACCTCCCCCAGCTCCGAGGACGACAAGGTGGTGCCCCAAAAGGCAAGAAGAGGAGAGTACTACACCAACTTGGCCTCCAAGTTCAAGACCAAGTACAAGGAATACGAGGTCTTGTACAGGAAACTCAGACTGGACAAGGGTGACAAGAAAATGTTGGTCAAGTTGTTTGAATTGCATACGCTGTTGTCTCAATGGAAGAAAACCTTGTGGGACTATGAACGTGAGATGAAGCTGAAGGAGGGCATCATGGGGTTGAGTAAGCATAAAAAAGTTGCCGTGGAGAGAAGGGTCTCGAAAATGAAAGGTTTGGACTATTAACGTTCTTCTCTCCCGCAACACGGAGCCATCTGGCCCAAGCTGGTCTATTAATACATGTTTGAAGACAATATTGTAGGGTTATCGGAGATGGTTGGGGATTTCACTCCCTCCGTAAGAGTACTCCAAAGTTCGGCTAGGAGGATGGTTTACTGTCCAACTGAAGCACTAATAGTATTTGGTTAGTGATTTCATCTAATCCTCCACAATAGCAGTACCATTAGTTTGGTCTTAAATATCCAACTGTACTCAAGCATTTGAGGATTTGAACTAATCTTCCACAATAGCAGTACCTTTAGTGTGATGGTGGTCTTAAATATCCAACTGTAGGACTCAAGCATTTGAGGATTTGATCTAATCCTCCACAATAGCAGTACCACAAGATTAGCTAGGATGGTGGTTTGAAGTGTCCGGTAGTACTACAAGCATTTGGTTCAGGGTTTGACCCGTCGTTTTACAAGCTGTTTGGTTGGGGTTTGAAAGTCCTTCACTCCCATCTACATTCACACAAGATACCAATATCATTAATAGTTGAAAATACTCTTGAAATACAACCCTCTGCCCTCAAGTAACTCCCAGTCATCTGCAGTAATCCACATCTCCCCAACAACCTTAAGTCTCCCATAGACACTTCCACCCTTCCAGGTCAACATGGCCGGGTCAAACTCTCTTGGGGGAGGCAAGACGTTGGCACTCAACAAGGACGACTTCTCAACAAGCTCGTCAATGAGTTGCATGTCCAACTGCACTGGGGTCTTTTCCTCTATCTCAGCAAGCTCCTCGTCCGCAAGCTCTATGTCGTCCAAACTCACGGGCTTTTCTGGGTCCTGTTTCTTCTGCTTGTACTCGTTGATCAACTCGTTTCTGGCCAGCTGGTTGGTCTTGACCTGCTTCTTCACATAGAGCAAGATTTCATCCAAGCTGCCGGATGACAAGATCTTGGGTCTCCAGATGCTGATTCTATCGCTCAACAACAAGTCACAGCCAGAGATCTTGGCAAAACCGCCTCCCACCAAAAGCAAGTTCTCGTAGAACTTCTTGATCTTTGTCAAATCAGTAGCAAGTCCAGCGTTGGTAATGGATTCAACAATAGCCTTTTCGAGAGGCGTGGAGTGATTGTCCACCAAGACATCTTCCTCGAGGTTCTTTCTGACAATGGGGGCTGTACTGGTCAGTTCGGACTGCTGGTTCTTGCACAACTCAAGCAACAAGTCCTCCTCCGTCATGTCACAGTAGGCCGACTTGGTCTTGAGTCTGATCTGCGCCTTGGACGTGGGGTTGTTGGGCTTGCCCGTGTACTGGTCCCGTGAAGGGCTGAAAAGTCTCTTCTGGTGGGTGTTGTTGGGGTTGGTGGATGTGTGTAGCGATGGAATGGACGATGGGTTTTTGGCTGCCAAGTGTCTTTGGAAGGCCTCAGGGTAGAACAACCCTAAAGGAGCCAACATGACTTCGTCAAACACCTTGAATTCGTACTTTTCGGTGGTTTGGCCCGGTTTTCTCTTGTAGAAATTGTATAATTGGATGGCAATGTCAGCGTCCTGGAAGGTTATGTAGTCGCGCTTCAACTGCTCGGCCAACTCCCAGTCGTCGTTTCTGCTGGCCAAGTTGATGTCTTTATAAGGGAAACTGTCCTCAAGCAACAACTTCATGAAGGTTTCTGTGATCTGGTCTCCTCCGTAGTTGAGCAAGACTCTCGAGTCGGTGATGGCCAACCCTTCGTCCACACACGTGATGGAGGTGGTCTGGGCACCGACGTCAATGACACAGGCACTAGAAGCACCAGCTCCAAAGGTGGCTGCCACCGATTCCTGGATAATACTCACACGGCCAAACCCAACAAACTTGAACAAGACTCCACAGATCTGTTCAACAAACAATTTGTCGTACAAGTCCTGGACAATGAGGATCACCTTGAGTTGGGAGAACTCGTCCTTTGTGATTTCAAGCTTTTCCAACGAATCTATGAAGATTTCACTAATGTCACCCAAGATTTCTTGAGGCGAAGAGTAGTCCGTAGAGTGCTCGTTGAAGTTCCCGTTCACAATAGGGTACCTCAACTTCCATGGGCCATTTGGAGTTATAGGAAGCTTAAGAGCATCTTCGCCAATGTATGTCCGCTTTCCCTTTTCTTCTGGATCGTTCAAATCGATCCACTCCTTCTTGTATGGGTCATTGTGGTCGGGGATTTTTTCTGGTTCTTGCTTCTTGTTGAAGTTGGATGCTGTTTCACGGGAGTTAGGAAGAATACGACGCTTGTAGTATCTCATACGGGCCTTGAAGTCTTTGGTCAACACTCCCTTGATCTCGTCAAACTCCTCGTTGAAGAAGGTGTCTCCAGTGTCGGGGTTTGTCGATCTCTTGGGGTAGATGCCGTCGTCGCCAGCCAGATTGTTTGGCACAGCAATCACAGTAGGAACAGCCAAGGGAACTGCATCTGTGGCCCTTCCGATTCTAGTGTACGAGGACCCCAAGTGGATGATGATAGTGTCGTGGCCGACCTTGGCGGGCAATTCTTCATTCTCGTCGTCCTCGTCGTCCTCACCAGCACCCTCGGCAGAGGCGGCGGCAGCCGCTGCTGCTTCGGCCTGGCTTTTCTTCATTTCCATCTCGATCTCGTTCAAGTCGAAGTTGTCGAAGTTGGCTGTCTTGGAGTTGGGTCCGCCGGGCCCAGCGTTGCCCTTTTTCATCTTGGACGCCATGAGTCTCTCACGTCTCCAGTTTCTGATGAATCCAACCTGTTCATCTTTTCTGAGATATTCCGTAAAGTAGTTCTTTTGATTGATTAGCGGAATTGCCTTGACGCTCGTGAGTTTGAACTTGTTGTCTTCTTCTGCTCTGCTGATACCAGTTTTCTTGAGGTTCTCGGCAATGGTCATGGCGGCCTTCATACGGCCCTCTTTACGCCTCTGGAGCACCTCGGCGCTGGGACGCTTGACCGGTGGGGTTCCATTGGACGGTTCGAGCGGACGCACAGGTCTCTTCTGCCGTTTTGCATCGGCCTCAAGCGGTTCTTCAGACATGTTGGTGCGTTTGTTTTCTGCAAGAGTCTGAAAAACGTTGATGTGCGATACCAGTGGACAATCCCGCCAGACTCACTTGGTGGACCACAACGCCAACGAAATGTACACTGAAGGGGTGATGGAGGAAGTGTAACTACGGGGAGTGCTATGAGATTGTGTGCCAGGTGGTCTAAACTATTACGGGGTATTTCAGTGCCTTCAATCACAAGCTTCCAGATCATGTTACAGAATAGAGACCCTAGATTGATGATAAACACGCGTGTATGCTCCACATTATGAGTTGATTACAGCTCTACCACTCTCAGCTTGTTTCTTAGGTTGTTGGGAGATTGAATATGCCTATGTTAGATATTTCACCAAGTGGTCTCATTCCATCAACCAATGGGTCATCATAAGTGAAGCGTAAGTGTTGAGCATATAAAGTTTGAAGAATTGTTACAGGGAAGGTAGGGGAGGTTGTCAGATGCACGAGTGACCGGCTCCAATACAATAGTTAGACTCAAGTTGGAATTGGCCCGAGATGTCTGTCTCCATAAAGGCATGGCGTACCCCATACAGGACACCCGGCAGCACACTCAGCTCTTTGGCTCTACTGCTTGCTTAAGACCCGGGATTTGAAATACACCTGTATTTTGGTGCAAGTAAGCTGACCACTCTTTCAGTAGTAGGTCGTGGGTTCTAGGAAGTGGCCACTTTTGCAACTCGCCCGCCGCTGCAGAATAACGATTGAATCTACCAGGATTGGAAAGTCCAGAAACTGGACGCACCCAGTCTCTACCAGTGCCCAGTAGCATACTAACCCACCAATATACCCCACTTTCTCTCTCTTTGTTGATAAATTTCAAGTATTCCATCATCACTCTCCACTATAGCTGCAAAATGGCTGCGAAATTGTATGTAAGTCTACGTCACACGGCAACTACACAGTAAACCCGGTAAACCATCTAGATAAACCTGCCCACAACCAGCCCATATCACTACACTACCCTCAAACATCTCAATGGCATTCTCCCTCCAATCTACCTCTCTGTTTCAGGTGGACTTCTCTCTCTAACATCAACCCCGGACCTACATTGTACTATCTCCCCACACAAATACTCTCGGAAACTCTCAAACCACTACTCCTACCTCTACACTACTCCCACACTTAGCACAAACAACTTTCCCCGTAAACTTCCAGCCAATACCTGTGCTGAATGGAGTTGCGGTTTTCACCGCAACGGCCATTAAGCGAATGTCTCACGTCGGGTCCCAACGCTCCACCGTCCGCGGTACAAAACAAAACTTTGACACATGTCGTTCCAGCAGCCCGCCAGCGGTGGTGATTCCAACGACACAAGCTGTCTCCGGGTCTAGCGAGGTGCTCAATTGAGCTGGCATGTGTGTGCTGCTTAAATGTATACACCGTTTGCAACCTGTTCTACATGTTGTGACGGCTCCATGGCCCGTATTTACACGTGTCTTGTCGGTGAAAATTCCCCCTCTCGCGCCCGGTCCAACTCGGAGACCGGAAATTGTTGGACACGATCGATTCAAATCGCATCCAGTCGAGGAACGACAGCATGAGTGGTGAAGGGTCGAATGGGCCACCGGAACAGGCCAATTTCTAGTGTATCAGGCACTAATAACGTGTAGGATGGGTAGTAGATGGTCACAGGCCAGTTTGTAGGTGGAAATTGGAGGTGATAGTGCCGTCTAGTCTCATAGTTCACGGCCAGGCCCCTTTAAAAAATTTCCCAAAATCTCATCAATAAAGAAATTTCTTAAAACTAACATCTTTCTTTCTTCTTCAATCAATTACCATGATGAACAGACAATTCGTTCGTAACTTTGCTTCTAGTAAGCGTGCCCAAAACTATGCTTCTACTATCAAGAACTTGAAGGTTACTTCCGACACCAAGGTTATCTACCAAGGTTTCACTGGTAAGCAGGGTACCTTCCACGCCGAACAAGCCATTGCATATGGTACTCAAGTTGTTGGTGGTACCAACCCAAAGAAGGCCGGTACCACCCACTTGGACAGACCAGTTTTCGCCACTGTTGCTGATGCCATGAAGGAAGCCGGTGCCACTGCCACCGGTATCTTTGTCCCACCATCCATTGCTGCCGGTGCTATCGAAGAAGCCATTGCCGCCGAAATCCCTCTTGCAGTTGCCATCACCGAAGGTATTCCTCAACACGACATGGTGAGAATCGCCCAAATGTTGAAGACCCAAGACAAGACCAGATTGGTTGGGCCAAACTGTCCAGGTTTGATTGCTCCTGATCAATGTAAGATTGGTATCATGCCATCTCATATCCACAAGAGAGGTAGAGTCGGTGTCATCTCCAAGTCCGGTACCTTGACCTACGAAGCCGTCTCCCAAACCACCGCCGTCGGCTTGGGTCAATCCCTCGTCATCGGTATGGGTGGTGACCCATTCCCAGGTACCAACTTCATCGACGCCTTGACCTTGTTCTTGAACGACCCAGAAACCGAAGGTATAATCTTGATTGGTGAAATCGGTGGTACCGCCGAAGAAGAAGCTTCCGAGTTCTTGAAGCAACACAACTTGACCAGAGACGTTCCAAAGCCTGTCGTCTCCTTCATTGCTGGTGTTTCTGCTCCTCCAGGTAGAAGAATGGGTCACGCCGGTGCCATCATCTCTGGTGGTAAGGGTGACGCCAAGTCCAAGATTGCTGCTTTGCAATCCGCCGGTGTCGTCGTCGAACCTTCTCCAGCTAGATTGGGTAACTCTTTGTTGAACGAATTCAAGGCAAAGAACTTGTTGTAATTGAGTGAGGAGTTAATAAATGTTAAGAGGAAAAGCGATCACCCAACCCACAGTGCCGTCCTTACGGTTTCTGTGACGTTGTGAGTAGTGCTCGTATACTAGAAAGGCCCATTGCAATTGTTCACCTGAGGTGACACTTGTGGTTGTAGATTTGATGTAGGAAGCTGTCTCAAGTGCTTCAGATATGGAAAGTTGTCTACTAGTAGCGTCTTTCTAGCTGAATTGTGGCCATTTCCTGGTCAACCACCGGATCCTACCTTGCCCTACCGTGGAGATGTCCAAACAAAATGGAGTGCATACTGCAAAACGCGACATAGGTATAACCACCAATAGCCATTCACCCATCTTTAACAAGGGTTTCCTACATGCTAGGCAAATTGTAATTGAAAACTCGCTGTTTAAGCAGAACCCCCGGTAACTCTATCTACTCACCTTCTTCGACTTCAATTGTCCAGCTCCTCTGTGCTCTCACCCATCTCTTGATCCGTCCCCCACCACCAATTGAGCGACTTTTTTCAATGTCACCTTCTGAAAAAACTTCTTCAACAGTCACACTATCCACCCACCGATGTTCAGTAGAGTCTCGATGTTGAGGACCGTGGTGAGTCCAGCACTCCGTTCCACCATTCCCAGGGTTGCACCCATCCAATATACCGCATTTCAAGCATTTTCCACAACCAATACGTTGTACAGAACCAATCACTCCACAAGAACCAAGGAAAATGTCCACGACTTGGAGACCTTCTTCAAGTTGATTGGCAGAGACACCGTCGAGCACTTGGACACCTTCGAAGGAGACCTCCAGAAGTTCCTCAAGACCTCGTCCTCCGAAATGAAGAACTTGGGTATTGATGTGTCCACCAGAAGATACATGTTGAGATGGATCAACAAGTTTGTAAACGACTTGGAACCTTTAAGAGAGCATAAGAGAGGAAAGAAGAAGCATGGAGGTGAGAGAAATAGAAAGACCGTCTTGGCCAAGAAGAACGCCTTGAAGCGTTTGGAAGAAAAGGAGAAGTTCAAGCAGGAAGAATTGGATGCTGAACAAAGAGGTGATAGAGTTTTCTAGCTTGTATATAGAGCAGCGACCAGCTCCGGCTGTGAGTTTAATGAATTTAACTGCCAAGCAGTGTGAATGTCTTTGTATGTGATTTCTGATTTGTGATGGGGAGTCAAGGAAGGTTGTTTGGATCGTCTACGAACGAGTTTGTCCAGTGTGAGAGAAGTATGTGATTTCAAATCCACAACCTGGAAAAGCACATTTACGCAAAAGGTTGTCCAAGGCACTATTCTCTTAGAGTTTTGAGTCCAATACCAGATGCTTTGAGTTGTCTAGTTGTTTCGAGTTCCCTTGTTGTTCGAGTTGCACATTGAAACAACTACTTTCTCATTGACACTCAATTCAACAGAGCAGTTTGGCATTTCTGAACCCTTTCCAACCCTACAAAAATCAGATTGTGAAAAGCAAACCCTAAATATTTCCATAGCACCCACTTAACCTTGTAAATAATTGGGAGAGATGTGTTTCTTGACTTACGTCACTGGAAGATTGTGGATTTGCACCCAACCATTTGACAGCCCATTTTGGCTGGAACCTCATGGAACTCTACTAAAATTGTCTACAAGGGATCATGGAACTGTTATCCAGTTTACAGGGACTTGTTTTTATTGTTGTAGGCCTCTTATGTTGAAATCCCAGATCTTTACAAAGTCTCTATTAATCCATTTGTTCTTCTCAGATACACCTAAAATGAATAGGAAAGCATCGACTGATGGCCACTACTCTTTTACAAAGGTGACTTCCTCTTTCACGTCCCTCCCTTTTTGTTTTCCCTTTCAAAAGTCGATATAGTAAGACAATTTCATCGTTGCAGGATTCACTTAGCAACCATCTGGGGCTCGCTTGGCACCGCTTACTTGAAAACTGGAGTAGGTCTTGACATAATAACTCGTAGCAACCTACCTTTAGTTTCCATTCAAGTGTAGTCGTACTCTTCTCTTCCCTTCCATCGCTCCAGCTATCCTTTGTCTCGCCACATTGTATGGTTTCTATTTCGCAGCTACAATATGATCCGGTTTCGTGATTGTACTTGTACGCGCCAAATAAAAACAAACACAAGACATCACCAAGACACCTCCATGGACCAGCAGAACGTTCTCCGAACGTTCCTCCAGACCCATTCGCCGGTCCCTCTCCAGTTGTCTCGTCACCATAATGCATACCAGCCCACTTCGAAAGAGGTTGCCGAGGTGTCCAGCTCCGTCATTGCAGCATTAGTGTCGCAGAAACCACCTACACCAGAGTCCATCAAGCAACTCGAAAATGCCTTCAAATGCCAGTACCTTCTATCCAGAGGCTCCGAGGTGGTCAAGAAACACCAGGTATTTGTAATCAACTTAATTGACGCCAAGTTGTACGACACTGCTTTGGCTCAATTGCACTTGATATGGGAGCATTTGACAGACAGCACGCAAGCATTCTCAATAGAGGCACTCACCAACGGCGTTCCTTACCGAGAGATAGACGATCTTTCCACAATTCATCTTGTTGTCTCGTTCCAATTCTTGGTTCTTCAATGTTTATTACAGTACATCTCCTCCAACATTAAACTCATCACTACACGTCAGGACAACTATGTTGGAGAGGCGTCGTTCAGTAGCATTTGCATGATTTTCCTCAATGATAACAACTTTATCAAGTGGTTGAACAGATGCCAGAGCTTGGAATCGCCGAATGTACTGAAGTACCAGGCCAACATCGTCAAGCTTCTCAAAGGTTACATCAAGGTGTGTGAGTTCACCTCCACAAAATTGGATACCAAGGTGGCAAGAGATAGCTTGATCATCAAACTTGTCCAGTTTGCACCACAGGAAGTGCATTTAGTTCAGACAGTTCAGATGAACAACTCGTTACTTCCTTTCATCTCAGACAATCCAGACATTATCCAGCACATCCAACAGACCATGGACTACCAAACAACGCAGTCTGAACATCCATTGCTTGATTTCATCAACAGTCCAAGCCTTTTGAATCTCAATAAACTCCAATTGTGCTCCTTTGACGAGCTGTCGCCTGCGTTGATTCCCAAGTACAAGTTGACCGACCTGAAGTTGTCTTACTTGTTTATCGATACCATCATTCTGTTGATCCGTACAGACTCGATACACCAGAAAAGATTATCCAAGAATCACCTTCTCATTTTAGACCCATTCACACTTTTCCTTAAGGATTCTTACGACAGTCTGCAGACAATCGACTTGATCATATCAAACTTGACCAACCTATGCATAATCTTTCAAGAGTTCAAACAGTACAAGAGAATTCGAAACATATCGAACTTGTTGTTTAACGTTGGATTGAAGTTCAATTATTCAAAAGCATTCTCCTTGTCCATCGAATACGAAATATTCATTGCCCAACAAGAGCAGTGTATTGAGAACCTTATTTCGAAGGCCATTAAGATTTCCAAGATTTTCCTCGACAAAGACGACGTACAACGGGCGTCTCAGGTTCTTGAGAAGGTTTTACCATTTTACGAAGATCACATTGCCAACAACAAGTCTGGCGATGAAGGCGAGTCCAACACCCTTAATAAAACAGCTCCACTGGACCTTGTGGATTGGGAAGTCACTAACACTTTGTTTATCCAGGTTATCAGCAAATGTTTGAAGAACCCCATATTTGCATCTCAGTTTGATTCTCTACTCAGAACTGACTCCTTCAAGACTGTTTTGGTTTTGAAGGTATTTGAGTACATCGAAAAGTACTTGGAACCTGACTCGAGAACTACAATCACGAGGAACTTGATGACAATGTTGACCATAAAAGACGCACAATTGCACTGTTGGGTGTACTACCATTACCACAATGTGAACGGGTTGAAGGAGATAATTGACTTGGTAGTTCCTTCGTCAACTCCAATTCTCATGGCGGGTTGTTACTTACAAAAGGTGATTCGTTTGTGGGACGAGCAAAGCCTTGCTCATGCCATCACCAATGTCGAGCAGTGGATTGAAGAAGGAATCTACCACGACTTTGAGTTTACTATCTTTGAAAGATTGGTGGATTACCTTAGGTATAACGGACAAACTGGGCTTGTTATCGCATTAATCAACAAGTTCGACTCATCCAAAGTTTTACCAACCCGTCAATTATACCTCGAAATGGCATTGAGTCTGGCACTTGCTAAAATATCCTTGAACTACGATTTACACAACTCATTGACGAACGTGAACGAGCTTCTCAAGAAACTCAAGGTCAATTCCATAAATCAAGTCTTAGACTTTAACATCATCCAACTTCATTACTTGATTTTTAACAACAAGATAGACCTAGCATTAGAGAAGTTTGGCAAGATCTTGAAAATATTAAAGTCCAGGCCTGAGTTTAACATCTCCGAAACTTCTGCTCAAATCAAGTTGAAGCAAAAGTTTTCCAATCTTTTGTTGGTAGCAAAGTTTCAGGTGTTAAGTTGTACTCTTAACACTAAACTCGAACATCATTTCGAAGCATTCACGAGTATAAAGATAGCAATCAAACTTCTTTACTCCATTATTAAGAAGACGTCAAACGTCAGCATATCCAAGGCTTTCCAAGACAAGCTTGTTTGGGAATCAACGCAGTTGTTGGTAGAGTCTTTTAATCTCATCATGAGTATTCTCCAGAGACTTGGAATCAGCAGAGATTTTATGTACTACCTCAACGAATTTAAGAAGATCAATTCCTCAATTCTGGCCGACGCACCTTTATTTGCAACCATAAACTGGTACCAGCTTATAGTTTACAATATCTTTCTTCACAACGAGGAGGAGGTTACCAGTTTATGGAAAGAAGTTGAGGAGTACAAGAATGTTGAAATTGTACAAGCAAACTTGAGTGTTCAATTGTTGAAAACAAGTATTGTCAAATTGATTGAACCAACTTCAGTTTCTCCAGTTGTGATTCCTCAGCTTTCTAGAGCTCTGGAGGTGGGAGAATCCATAAGGCAAATTCACTCATTTTCTAGTTTGATTCCATGGAGCTACCTTTTTAGTTTGAAGAACATCCAGGAAGAATCGTTTAACAACTCCACACTCTTTGACGCGTTTGTTAAGTCAAAATTTGAGCTCCATTCGATTCTCTCCTCGATGAAATCCTTACCAAACTACTCATTCCTAAAGGACTCCATCAAGATTTTGCCAACTATTGTGTCCGAGGGTATTGTCGACAAGTCAGTCATTGACACGCCAATTATAGACAAGCTTCTCCAGTGCAACCAAGTTTTGTTGAGCTTTGTCTCGACCAAGAATTTGTCACAGTTGACCATTTACGAAATAAGAGAGGTTAACAAGCTACTCAACCACTGTTTGTCATTGATCTCTTCTATGACCATTTTCAAGTTGGATTCATCACTTCTCATTGATTTGTACTATCTTCAGGACTTCACCAATACCCTTCCATTCAAAAATGATCGCAGTCTAAACCACTCGTCGAGCGGAGTGTCTGATTTGTTGCCAACTTTGCCAACTTCCAAGAAGCACGAAGTTGAAGATTTCCAAACCTTGTCTGTCAATTTCAACATTGACATGAACCTATACGTTCCAGAGAGCTGGTCCATTGTTAGCATTGACATCTGTTCAGACACTGGAGACTTGTTGTTGAGTAAATTCAACAAGGGTAGTCAACCATTTTTCATTCGATTGCCTATCCAGCGTTTTAGTAACAGAGGAGGACAGAGAAAGGTTTTGAATTTTGACGAAGTAAACTCAAAGTTTCAGAGTATTATCAAGCAGAGTGATTTATCGACTAAACGAGCAACCACCTCCAAGATCCACACTAAGGAAGATAGAAAGCAGTGGTGGAAGTTGCGGTTTAGCTTGGACATACAGCTCAAAGACTTGCTTGACCATGTGGATCTGTACTGGTTTGGTGGGTTCAAGTCCTTGTTCAACCACTTCAAGACGTCGGACAATATGTTATTTGTTAAGTTCAAGGCGGATTTGACCAATTTGATTAACAAAGCTTTGCCCAGCAGAAAATCAGGAGGTAAGTACATGGACTTTGATGATCACTTGATGTTTGCGTTTTTCAACTTGGAGAAATACTCGAGAGAAGATATTGACGATTTGATCTACTACATCATCGATCAGCTTGCCTTCCATGGAGAGACCAACGACTACGGAGACGTCAACTTTGAGAGCTTCCACCAGTCGCTTGAAGTTTTATGCGACAAGTACTTTAACTTGAGGGCACCCACCAAGAACGAGCATCTTGTGTTGATTCCCAGTGCAAGATGTGCCTTTTTCCCATGGGAGTCGCTTGCTTCTCTCAAGAAAAAGTCGATTTCTAGGATGCCGTCGATCTCAATGTTGGTGGAGTTGTTGAAGGAGAGACCAGACTTCAAAGTGAAGAGCCGAGCCCTCCATTATTTGATCAACCCTGGGGGTGATTTGAAGCGAACCGAGGAGAAGTTCAAGTCCCACTTTGAGAGCGTGCCTCACTGGTCAGGGTTGGTTGGAGAAAAGCCACAGGACGATGTGTCCTTGTTGGACGATATCTTGCTGAGAGATTTGTTTGTATACTTGGGGCATGGTGGGTGTGACCAGTACATCCGTACGTCCATGTTGTTCAAGAAGTGCCTTCCACTGGGACCCAAACTACCTCCCAGCTTGTTGATTGGCTGCTCCCTGGGATACTTGCAAACAAATGGTATCATGGAGCCGAGTGGAAATATTTATAACTGGCTCACTTGTGGTGCTCCCATGGTGTTTGTCAACTTGTGGGATGTCACTGATAAAGACATCGATCTGTTGAGTATGGCTGTCTTTGAGAAATGGGGTTTATTCGGAAGAAAGATGAACGTCAGCATCTGCCAGGCTGTGGTTGAAAGCAGAGCTAGCTGCAACCTTGGTTATTTGAATGGGGCTGCCCCAGTGGTATACGGGCTTCCCTTATATTTAGAGTCTTAGGCTATGTGAAGTAGCACTATAGCCAGGAATACCACAACATAATATATAGTTAAACATACATCAGAAAGGAATACGTAGCGCTGTTACGACCAGTATTTTTAGTCAGTAAGCATTTGGGTCTCTCTTTTATCAACTCAGGCGTTCTCGATACCATATAATGTGTGTCCCCGGTTGTTGAACAGCCGAAAGTGCTGTCAAACCAATTCCTCCAATATAGTAGTTTTCCTTCAATTTCCAGATGCTACAGCAAGGCGTTGTTTCTTTTGGAAGTTGTTTCCAAATCCGTTGGAGACAAAAGTCGAACCACTCTACTTCATTCTTGTAATTTTGCAACCAAATTTCCCAAAAAGGAACTTCAGGGAGGCTTTTAAATTCTCACAGCAACAAATCAAGCCAAAGATGAAAACGAGATAGACTTTATATTTGACACCCCAGCGATAGGTTTGCTGCTATGTTGACACAACCAAAAGTGAAACACTGTAACTGTTTCTTCCCTTGAATCTAATCTTCCTACAAATTAATTTTGTCGTATTCGGCAACTTGTCCGAGCGGTTAAGGAGAAAGACTTGAAATCTTTTGGGCTATGCCCGCGCAGGTTCGAATCCTGCAGTTGTCGATTTTTTTGCACCCACTCAAGAAAGAAGCTAAGAAGAGAACAAGGATTGGCAGTACGGATGGCAGTATTATGGTTGTTTATTCTAATCTGTGTACTATCTATCTCTATTTTTTATGTTATGTACTTATGTTAACTCGTGTTTTATTCACGTTGTCTCTTGACCTTATGTACTTTGACCACGTCGGTTGCAGTACAACTCACGTTGCATAGCTGCTTTAATTCTCTCTAACCAGTAGGGTGCAGGATCAACTAGGCAATTCTAGTCAATAAGTCGTCCAAAGCAGCTACAGTTTCCGAAGGACTGGCGATCCAAACGGTACATGCGCTAAGACGGGCCTTGAAGTCGTTGGCTCCAAGACTGGCAAACTGGTCACCAATGTGCAAACTCTCAGACTTTAAGATCGGACACAAGTGGTGTATGTTCTCATCCTTGCACAAGTACTTCTGCAAGGATTCCACACCCAATGCCTTGTCACCGATGTCGACCCAGACGTCGGACCCCCCATTGAAGGCACACACCTGTATCTCTTCCTCGTCATCCAGGCCTTGGGACAAGCCTTTTCCCGCAAGATACTTTTGCCAGAAGTCGTTGTCCTTAGTCTTGGCCAAGGTATCTGTCAATTTGAGAGAACACAGGAGAACCATTTCTTCCAAGAACTCACGAAGAATCTTGAATCCTTTGTTTGGGATGATCCCAATGGATCTCTCCTTGACAATAATGGTTGTGTCGTTTTCCAAAGCAAAGTACCGCTGCAAGTACTGCAAGTGTCTTCTGAGGGTGTTCATGATAAAGGTGATTTTGTCTTTATTCCACTTTGTCATGATAGGCAAGTACCACTCATCGGAGTCGATGAAGCGAAACTGCTGGAGCTCGTTGGAGTACCTGAACAAGTAGTTGGATTCACCGCCCATGACAAGAAGGTTCTCCTTCTGGTGGGGCTTCAAGACGGTGCTCTTGTTGATGGCGTCAATCAACCCTTTCAACCGGGTGTAGTACTGCATCGCCCCGTCCTGGCCAGGGTACCCTGCGGCAGTCACCACCCCGACAAACAAGTTGAGAGAGAGGATTTTGATGAGGCGCTGGACAATGGGGTCGGACTCGACAAGCGACTTACCGTCGTCGTAGAGCGTCACGTCCCCATCGAAGGTGATCAACTTCAACTGTTGCGACTCGTTGTCTTTGTAGATCTTGGCAAGCGCAAGGATCTGGGCGGTGTTGAGGATCATTCTCACGTCGTTGAAGGAGGGACTGACAAGTCGACGCTTGGAAATGGATCTTCTGGTGTCCTCAATGGCAAAAGCGGCCTTCAATGGCAAGTAAGTGAAGAACCTGCCGATGCTGGGCACCAACTGCCTCAACCTCGTGGTGGTCAACTGATCTTCGTTCAATTGGTCGATTAAGATGGTGTGCTCAACCAACTTCTCGACGTCGTCAAAGATCTCACAGTATCTCTTGAAGCATTCGCTGGCCACGATGCTGGACTGCTCATCCACTTTTTCTTCGTATTCTTCCATGGTGCTGCAAGCACGAGCAATCTGGGTGGAGTAGTTTTGGACGTCTGCGTGGAGGACAAACGGAACAGCCAAGAGGCCTTTGATCCACTCAATGAATTGGTCTCGACGGTGGCTCTTCAACGCATACTCGACTCTGTATCTAGAGGTCATGGTGGCGGTGGTTAAAGAAAAGTGGTGACTGAAGTTTCACTTTGTTTTTTTGACGGGGTCTCCACATGAGGGGATCGAAGTCCGTTTTGGAGTGCGAGGCCAGGCATGCCCGATTAGCGAACAGCCCGACCAGATGCTACACAAGTTCGAGTGAACAATGCATGGGGTTGCCTTTAGACATAGAGCTGTTTTGGGTTTACGAAAGAGCTTCCGGTTTTCCGTTGGGGAAACTGGCTCTGTACCTTGTATTGCCGGAGCTCCGCAGCCTTCCGAGTGGGGAGTACCTGTGAAGGTGCCTTTTGACGGTGTGCGTACCCACGAGCCGTCAGCAGTTGCTACGGAGAGCCGTGTGGTTCGTGGTTCCAGGAATACACCAATTTTGCTTGTGGTTTGTAGGGTTGCTGTAATTATATTGGAGAGTCGAACACGTGTGGCTGACACCCAAGGCTTGCGACTGGCTGCAAATCGTTGGAACTTGCAGCCGTTACACACGAAACAACCTTTGAAGGTACAACATGAGTTGAAAGTTGTACCCGAATAACCAGATACTTATAGCTCCGTCCTTTAGGGGAAACTTTTCGAGGTTTTGGGACACTCTTGGCTGCTGCCTACACTCAATTCCTTGTTAATTTATATTACACGCAGCGTTACTGCTCTATACTACCATACCGTACTTACAAACCTTGTTGAGCTCTCTTTCTGTCCCTTTCCTCAGAGATAGACAACTTGATACCCTTACCCTTTGGCAAGGAGATGTGAGGTCTACCAGCTTCGGTACCAATGACAAAGACGTTACCCAATCTGGTGACAAAGGTGTTGTCCAAGGCGTCCTTGATGTGGACCAAGTCGAAACCACCCTCGTGCTTTTCTCTGTGGGTGATGACACCGACTCTACCCAAGTTTCTACCACCGGTGACCATGACCAATCTACCAGTGTCAAACTTGATGTAGTCAGAGATCTTGCCAGTGGCCAAGTCAATCTTGACGGTGTCGTTGACCTTGATTTCTGGGTCTGGGTATCTGATGGTTCTACCGTCGTGGGTGACAACGTATGGAATACCTCTCTTACCCAATTGGACCTTCTTGACCTTACCCAACTTGTAGGAGGCTTCTTCAGCGGTGATTCTGTGGACAGCAAATCTACCCTTGACATCGTACACCAATCTGAAGTTTTCGTTGGTGGCTTCCAAGGAGATGACATCCATGAAACCAGCTGGGTAGGTGGTGTCGGTTCTGACCTTACCGTCAACCTTGACGTGTTCTTGCATCAAGATGGCCTTGACTTCTCTACCGTTCAAGGCATACTTGAGTCTGTTTCTCAAGAAAACAACCAAAGGCAAGGATTCTCTCAACTTGTGTGGACCAGCAGATGGTCTTGGGGCGTAGACACCGGACAATTTGTCCAACATCCAGTGGGATGGTGCTGCCAATCTCTTCAAATGCTTCTTTCTAAAGTCATGTTAGTTAGATGTTTTACGAGAGAAGAAAGGAACTACTGGTGTCATAAGCGCGAGGGATCCGTGTCGATCTTAGTGGGGGAAAGTCTTGAAAGAACAAGGAGCTGGTAACTAATTGAGATGTACATAACACCTTAGTAAGTCATAATCGGGCATTCACATAGCACTCCGCTCAACGCAATGTCGGACAGAGGTACGCAATATTGCCCACTCACAGTTCCCTACTCTTTCACAACTTTTCTCCCACACAATATCGACAAGGCTCCCTTAAATCAGGTCAACCAGTAAACTGGGACCGATGTGACTATTACAAAAGTAATAGCGCGGAATGACGTTTCCAAAGACTTTCGTCAATGTACTCCAGTGTCTTTCATCGTAAAGATGGTGACATACGGGCCTCTTGCCATTTTTGATAATGTGTGTAAAGTTAGTTGAAAATTTTCACTTCTTTTTTCACAGCCTTTTTATACGGCGGTGGGGCGTGCAGCTGCTCAAAAAGGCGGCGAAGCGAGAGCGTAGGCGAGCGTTCACGTGCGCGGGCCTAGGGCTCGACTTTTTTCGCTTCGGCGCCGGGATTCGGAGCTCGGCCGCTAATCATCCCCTCCCTTAATCATCCCCACATGGCAAAGTAGAACGGTTGGAAATCAAGAGAGGAGAAGCCAATGACGTCTGTTGCGGGGATGAGGCAAAGTGAAAATTCAACTGTAACATTTGGGCAGCGTGGGGGGAAGTCCTACAAGGAGGTGAACAAGGGAGCAGTTGCTGGAGCAAGAGCATGAAAGTTGGAATTGTGGGGAACACCCCCCGTCCTCACCGGTGGGTTACCAAGGCAATCCACAGCTGAAACACTTGACAAGTGTCAACTGTAAAGCCAATGTAGTCTTGACTGGTCAAACACCCACAGATACGAGCAGCGATTGACAGAGACGAAGCTCATCCATGACACAAAAAACGGCGGCCTTATTTACGAGCTTATTACCCAATTTTGTTTATTACTATACCCCAGAGGTTAATGAATATATTGTCAGAATTGAAACGATCAATTTAGATGTTAGGACCTTCCCCGTTGGAAGGTGGTTAGTTTTCCAGCTCAGATTGAGATGCAACGCAGCACACCCAACTGGATTCCGCCAGTGGCCTGTGTCTTATGCGGTATGTGCTAGGACATACGGTTACTGGGCACGAAGGATCGTGCTCAGGTCTCTGTGTAGATGCTGGATTTTGGTGAATCGAAGTTAATAGATTGCAGGTTGAGCATGTCAAGTTTGGTTGCAATGCGTGGATCTAGCCAGATCCGCATAGAACGTCAACTTAGAAGATGGTGCTGAGAAACGCCACTTAGAAGATGGTGCTGAGAAACGCCACTTAGAAGATGGTGCTGAGAAACGCCACTTAGAAGATGGTGCTGAGAAACGCCACTTAGAAGATGGTGCTGAGAAACGCCACTTAGAAGATGGTGCTGAGAAACGCCACTTAGAAGATGGTACTTGGAAACGCCACCTTAAAAGATAGTGCTTTTGACCTCGTCATCCTTGAACCCTCCAAAAGCAGCGTATTCCTTCTCTGCTGCAGCCCTTTCGATTCTTGAAGTCTGGGTCTCTCTCTCAACTTCCTCTCCGGTCATGACCTTGACCCAGTCGATCTTCAACGAGTAAGGGCCGTACTGCTTGTCGAGCAAGCCAATTCCAATTGTCTTGACCTCGGCCTTGTTCAATTCACTGCCGTCCTGGATGACACCGTAGTTGGTCATGACGAAATCGTTCAATGGGATCACCACAGTCTCCCACTCACCGGGGGTCTTCAAGAACAAACGGTGCTGGAACAAGTCGGTGACCAAGGGGGTGTTTGCCTGGAGGTTGACCAAGTACTTTCTGCGGTCGCCCTTCACCCTCAACACCAACAGCAGCAAGTTGGACCAGTCCCAGTACGAGTGGCCCAGGATCCACAGCTCCTTCTGGTCGAGGGTGCGGAACATGGCGTACCCGCTTCTGGTGATGTCCGGACGCTCCTTTGGCAAGTCCAAATTAAGGACTCCGTGAAAGTGGCCGACGCCGCCGTCCTGGACATCAAAGTTGACGGTCGAGTACCCGCCAATCTCCTTGTCGGATCTGGTCATGACACTCAGCAACAGCTCGAGTGGGTACTTTTTGAAGTCTAAAACAGTCTGAATCGATTTACTAACATCAGCGTTTCTTCTGAAGAGACTCTTGAGTGGTGCATTCAATCCGAAACTTCTCAATGGCATTCTAATCTGTTGTAACATTAGCAAACTTTTCAGCTTTTAGATATAAAGGAAAAAAAGTTTTTGGTGGTGCAGGGGGAATAATCAGGGTATATATATATTGCCACTGAAGTCATCAAGTATATACAGAAAAGCTTAAAACAAGAAAATATAGTGGTGAGGAGACAGATCATCCCATTAGGGAAGCCGGATAGGGAGAGACACCGAGCAACGACAAAGAGTAGGAGGCAGGGAGGGGACGTGCTTTTTTTTTTTTCCACCTTCTTCTTCGGACTTCAACTTCCAATGACATGGCAAGGAGACGGTGCTGCGTTCCCCCCTTTCCGTTCGAGACTCTCCCCCTATTGAGGTGTGGAGTTCTTGGAGCACTTAATATTTCAAAGCTTATCACGTTTGCTCTTATCATTCCCCTCTTTGCTAACAAATCAAAGGGGAGCGGAGTTGCATGGATGACGTATTAGGAAATTCCATGGATCGCAAAGAGGAGACATGCCATGTTAAAGAGGAGGTGAGTGAACCAGGTGTGGAGATCGTCAGATAGGGGAGCAACGTCGAAACCGCTGCAGTGGGTGGGGGACA
Source organism: Kodamaea fukazawae (assembly GCA_030572255.1). NCBI lineage: Eukaryota > Fungi > Ascomycota > Pichiomycetes > Serinales > Debaryomycetaceae > Kodamaea > Kodamaea fukazawae. Next base: position 111,791 of record JAJLZQ010000003.1, on the reverse strand, counting down.
ATGCAAGCGGGTCCGTCCACGGAGTGTCCACGGAGTGTCCACGGAGTGTGCACTCTCCGTGGACGTGGCTGGGCCTCTGCGGATCACGGGTGTTGCATCGAGAGATCAATGGGCACATGGTGGGTGGGCCTGACCTCTGGCTGTGTCATGACAAAGCAGCACAAATAAGAAAGGTAACGGTGCAGAATGTGTGCACATTAGCGTAAATGGAGCAGTTTAAAGTTTGGAAATGGAGCGAGATGGGGAGATGGGACCAGGGAGCAGCGCCTGCTGGCGGGGGTGGGTCCTGTGTGGGCCGCGTGTAGACATTTGCATCAAGGCCGGTCCACGGGTGTCGTGTCAAAGTCGGGGCCGCAGCCACGCCGATCGGCAAGAGAAGGCTCGGATCAGCGCCCGGAACCGGACCTGGGCGCCGGCTACGCAGGTGTGGGGGTTGGAGAGTAGTGCTACGAGCTGGCAACAATGGGTGGCTCTCCAGCAGTGGCGACTCCTTTGTGCTCTGCCTTTTACCTTTTTAGCGTGCCCACGCTCAAACTGGTCCACCAAGAGGTGCTGAAATGTCAGCCCTGGTTGGGCTAGCAAGCAGCACCCCCACACTGCAGGGTCCTCGCCGTGTCAAGTTGCTGCTGAGGTGAGGGATAGGAGCAGGGAAGGAGCGAAGGGGCAGGGACGAAGGCAGGGGCAGGGACGACGACCAGGATTAGGACGACGACCAGGAAAGGCCGACGAGCGGAGTAATGTTTGGTTGGTGTTGGTGCTGCCAGGGCCCCAGAATCAGTCGATATGGTCTTCTGGGTTTGCTTCTGGCTATCAACCTACTCTTGGCTGCTACGGAGAAGACGGCTGACTAGTGGGCAGACTCTGTGGCCAGTTTGCTCACGGCCGACTCGTAGATTCCGGCGAGTTCCCCTCATTGCAGCACTTTTCGAGGCGAAGGAAATGGGCCAATGAGCCAAGACGGCCAAGACGCCGGCCAAATAGACGGCAGTAGACGGCAAGGTAGGCAGCCAACAGACAGCCCACTCTTAACATTGGGCCATCTACGTGAAAAGTCATATCATAGATCTGACGTGATCATAGACCTGGCGTGGTTATAGTGCTGGCGTAGTCATTTTGCAGCCGTGCAAACTATATGGAGCCCTCTCATCGGAGCCGCCAAGCCCACCTTTGAAGCTCAAAGCCTGCTCCTGCGCTACTCCCAATCAAGTCCCTGCCCTGTAGTTGGCGACCTCATTATAATCCCCTCTGAAGCTCAAGCACTTTGATCGCCCATCTCCTCCACATTGTGGAGTCGCGATAATGTACCCCACACTGAAATGTTCCAGATAGAGTGAATAACGTGCATCGTATTCTAATGATCGTCCGATAACTCCACATTATCTTCCAGTCTTGTGGCATGTGTGGGGCACGTCGTGTCATTGCCTGAGCCTATCTGAGCTTGCCTGAGCCTACCCGAACTTGGCCCGAGCTCTTATCGACGGGCCTGCGTCTTATCTGTAACCTTCAAAATTGACATTTGCAGCCCGTCGTGTATTCAACGTGAAGTATGAACTTGGCAGATGGCTACTAAAAGTTACCTTGGGAGTACCGATTGCACTAGCCACAATAATTGGTTTGCACTTGGTGGTGTTGCAGGTGTTGCCCATCATCGGCTATTTGGAGCGATTTCTTCTTGGTTTCTTCTCTGGGAGTGTTTCTTTGAGTGTTTCTCTTGGAGTGGCTTCTACATTATAAGTGGCTTTGGAGTGAATTCTTTATTTGGAGTGGCTTTTACAATTGGAGTGGCTTTTACAATTGGAGTGGCTACTTATTTTGCACCTTTTCTAACTTTCACTCTTGCAAAGAGCTACTTTCCACTCTTACTTTCCACTCTTACTTTCTACTTTCTTTGCAGTGTTACATTGAAGTCTTACTTTACACTCTTCTTTACAGTTTTACTTTGCAGTTGCGTTGCACTTTTCAATCTAACTTTGCACTAACGTACTCTTGAACTCCAACTTTGACTCTTAGAGTTACTTTTCACTCTAACTTACTTTGCACTTTAACTTTCCATTTTTATCTTCCATCTTATCTTCCGTCTTATCTTCCATACTTACTTTCCAGTCCTAGTTTGTCTAATGCATATGAGGAAAACGTTTTAACCAATTAAACTATCCAAACTTTGCAAAATATCATTCATAATTTGTTAAATATTGTTAACTTACTTGGCACTATTACTTTGCCCTCTTACTTTGCACTCTTTGCGCTTTTGCACTCTTACTTTGCGCTTTTGCAGCCTTACCAGCACTCACTTTGCACCAAAGAGCTACTTTCCACCCCGAATATCCACTCTAACTTTCCAGTCTTACTTTCCAGTCTAACTATCAATTATTAATTTTCGGTCTTACTTTGCACTCTTACTTTGCACTATTGCATTGAACTGTTACTTTGCACTATTACTTTGCACTTACTTGTACTCTTACTTGTACTCTTACTTCCCACTCTTGACTCTTACTATGCACTGTCGCACTCTTCACACCCAAAATTCACACCTTTGACTCTTACCTTTTACTGCTACCTTCCACTCTTTATTTCCATTTGTTTGCACTCCAAATTTGCTCCTACCTTCCACCCTTTGTACATCTACTCATACCTCGCACGGCTGCACTCTTAATTCCACTTTGCACTCTTGTCTTACTTCTTACTGAAACTCCGTTATATGTTCTCTGGCTCACCATTAGACTTCTCGATGACGTGCCCAGACCTCCCAATGTTTCAAGTGTCTCCATGACACCGTCCCATAACCGTCCATAACCGTCCTCCACCATCCTCCATCACCATCCTACACCACCATCTTCCATAACACCAAAAAAAATGCCAATAAGAAGATGTAAAACTAAGAAGATATAAAACCAAGAAGACCTCCACATTTGTCATCGCCTCATGCCCTGCCTGGTGGCTCTGCCGTGGGTCAGGCAAACTATCTTGTATTACCTCTTTGGGAAACCCAGATTGCAAACGGTGTCCACACGACCACTAGTCGAGCTAGTGAGGTACCCGAAATATACGACCAGCGTACCGCATCGGGCAGATCCAGCCAGTCTGGGCGGTGGCACAGGGGATATTGTGTCTGGGCGGTGGAGCGTGGAACCTGCTGAAGGAGCACCAAACCTGGGGGCTAGACGATAGTAGCCCAGGAGCAAGTTTTGACGATGTGTCCAAAAGGAATGCCAAAAGCAAAAAGTGTCTGGATGGCCGCAAGCAGGGGAGAAGAAAATGGGCGGACACGGGACTGGGCAGGGCAGCGGAGACCGTCAACAGGCCACCCAGCGGCGGAGGTGGCCACAGCACAGATGGGCAGCACCTCCACACCCCGGCACACACACGGACACGCAACCCGCCCACGGACATCGGTAGAGAGTGTTTCACATTAGAGTTTCATCTTGATGAATCTTACGTGTGCAGATGGTTCCGTTCGTAGTTGTATCATTGACCAATCTGTCGAGAATGTTGGAGCGCAAGGTACCCCCCAGCCTCAACTCTTTCAGGCGGCATTCCTTCCATTCCACCCCAGTCTGCCGCCAGAGTTAGGCAATTAAGCTTCCCAAAAAAAGGTCCCCAACAAGGGACTCCTTCGTCTCCCAGCCAAAAAGCTTAAATATTTAAGCTTTCCATGCAACAGACCGGAATTTGGCATCCCAGCAATCGGGGCACAAACCTTGGTGTCCCCAAAGTTTGTTTTTGCCATATTGGGTGCTCTAATTGTCTGGCACCAGATATTGTAGGGTTGACAAAGAACAAGACAGCACGACGAAATAGGTGAAATTGCAGCGTCGCCCACAAACAACAACAATAGCCAAAAGTAGTGCTTCTGCTACACTAAAAGCAAAAGACAATGAAGGGCTTGATTTGCGAGGATGCGGCCCTAGCAAGAGAAGGTCCCGGATGCACATCTTTGTGCCAGGGCTCGTGGGGACACAGTGCATGATACTTTCGGACCCCCAATAGGAAGTTCCCGAAGCATGGGAAGCACAAGGTGGGCCGTTTTATATATGGCTGGCGAAATCCGCCTCTGGGCTCCCGCAGGCTGCACTTTGACATGACACCCAAGACCTTTTACGACCCAACCAAGGCCCCCTACTTGGACCCTGTTGAGGACCACCGCGTGGCCCTCGTCACGGGCGCCAACTCGGGCATCGGCTACTACACAACGCTCCACTTGTACCTCCACGGCTACGTGGTGTACATGTTGGGAAGGAACATCGACAAGATTGAGGCTGCACGAGAAAAGATATACAAGGAGGCGGACAGAAGACGGCTGCGGTACACCAAGGAGCAGCGGGAGACCCGCAAGGTGGGCGAAATCAACTACCTCTACTTGGACTTGACCAAGCTCCACACCATTGTGGAGGCGGTCAAGCAGTTCAGCCTCATGGAGGCCAAGGTGCATGTGTTGGTCAACAACGCAGGCATCATGGGTGTTCCGTTCGAGATGACCGCCGACGAGTTGGAGTTGCAGTTCCAGGTCAACTTCTTGGCGCCCTTCTTCCTCACCCAGTTGTTGTTGGGCCACTTGTTGGAGGTGGCCGACGACCCCCACGAGTACGAGCCTCCAAGGATCGTCAACTTGTCCTCGATAGCACACCACTTTGAGTACAAGTACGTCCCTCCAGACCAGGAAATCAAGAAGCCGCCCAACTTCATCTCCACCTGGATCCGCTACGGTAGGGCCAAGGCTTGTGTTATACACTTCACCAAGGAGTTGCACGACCGCTACCCCGAGATCTTGTGTTTGGCCGCACATCCTGGTGTCATCACCGGAACTGCCTTATTCAACTACTGGAAGAACATCAAGGTTATTGGAACCTTTGCAAAGATAGGTTTTAAGGGCTGGGATGTGCTTAACGGCGTAACCCCCGAAGAAGGAGCAATGTGTCCGTTGCGTTTGGTGATGGACAGAGACCTCAACCCCAAGGACCACGGTGGTGAGTACTTTGTTGCAGGCGGCATCCACGATGAATGCAGTAGAATAGCAAGAAACCCAGATTATGCCAGAGACACCTGGGACTACGCTATGGATGTTTTAAAGCGCAGAAAGTTTGCCCTATGATGAAGGTGGGAGAAGAATGGAAGAGAGAAGAAGAGGGAATAATGGAAGAGAGGAGAAGAGAGAGTAATGGAAGAGAGAAGAAGAGAGAAGAAGAGAGAATAATGGAAGAGAGAGTCTATGCGTTGGTAATGCAAACAAAAGGAAATAAGAAGGAGTTTAGAGTATAGCTAGACACTTGAGGACGACTACAGCGTTGCCAACTTCAACTACAACTGGGACCGGCATTGCTACTCAAACTGCAACACTCCGACGAGTGTGACCGGGGAGCCACCGGCTATGGCGTTTGTAACTCAACAAATCGGGAACACAATGGAAACCAAGTCTAAAGCATTTGTATCTGGACTACACAATACTGAATGCAGCAACTCCACTCACAATACTGAACGCAGCAACTCCGCTCACAATACTTAACGCAGAAACTCCACAGATGCTTCACTTTAATGGTATTATTTAATGGAATCGGAGATGGGGCTTGAGCTAAGGCCAAGCAGCCTCCAATGTTACAAAGCATGTAGGTATACTCGTTTCACTTGAAGCCTCTCCATCGGGCCACAGAGGCCACTTCTGCAACGGTCCAAGCATACACTTGCGTCGGGCACCAAAGCCTCCATGCGTGGAACAATTCTGCGGACACAGAAGTGGACTCCTCATGTAGATGGTCTGCTGGCCACAGAAGTGGACTTATGTAGATGGTCTGCTGGCCACAGAAGCTGTTGCTATTGTGCCTGCTACTTGTGGCTGTCGTCCCATATCGGTGCAGCCATCACCACGAACGGTTGCGAAAAAAATAAGGCGGAGGATCGGTCCAAGATGTTGGGTGGCAGGGCAAGCGAGCCAATAACCGGCCTATATCGTGTACAAGGCGGGCGGAAACAGAAAACCGAACCTTTTGTCGGGGCATTGTCCGTGGGAATGAGCAGCACCTGCTCACCTCAGAGGTGGTTCCTTGCAGATAGTCCGCAATTTACCCAACACGGCAAGCCACAGAGCCAAATGCGTCAAGGGCAGCCCGAAGGTCAGCTCGAGGCCCATCGCGATGCGGCAACAAGAAGCTCTACGCGGCTTCTCTGGGCTTGGGTCATCGTTTTTGTAGGAACTGCAGCTACTTCCAGTGTTGAGCAATTGTAGCCGGTGCTGCAGCATCGTGCCCCAGGGTCTGGATGTTACTGGTGGGTTTTCACAAGGAAGTATCTACTAGTTTACTAGCGATTTTAATTGAAAGTTTTCAAGCGAGTTTACCAGAAAGCTGACCAGCAAGATTTCCAGCAGTATTACTGGCAATTTTACTGGTAAGTTGCTTTCCTGTTTAGCTGTTGCAGCCGCTGCAGCTTCTGGCCCGGATGTCAGACTGATGGGTTTCTCTGGTGAGTTTCTCTGGTGAGTTTCCCTGGTGAGTAAAAGTATCTACTAGCAAGTTACTGGCAATTTTACCAGAAAGTTGCTTGAGTGTTTAGCTATTGCAGCCGATGCTGCAGCATTTACGGGGTGTGGATATTACTGGTGGTTTCCACAAGCAAATATCTACCAGCTTACTAGCAAGTTTACAAGCGAGTTTAATGGCAAGTTTGCCAGCGAGTTTAATGGCAAGATTAATGGCAAGTTTAATGGCAAGTTTACTGGTAATTTCATTGGAACGTTGCTTCCGTGTTTTGCTATTGCAGCCGGTGTAGCAGCGTTTACTGGGTCTGGATGTTAGACTGGCGAGTGTCCGGTTTCTCTGGTGGGTTTCCACAAGCAAGTAGCTACTAGCAAGTTTAATGCCAAGTTTACTATCAAGTTTACCAACAAAAATACTGGAAAGTGGCTTCCGTGTTTAGCTATTGCAACCGGTCAGCAGCATTTATGGGATCTGGAGGTTAGACTGGTGAGTTTCTGTGGTTTCTCTGGGGAGTTTCAACAGCATGTGGCTAGTAGCAAGTTTAACAGCAAGTTTTCTGGCAACACACTGGCAACTTTACTGAAAAGTTGCTTCCGTGGTTAGCCATTGCAACCGGTGCTGCAACGTTTATGTCCCACTCTGGAGGTTAGACTAGTGAGCTCCTCCAACGGCTTCTCTGGCCGCTTTTCCGGCGGCTTCTTTGGGACGCCGCTGGGAGTTCCCACAAACAATCATCAACCAATCTTTCCTGCCATTTTACTAGTTCTTGCACCACCAGCTCTACGCTGATTCTTCTATTGGCTTAACTGATCGGCTGGACCCCCACTGCGCCCCCACTCATGCCCCACACAAACAGCCCTCTGGCCATCCCATCCCACCTACATCTAGACCACACCCACATTCAGGTCTGGCTGGTCCACCACATCCAACTTCACCTCTAGCTTACCCACCACACCACCCAAACATCACTGTTATCGGGACTCATAGCTCATAATCGTCTGATAACGAAGAGTGCCCCCCGCGTTTTGTCGTGCCCCCAATGCGATGACCGCCACTGGAGATGCCCAGGCTGACGGCCAACCAGGGTAACACGGAACTCTGCCTCTCTCTTCGTCTGGCACGCCTCAACACATCTTTCTCCACCAATCGGTGTTATCGTTTTCCAAATATAGACACCTGATACCCAAGAATGACCAATGCACATCCCCTCCCCCATGTTTCCCAGACACGAGCTTCTCAATTTATTCCCCGTATTTATTAGGCAATAAGGAGAAACGGTCTGGCGTGGCGATAGGTGCCAACGGAGTGGGGGAAAAAGCCTGCCCGTAGGGCGCTGGGTGTGTGGGTGGCCAGCTTGGGGGATCTGTACAGACACAGCTGTGCTGTAGCCAAGGGGAGCAGATCACGGGGCCAGGTCCTGGATACGGGCCGGAGACACGGGACCACACCTCCAGGTCCATGGCTCCTTATCGCTACAGTATCGGAAACAGCCAGAATAGCTAATAATGTGGGAGCTCCGTTCCATGTACCCGTTTCATCCCGTGACTGCCCATCATCACCTCCCCTTGTACTTTCATAGCGCGCACCAAATCTTATCTAAAGGTCACACAATGTTCTTCTCCTTTTTAAAGTAAGTGGCGACAAGCATCCCTAGGCGAGAGGTACGAAGGATGTGGTGGTTTTGGTGGGTCATTGGCCAGGGCCAGATGGCTGTGGCCCATGTTTTGTGAAGATAGCAGTACTAACGGCGCAGCACTATTGTATCTACGATTATCCCGGTTTACGCCTCCTGTGTAGCCTTCAACGGCTACCAGAGAATCTACAAGGACTCGATTTCGTCCACCATCACCATCAAGGGCATCAAGGTGCCCAACCCGCTTTTCGAGCTCACGCGGGAGGGTCCCCCACGCCCTGCCCCCTCGGACGACCAGGTGCAGAAGCACTCCTTGGTGCTCCAGAAGTGGTTCATCTACTGGATGGTGCGTGCCGCCACAGAATTGACCGAGTCGGTGCTCTTGCTAAAGCACGTGTTGCCCTTCTACGGCGTGATCAAGTTGGGGATCCTGGTCTGGTTGATCTCCAGCATCAACATTGCCGACACAATCTGGTTCCAGGACGCGGCAGAGACGCTCGAGGAGCTGTCGCTCAAGTGGAAGGAGTTTGAGCAGAGCGGCTGCGGTTTGATCTTCTACAAGTTCATCAAGCCCATTGTGGAGCGTGGCTCTGCCGAGTTGGCCTCCGTCAACCCCAACAACTTGATGTCCTACGTGGGCGCCAGCGTCGGCGCCCCTGCCAACGGTGGCGAAAACGAGTTCTCGGTCCTTGGTTCCTCCTTTGTCATGGTCAAGAACATCACCACTAGATTCACCAACAAGAACGAGGCCGTTTCCACTGGAATCGACACCCCTCAAGCTCCCCAGGCTGCCACCACAACCCCCACCACAGAGACCCTCGAGCCCGAGGAGGACTTTGTTGACATCGACAAGAAAGACGTCGAAAAGAAGGGCTGGATCTGGTAGCGAGCTTACCCGTTGCCGTACGCGATGTTCCAAGCATGTTCCAAGCGTGATGTTCCAAGCGTGATGCTCAACGTGATGTTGCAAACAAGAGTGGCATTCTATGAAGGTGCTGTGTGGTAAAGAGATGCTGGTTCTATTCTTTACTGACGCAGATGTACACAACGACCCTCGAACTTTGTTTGGTGTTGCCCCAGGCATCCGCTTTGTCTTGTCCACGATGATTTCATCTGTATTCCACATGATACCGGTTATCACCCCTCAGACCCTAGAAGATCCCATGGATGATTGCAGACGTGTTCCCTGGTTGAACACTGTCTGTGCAAGTTTCGGACTTTGCTTATCCTATGGATGTTTATTAAATATATACATGATACCTAAAGGTTTAAGAACTTCTTAACCAATTCTCTGTCTTCCTTTGTCTCCTCCCTTTCTTGATATTCTCTAACCTTCTCTTCACCAGCGTCTCTCAACTTCTTGGAGACAAAGACGTTAGGCAACTCTGGCTCCTCGAAAACTCCACCGTAGTCCTTCATTGGCTTGAGCTTGTCGGAGCCCAAGCTGTTCTTCTGTTCGAGGATTCTCATTTCCTCTTCGGTTTCGGTACGGGACTTTTCCACCATCTCCTTGGTGATCTCGGGCCACACGAATGGCTCCGCCATGTCCACAGTCATCTTCTTGACCGTCTGGTCTCTGTAACGGGCGTAGTCGTTAGGACCTCTGACGAATCGACTTGGGGCTAACTGGACAGTGATATTCAAAGCACGCAACCCGTAGACGTGCCACAAGTAGTCTCTCAAATCCATCTTGTTGAACTTCTTTGGAACCAAGAATCTGGCCTGGTATGGTGTGTGTTTGGCCCTTGGTCTCAACAAACAGATACGGGCTCCTGGGAAGTAAACCTCTTTTTCACCAACCTTGAAATGTGGTGCCCCGGTGATTATTTCATCTTGTAATCTTTCATAGTTTCTACGTGCAATCTCGTCACTGTTGGACTTGAACTTGATTGGAACAGGCTTGCCTGCTTCCTTGTACTTCTGCTTGATGACTGGTGCTGGGAACAAGGTGTCGGTCACTTGTTGTGAGATCAATGGTTCTCTCTCCTTACGGAACCCAAAATGTTGTTTTTCAAGAACAACATCTTTGATGTTCACCTTTGGGTACTTCTTACCGTTGGATCGGTAGTGGAGGGTTCTCTGGGGAATTCTAACTAGAGTGTTCCAAAGACTCATGGTGGTTTGGATGATGAGTGAAAAATTTGAGTGAACAAATGCGAGCCAACAATCCGGATTTTGGCTATCTGTGCCGGGGACTGCTGAAGTCGAACCAAACCTGAGCTAAATTTCGAGTAAACTAGGGGCCTGAGAGATGACAAAGAAAATGACTAACCAGCAGCAAAGCTGCTCAGATATACTGCTTCATGCTGGTTAATGGTACTTGGTGGTATGTCTTGCAATCTAAATCACGTGTGCTACAAGTTGCGAATGGTTGCAAGTCACTTGGAAGGGTAGAGGTTCTGACAGGATTGCCAGCGAGAAAGTTACACGTAAGGGATTTAAAAAGGTATGAGCTTAGTTGGGTTTGTAGTTGGGTGAATATGGATTTGCTGTAGTGTTGTGTTTGAGGAGCCTGCAGTCTCATGTTCTGAATGGCTGCAACAAAGAGACACCCTTTTGCAGTTGGGTTGAAAGGGCATTTCAAGTTTTAAACATAGATACTTGGGATAAAGTGTCAAAGCACAGTGAGTTTACTTAAACTGCTTTTTTAGCTTGTGAGTTGTGGTTCTTGGGTGGTCTATCTTGCCTTACTAATGGCGGGCGCGTATGGGTGCACTAGATAATCCATTTTACCTATGGTATACACACTATTTAACGAAATTTTACTGTAAATCTTAGACCCAGCTCTCCTAATAACTGTTGCCTTTGCCATTTCGGGTGTCCTGTAAGAATACATCGTTCGAGGCATACCTGGACTCTTGGTGGACACTGGAAGTGCCGTGTTCACGTGATTTTTCACGTCAAATAACCACCAACCCTGCTCCTCAAAGAAGGACGTGGCCAAACATCACAGAACCTACGTAAAGTCTGTTTTACAATACTTAGCACCAGTACCAATCATTATTCTACCTCTCACAACTTCTTAGCTTGGTGAAGGCGGTACCCTTGAAGGCCCTAGAAATGTCGTGCCCACGCCAAAAAAGCTTTCAACGTTGCCTTCAAAAAATTCAAAACAAGTCAGGGAATTGCACATCATGTCGTCAGACCCATACTACTACGAGGAAGACACCAGCATCACGCCCGAGGATTGCTGGACCGTGATCTCCTCGTTTTTCCAGGAGAAAGGTCTTGTTTCTCAGCAGTTGGATTCTTTCGATGAATTCATTGAGACCACCATCCAGGAGTTGGTTTGGGAAGATTCTCACCTCATTCTTGACCAACCTGCCCAACACACGTCGGAAAATGACTTCGAGAACAGGCGGTATGAGATCACCTTTGGCAAGATTTACATTTCCAAGCCTACCCAGACGGAAGGTGACGGTACCACCCACCCTATGTTCCCACAAGAGGCTCGTTTAAGAAACTTGACTTACAGTTCGCCATTGTACGTTGACATGACCAAGAAGGTTTTCAAATCCGATGATCGAGCCCGTCGTGACAACGAGTTAGACTGGGTTGAAGACAGTGTTGAAGAGCCTCAAACCAAGGTTTTCCTTGGGAAGGTGCCCATCATGTTGAGATCCAAGTTTTGTATGTTGCGTGACTTGGGTGAACACGAATTCTACGAATTAAAGGAATGTCCATACGATATGGGTGGTTACTTTGTCATCAACGGTTCTGAAAAGGTCTTGATTGCCCAGGAACGTAGTGCCGCCAACATTGTCCAAGTTTTCAAGAAGGCTGCCCCATCTCCAATTTCTCATGTTGCCGAAATTCGTTCCGCTTTGGAAAAGGGATCCAGATTGATTTCCTCCATGCAAATCAAGTTATACGGTAGAGATGATAAGGGTTCTTCCGGTAGAACCATCCGTGCTACCCTTCCTTACATTAAGGAAGACATTCCAATTGTCATCGTCTTCAGAGCCTTGGGTATTGTACCAGATGGTGATATTTTAGAACACATTTGTTACGACGCAAACGATTGGCAAATGTTGGAAATGTTGAAGCCTTGTGTTGAAGAAGGTTTCGTTATCCAAGAACGTGAAGTTGCCCTTGACTTTATCGGTAGAAGAGGTGTCATGGGGATCAGAAGAGAAAAGCGTATTCAATATGCTAGGGATATCTTACAAAAGGAATTACTTCCAAACATCACTCAAGATGAGGGTTTCGAAACCAGAAAGGCTTTCTTCTTGGGTTACATGGTCAACCGTTTGTTATTATGTGCATTAGAAAGAAAAGAACCAGACGACCGTGATCACTTTGGTAAGAAGCGTTTGGATTTGGCTGGTCCTTTGTTGGCCAACTTGTTCCGTATTTTATTCAGAAAACTCACAAAGGACATTTACAGTTACATGCAAAGATGTGTTGAGAATGACAAGGAATTCAACTTGACCTTGGCTGTCAAGTCACAAACCGTCACCGATGGGTTGAGATATTCTCTTGCCACCGGTAACTGGGGTGAACAAAAGAAGGCTATGAGTGCAAGAGCAGGTGTGTCTCAAGTCTTGAACAGATATACTTACTCCTCGACCTTGTCCCACTTGCGTCGTACCAACACTCCGATTGGTAGAGATGGTAAGATTGCCAAGCCTAGACAGTTGCACAACACCCATTGGGGTCTTGTTTGTCCTGCAGAAACTCCAGAAGGTCAAGCGTGTGGTTTGGTCAAGAACTTGTCTTTGATGTCTTGTATTTCTGTTGGTACTCCTAGTGAACCTATCTTATATTTCTTGGAAGAATGGGGTATGGAACCCTTGGAAGATTACGTGCCTTCAAACTCCCCAGATGCAACCCGTGTGTTTGTGAATGGTGTGTGGGTTGGTACCCACCGTGAACCATCTCAATTGGTTGACACCATGAGAAACTTGCGTAGAAGAGGTGATATTTCTCCAGAAGTTTCCATTATTCGTGATATCAGAGAAAAGGAATTCAAGATCTTCACAGACGCTGGTCGTGTTTACCGTCCATTGTTTGTTGTCGATGACGATCCAGAGTCTCCTACCAAGGGTGACATCAAGTTGGAGAAGGCACATGTTAACAAGTTATTAGAGTACGATGAGTATGAAGAAGAACTGTATGGTTGGTCTTCATTGGTGACTGGAGGAGTCATTGAATATGTCGATGCCGAAGAAGAAGAAACCATTATGATTGCCATGACACCAGAAGATTTGGAAGCGCTGAAATTGGCCAACATTGGCGAAGCACCAAAGGAAGAAGGCGACGAAATCGACGCCGCCAAGCGTATCAAGCCTACATTCAGTGGGTCCCACACCTTTACACATTGTGAAATTCATCCTTCGATGATTTTGGGTGTTGCTGCGCTGATTATTCCATTCCCAGATCACAACCAATCTCCTCGTAATACTTATCAATCTGCGATGGGTAAGCAAGCTATGGGTGTTTTCCTTACCAACTACTCCGTTCGTATGGATACCATGGCCAATATCTTGTATTATCCTCAAAAGCCATTGGCCACCACCCGTGCCATGGAGCATCTTAAGTTCCGTGAATTACCAGCTGGACAAAACGCAGTTGTCGCAATTGCTTGTTATTCTGGTTACAACCAAGAAGATTCTATGATTATGAACCAATCGTCCATTGACCGTGGTTTGTTCAGATCTCTTTTCTTCCGTTCTTACATGGACTTGGAAAAACGTCAAGGTATGAAAGCTTTGGAAACTTTTGAAAAGCCTTCAAGGTCCGATACTTTGCGTTTGAAGCACGGTACTTATGAGAAGTTAGATGACGATGGTTTGATTGCACCTGGTGTCCGTGTCAGTGGAGAAGATATCATCATTGGTAAGACTACCCCTATTCCACCAGACACTGAAGAATTGGGACAAAGAACCCAATACCACACGAAGCGTGATGCCTCGACTCCGTTAAGATCCACTGAATCTGGTATTGTAGATCAAGTGTTATTGACCACCAACGGTGACGGAGCCAAGTTTGTCAAGGTCCGTATGAGAACCACCAAGATCCCTCAAATTGGTGACAAATTTGCATCCAGACACGGTCAAAAGGGTACTATTGGTGTGACATACCGTCACGAAGATATGCCATTCTCAAGTCAAGGTATTGTTCCTGATTTGATTATCAACCCACACGCCATTCCATCTCGTATGACAGTGGCCCACTTGATTGAATGTTTGCTTTCCAAGGTTTCCTCGTTGCTGGGATTGGAAGGTGACGCCTCTCCTTTCACGGACGTTACAGCCGAAGCTATTTCCAAGTTGCTCAGAGAGCACGGGTACCAATCTCGAGGGTTCGAAGTCATGTACAACGGTCACACAGGTAAGAAATTGATGGCCCAAGTCTTCTTTGGTCCTACCTACTACCAAAGATTGAGACACATGGTGGACGACAAGATCCACGCCAGAGCAAGAGGTCCTGTGCAAGTCTTGACCAGACAACCGGTGGAGGGTAGATCGCGTGACGGTGGTTTACGTTTCGGTGAAATGGAGCGTGATTGTATGATTGCCCACGGTGCCGCCGGTTTCTTGAAGGAACGTTTGATGGAGGCCTCCGACGCTTTTAGAGTGCACATCTGTGGTATGTGTGGTCTCATGTCGGTGATTGCCAACTTGAAGAAGAACCAATTTGAGTGCAGAAGTTGTAAGAATAAGACCAACATTTACCAAATCCACATTCCATATGCTGCCAAGTTGTTGTTCCAAGAATTGATGGCCATGAACATCTCTCCAAGAATGTATACCGAGAGAAGTGGCATTAGTGTGAGAGTATAGGTTGGGCTGTAGTATAAAAATGTATAATGTATAAAGGTTATTAATGAAGATTGTAGTAATTTGGCTGTTGTGGCCAAAGGGTTGAGTTGAGCAAAGTTCCAGGGATTTCAGGAAGGTGCCAGTCTTGACTTTGGCGTATTAAGCTTCTGCAAATAACCAACTGTTTGAACTGTTCGTAAGAATTCTTTGTTGTTTACCAGATCTCATGCTTGTCCAACTTGCTACATCTGAAATACCCCCACTCTTTACATGCCCCACAGCACTACTTCAAATCACGATTATCTCTATTCTATGTACAGCTATATTGATATTGTAGTTGTGAGTCTTCTTTCGGTGAAGTATGGGAGAAGTCATGGGGACTCTTTTCCAGATAACACCGGTGATATACACTCTAGTGTCCCTAACTCAGTTAATCCTGGCAACAACCCCGATGCTGCTCCTACCTGTCCGTATCCTGCTTAACTCAAGTACTTTTCTCTCATTTCCTTGACCATTCTCTCTCTTTCGTCCAACCTCCTTTGTTTTGCCTCAACCTGGTCGACTTCGTCCGCAAATGCAATCAAATTGTCCTTGTAAGGATGTTCGTCTCCGTCGTAGACCTTAAGTCTGTCCAATCTCACCAATCTATGCTTGTTCTTTGGAATCATACCCTTGACAGCTCTTCTCAAGAGCTCACTGTAGCCTTTGTTCTCCACCAATCTTTCCATGGGAACCAACTTAAGAGAACCGGGTCTGGTGTTGTGGGACCAGTAAGTTCTCTGTTGCATCTTCTTCCCGGTCACCTTGACGTGTGCAGCGTTGGTGACGACTACGTAGTCTCCGCAGTCTCTGTTGGGAGAGAAGGTAGGCTTGTGCTTACCTTGAAGCACGAGCGCAATCGAGGCCGCCAAACGACCCAAGGTACGGCTATCGGCAGCAACGTCAACGTGGTGCCACACACGGGTACTGGCAGCAGCACTAATCCCTATTCTTTGAGACATCTTGATCCCAGCGTGTTGATTGAAAGAAGTGGTTGTAAAAAAAAAAATGTCGCTGAAAAGTTTGTTTGATAAATGTCTCCCCGCCCGCTCGACATTGGTTTTGAAAAACATTTACCGTTGAACACACCACCGGTCGATTCATCACAACCTCCATCACATTATCACATAAGGTTGTCTACCATGTTCTTCGTTAAAGACCTTTCATTGAATTTGACATTGCATCCATCCTACTTTGGGCCTCAAATGGATCAGTATTTGAGAGACAAGTTGCTAAGTGATGTGGAAGGGACTTGTACTGGTCAGTTTGGTTACATTGTCTGTGTGCTTGACTGCATGAACATAGACGTTGGAAAGGGGAGAATCATAGCGGGCCAAGGCTCGGCGGAGTTTGAGGTCAAATATAGAGCTGTCGTCTGGAAGCCGTTCAAGGGAGAGGTGGTGGACGCCGTGGTGACCACAGTCAACAAGATGGGCTTCTTTGCAGACGTGGGTCCCTTGTCTGTCTTTGTCAGTACTCATTTAATCCCCTCAGACATGAAGTTCAACCCTTCGGCCAACCCTCCAGCCTATGTTTCACCGGATGAAAATATAGAAAAAGGTTCCAGAGTGAGGTTGAAGATAGTGGGGACGAGAACAGATGTCAACGAGATTTACGCCATCGGAAGTATCAAGGAGGACTATTTGGGACCTACTCCAATGTAATATAGATAAAACTGTACATTAATATACAAAGCGCCTTAGGTGTTGTAGACCTATATCAGGCTTGTGCGTGTAAGTGCTAGTGCTAGTCTAGCATTCCCTCTTCGAAAGCTATGCCAAGGAGTCCCATCACTTTACGCTGTTTCTTTGGTGGTTCCGATGGCCCTGCATTTGGTGAAGTCGAAGCCGAAATACTTGGTGCCTGCTTGTTTTCATGTGTATTGGACAGTGGAGAAGCAGAGGTTGCTGGGGACACATCCGACTGGTGGGACGAAGAGGTAGGAAAAGACTCGTCTTCAGCTAGTGGGGGAAGTGGAGGAGGAGGTGGAGGTGGTCCCAGTTGCTGTCCAGTTCTCTTCGTTGGGGGTGGCACCGGTGGCGGTGGTAATGGCGGGAGCTTGTACTGCTTAGGCGCCGAGGTTTTGTTTGCTTGGGCGATAGTTCCATCGGTGACACTGTTCCGCTTGCTATTTGGTGGTGCTGCTGTTTCTCCATCAGGACTTTGAGCGTTCTGCTGAAGGTCTGCAAGACTTTCAGTACTTGACTCTCCATTTTGCTGTGTAACTTCGGCGCTATGGTTTCCTCTATGGAGAGACAGATTCTTATCACCCAAACTGCCGCTTGTTGTAGGAGCAGTCTCTCTGCCAGTTGTGTTGTCCATCAAGTCAGAGTCTGCACTTCCACCTTGATCTGCATCAGATGGACTGCTGCTTGCTGAATCTCCCAATACACGATTTGCAAAAACGGTATTCTGGACTATCCGGGAAAACGAGTTGGTGCCGTTAGCATCGGACTCGCCACCTTGCTTTGCACCAACCGCAGGTGAATTGCCCGGAATCCCTGCCACTGGTGTCGAAACCGGTGCCGGTGGGTTAAAAGACACCTCCGATGAGTTCCTGCTGAGATTCAGAAACTTACTAATATTAGCATGTTTGTACATCGAATTCTGGGCAGGCGTGGTAGCTGACGATGGCAGCAGTTGTGAAATCAGTTTTGCTTGGTTGGTCCCAGGACCACTTCCCAGCAAAGAGTCACTCAGTTCACCCAGCAGAGCAGCAGTGCCCTCAAGCACAGTAGATGAAGATTGTGAGAAATTAGGAGCATAGTTTGCATCCTGTGAGTTACTACCATGGCCTAATCTTTGACTATTCTGACGATTTTGTATGGCGCTAGACCCATAATTTGGGGCATTTGTGGTTGCGGCAGAATTACCCTCAAAGGGCCCTTGGTTTCCCTGTTTGTTTGAGGGATGAGGAAAGCGAGTCTGCTTACCTGCCCTCAAACTTCCAGAGTAAAATGTTGGCAGTAAGCTCACGGAATGGGGATTCGGTGGGTCTTGCCCCACAGATCTATCCTGGGATCGACTTTCAGCTTGACCTAACCAGGCCCCGGGAGTTGGAGCTTGTTGGAAGGCGATGGCCGGCACTTCGGGGCCCCGGAGTGGTCCCATTAACAGGCTCACATAAGTGGGGTCAAGACGTCTTCCTGGCCGGGCCTCAATAGCAGACTTCAACTGTATTATCCAATAAATAATGTTGATCTCTTCCGTCAACTCCTGGAGTTTGGCTGTATGCTCTTTTTCTGCGTTTGCAAAGGCTTCCTTCATCTGGCTTATTCTTGATCTAAAGGCCTTATCACTTTCGTATTTCTGATGCATTATGTGTTGGATTAGTGGGGCATCCGCATTGTCGACAGCCAAGTATGACTGTACGGTTCTCTCCAATTCTTGGTTCTCCGCTTCATGTTCTTCGTTTGCATGCTTCAAGTCGTCTTCTCCACACAACCTATCAAATGTAAGTTTTTCATTGTAGACGTCCTTTTGCTTTTCCAAAATGGATAATTTGGACCTTAGTCTATCAATTGGCATCGCACAAGACCTTTCGGCAAACTTTTTGAGTACATTCAACCTTTCTCCCAAGACTTCAGATCTCTCAATTTCTTTAAAGATTTGTTCACATATGAATGATGAGTTGGTGGAAAGCTTTCTTTGGCGTGATTGCAAGTGCTGGGAACGAGAATTATTCAATTGCTCACCATTCGGTGTTTGCGAGAAGTTAACATTTCTATCGTCAAAGCTTCCTGCTGGATTCTGAAGTGACACAGGTGACGTTTGCCTGACATCTGCGTTCATCAGTGCAGGACTTGCAGACAGTTTCTGAATGACTTGGGGACTAAAGTTTGGAGGTGATACCTGTTGTTGGTACATATTTGGTGAATGGAAGTTTGAAGTCTGCTGCACTGGCAGTATATATCTCGTATTTCCGTTTGAATTCTGGAGTCCTGACTGCTGTGGTAAGTTAGATGTAAAGTTAGCTCCTGGGTAATTGGACTGTGGGGCCTGTGCCATGGGATTAAAATTCTGTCCGTTCATGTTGCTTTGGTAGGGGCCATGGTGATTGTGATACATGGAATATCCGGGTGCACCGCCGTTTCCCATTCCAGGGACTTGCGGTGGAGAGGCCGATTGTAAGGTATCAGGTTGTCGCACAACTGGCGATGGGGCGTAGTTACCTATGGATGCTGGGTTATTGGTATTCATTGGGACGTTTTGCGGAGTGGCCTCAGTGGTATTGGTCATTGAAGAGAGCTCTTGATGAACACGTTGGGCCGGATTCATGTTCAGATGGCCTTGTTGCTGATTTGCTGTCGACTCGTTACTTCCAAATGAGTTGTGAGTATTCAGTTCGTTGCGTTCGCTATCTGAGTCTTGAATAGCAGGTGCATGTCGTTGAGTGACCCTGGACAAAGGTATGTCATCGTCAGCATCCATGTGTTCATCTTGTGCGTTCTGCATTGCTTGCAGTGTCAGGGCATCCAGAGAAACTTGAGGTTGAGCTTCGTTCCCATTACGTGGGGATGGTCTCGTACCCATTCTTGGTGGTTCATCTTCGTCATCGTCTGAATCCAATGAAACAATCTCTATAATATCCGGTGGGTTTATTGCTGTTGATACGTTGGGAGAGTCGCCGGCCAGAATGGTGCTCAAGTTGGCTCTGGTGTCTGTATGCTTTTTCTTATCCTCGTTATCCTCTTGAACGGAATCCCAACTGCCATCGGCGTTGATGATAACTTGGTCCACATCGTCGGCCACTTCAGACAAGATGTCGTTGAAGTAGTCACATATTGCTAGATCCTCGATGCGGATCGACTTTTGACATAGAGGGCAGCTCCAAGTGGGAACTTGTAGTTGCAGCTCAAGGAAAATGGTGGCGTCAAAGCACTGGATGTGCTTACAATATATGGACTGCACCGGATACTTGATCTTGGTGTAAGCAAGAGGATCACGTATCGACACCGTCAACGACGTCGACTCCATGACAATGTCCTCGTCGTCGTCCGAGCTACCTAGCAAGTCCTTGATGAGCGACATAGTGGTTTGTTTGGGGATTCGATTTTTCACGATCTTGTCATTCAACAACTGCTGTGGGGAAATGGTCCGTACGATGTACCCGTACACCAAGTGCCGTATGTGGGTCTTAGTGTATACAACAAGAACCTTGTTCATGCCGGGAGACATTTTAATCAAGTCGGTTATGTCTGCGGGTTTGGCGGTCCCTGGCTTGTTCTTGATACCTCTAAAGTTTTTGGTTACTTGCTTGTCATTGACATGGATTTCAATGGGCAACGGGAATACTAGAGGAGCGTCTGTGACTGTTTGGGTTTGGCCGTTGGGGAGCTCACCGCAAAGCAAAACCACTCTAGTTGAAGGGTCCTGGAAGTTTATATTGTTCAACTCATTGGGGTTCAAGGCAAAGCTGAATTGGGCGGTTCCTCGTTCTTTGGGGGCAGGCTCACACACCACAGGCGTGCCGTTTAGCTGTCGAATGAGCTTGTAAAATGGAGACTCCTTGAAGTAGATGGTGGGTAGCTTGCTGGTCTTGCTGTGGCCGTGGTTGTCACTTCGTTGGCGAGATGGTTTAGCGGGTGGGCGCGATTGGGGTAGATAAGCGCCAGTCCGAATGGCGTTGTACAACTCAGCATATCCGGGCAAAGGATCGCCTATATCTCTCTTCAAAACCAACGCCCGTATAGTGAGGAGCTTGGTGTGGTTGTGGGACGTCTTTCCGTCTACCACCTGGCCCTCCAACCGGTCGAGGAGATCTCGCTTGATACCGGAGAGTTTGAGTCCCATACAACGACAAAGGTCTTTAAGCTCCGCAATCTTCATACGCAGCAACCGCGTCAACGTGTCGGCGATTTCTTCTTCGGTAACCTCGGCCATACTTAGTTAACATTGGTTGTTCGCCTAGATGACTTTCTGGTGGACTTTAGTTGATTAAGTTTTTGTTTGCGACTCTTTTCGGAGACATCTCTTACAAGTCTGATGAACGTATCAGATTCTTTAGCTGCTGATCAGTAGAAGTAATAAAGGAAGTGAGTCGTCTTGGGTTTGAATATCCAGTTTAGTCTCATTAGTAGTTCTGGTGGCGTCAAGTTTTGGTAGGTCTTGGGTCACTCTGGTGCTTGTTTGCTGTGTCTCACTACTGGCAGTTCATAACCAAGGGCAATTATCATCTCATAATTACCTTGTCATTTGCCTGTTATTTTCTACATTATTGAACAGGGGAGAAGTTAGGCTCCCATTAGCCACGGTAAGCTACTAATTCGGGTGGTTTTTGTTGTGTTTAATAAAAGATTTGCTGTATCTGTTCCATCTGTCAGGCACTATTTGAGCAATTTTCAAGATTTCCACCAGATCGGAGATGGGATGGACTTAGAGGCGCATAGTGAGTGTTGTTATGGCTTTCCTGTGGGACTGATACTCGGAATACTTACTTCAAGTGCTTTTTTAATGTTTTCCTCCAGATAAATGTCTCTAGATATTTCTTCAGGTAGTTCAAGATGCTTTCCACAGTATACTACATTTGGTATAGTACCAGCATCTTGGCCATCACATGAGAACATGTCCTGGGGAAATGTTCTTGATCTACGAGTTCTCATATTATCAAAAAGTGATATGATTATTTGTTCCCATAGCCTGGAATCTAAAGTGAAATATGATTTTTGCAGCCATGGAATCTCCCGCAACTTCGGGACCATGATGTCAGTTTGACAAAGCAGCTTGGTCTTTCCGGGTACTGGCGATGTTAAGGATAATGCGAGAACCTGAGAACAACGCTTTCCACCAACTTTTGCGTATCTTTGTCACATTGTCATTTGTGACTTCAGAAGCAGCATTCAACCTGGCTACATTTTGTGTGGTGCTGGGGCCATTTCCCTTGGCTCTGACAGCTAAAAACTGGCCTTTCCAAATACCTCAGCAGCAGACTTTGCATCTATCATAACATCCTCCTTATCCTCATCCTCCTTCTTGTCCTTGTTTTCGTTTTCCCCACTCAGTCTGAATGTCCTGGAGCTCCAGGCGTCGCCGTTTGCGCTCTGGCTCTGCAACAAGTTGTGCTTCAAGGTCAGCAAGTTGTCTCTATTCAATCTTGACAAGCCTCCCTTCTGGTCTACTATTCTGACATCCAATCTTATGTTCTCCAAATGCTTTAAGATCTTTCTGTGGTGGTCGATCCGACTCAATGTGTATTTCTTGACGATTCTCTGCACTTTGCTTTCGGTGTGCTTCAATACTTCATCTCTTTCAAAAAGCATTTCTCCTGAGATACGTTTCACTTGGAGTTCCAAGGACTCCTGTGCCTTTGTTGCGTACTCCAAGCTTCTCATGGCCTCGTCTGTTCTCACCGGGTCTAAGGCTATTTTGTTCTTCAGCTTCTCCATGATGGCCTGTTTTGTTCTTGTTTGCCCCTCTGCTGTGATCAACTCTCTCATTATCAAGTGACGGTTGGTCAAAGCTTCTTTAATTTGGTAGAAGTCGTTGATGATGCATTGGAACCCATCGCCCAATGTGGCCATTTCATTGATCAGGTCCACCAACTGCAAGTCTGACTGGTACTGAGTGATCTTGGAGAGCTTCTCCCACATGTTCTTCATCCCCAAGTGTGACTGCTCAAAGTTGGAGAGCAACATATACTTTTGGGATAAGTCGTATGTCTGGATGGATACTTGTTTGATTTGTTTCAGGTGTTGATTCAACTGTTTATGTAATTTTGAGGACTCCACATACCAAGACTTGATCAACGGTCTAAAGGTACTGAGGAGTTCGTACTCGTCGTCGGGAACGGTGAATTGCTTGAGCGTCTTTCTCAAAAGACCCGACGCCACCGCAGACTTCTTGTTCTGGTTGATGACAGAGTATCCAAAGTCATTCTCGATGAAAAAGACAAACTCGTCGTCTCGAATCAAAATAGGATTACCTGTAATCCTGTCAAACCACTCTTGCCACACAGAGTAGAGTTGTTTCAATTCATCTTCGCCATTGACCGGATACGATGTTGTGGATGAAGGAATCACAGGCACGAACACCTCCAAATTGGCTATGGTCAAGTATTTGTTGAACTTGACAATCTCGTTGTAGGTTCTTCTCACGTCCTTGTAAATGGATTGCCTGAATTTGGGAAGACTTGTGACCGTCACGTCCAATCTAAGGATAGGGTTACCTGGCTTATTCTTTTCTATCTGGGTAAGCTTGATCTGCATCTTGGATTTGGTGAACCGCTCGGGAATAAGCTTTCTAAACTCTGCCGGTGTGATGGGTGACGATGGCTCTTGTTCCTGCTCCTCAATTGCCCCTTTTTGTGCTTGGTCATTGTGGTTGTCGTCTTGCGCTTCTTCTTCGTCGTGTTGCTCTTCCGAGGCAAATTCATTGAATCCACCCACCTCGGGGGGAGGAGAAAACAAGACAGACGCTTGTGGCTCAACAGGACGGTCAACGGCCTCTGCAAACGGGTTGTTGTCCTCGAACTCGTCGTCTGAAAGCATACTAATGGATATGTTGATTGTTGGGAAATCTACAAAATCTGGACTGCGACTTGACACGAGAGGAATCCGTTACACCTCGGGCACGACATAGACTGCAAAAGGACCCACTATGTGATGCTAGTGAGGTTTGACGGTGTAAATATGTGATTTTAGGTACCCAGAGGAAGGTTCAGAGGTGAATGAGTTACTTTAGGTGTGTATATCCTTGTAATTTTTACCAGAACCAACACTAAGTCGAGATCTGACCAGGTGAAAAGATACCTTGGAAGGGTCCAAAAATAAAGATGAGAGCCTCAGGGTAGCCAAGTGGACTTACGCAATGGGAATTTACCTGGGAATTTGGTGTTAAGAGTGGCAATCTCGGAGATTACTTGAGGGTTGTGGAGTGTAGGTGTTGCTACGGAATACCTGAGGTCGTGTTGCATATGGAAATGTTTCACTTGTGTGGTTCGGAATCTAAAATGTGAGTTCAGTCTTTTAAGGAGAGTACTAGTCCGCTTTGAAAGAGACGATGGTATCTGTGGTAGAAGACTTATTGCTCTAAAAGAATGTCGAGGTGAAACATTCAATGATCGGAATTGATGAACATCCTAACAAAAGTGTAGAATTTGGGTATTGATTTGGGACTTGAATTCTTTGAAGATCCAAGCCAATTCCAGGGTCTTAGGTGGTATTTGGTATCTAAAGTCCAGGTACTTTTTGTTGGTTCCTATTGACACAACAGGCTTGATATTCTGCTGGATACTGCAAGAGTTCATCTGTGGTTCTATCCAGCCTGCTTTGGCTTACCTGTGGTATGCGAACTGGTAGCGTTTATTGTAGAACTTCTGTGTTCCAAAGTATCAACGTCCAGTGTGGGATAGAGCTTGCAATAGTAGTTCAGTAGGGCTGGTGTGTCCTAGCAACTCCAAAAAAATCTGAACTAGTACTCAAGCTTGGCCTGGTAAAAAGACCAGCATTGAGAGCAACGCTATGCTACTCCATTTGCACTGCTCACCAGACAGTTTTAACTGTTATTTTAAATCATATGGAATGCAATATGGCTGTCTTTCAGTTTCCTTATGTCCTAATACCTAGTTTAGAAAAGGAAACAAAAGACGAGGACCCTGGCCAATGTGGTTGTCATTGTAGGGGTGTATTCTCGGAACAATAATCCCACAATGATCTTCCGTTCGGATTCTCCTATTGTTGTCGATATGTTATTGATCCGGGGAAGGTGTCAAGCACTTTGGTATAGCTGGTACAACCAGGAGCCTGTTGGTTGGTTGCAATTAGGCAGTCTTTGCTATTTGAACTATCAAACAACTGATAAAACTAATCGGAAGATGTACCCACATTAATTCTGGGAAATTGCCCACTCCTGTTCTTTTAACAAAATGCAGCCTTTGGAACGGTCGAGTATAGGGCGGGGCGTTATTGCGCTGATGACATAGTATGTTGCGCAGTTGCTTCGTATCTTTTGTTATTACTACTCAATTTGGATGTCACTGGATACTACATCCCCTTAGTCGGCTTTTGGATGCACTTCCAGCTTGGCAGAGCCTAATGTTGCATGGTCTTGCGTGGAAACCCTCTATGTGAAATGGCTGCGAACGGTGTTTGAAAGGAAGTCAAAAGGGCACGAAAAGAAGAAATACAGTTATACAGTTTATGATGGTTATGCCAACGGTTTTAGACCCCATCTTCGCAATGTGTGCCCATGACCGAGTATAAACTTTTAAGTTGTATCGGTTGTCGAGGAACTATGCTTGGTGCACTTGAAACTATCCCGGAAATATACCTTTCACTCAACGGCCCCACGAATGGCAGCAATAGCCGCGCCTCGTTCTCGTTGCAATTCCTTCTTTTGGTATGCTAATGTCTCTTGATTACATCGTTTGTAACTCCGGTGACGTGCTCCCAACGCCGTTAGCCGTTTATGGTAATTTTTCTCCACTGGTTCAGGAACGGAAATAATTGATGATGAATTCAAGTTGTTTTTGCAAGAGTGGAAAGCAAAGGAAAGCGGTACTCTAAGGTTGTTTGCTCGGTAATCATGCGGTTGTATGTTTTCGTCTACTGATAATTATCCCTTTTACCTTATTTGGTTCTTTTGGAAATCTCTACCAGATATATGGTTTGAAGAATATCGATGAATCTCGTCCCCACAAAGATGCCGATTTTGTGTCGCTATCATAATCGGGGCGACACAGGAAGGGACGGAACCGATACTGCAGTGCTGTATAGCTTTCCAAAGTATATAATACCTTTAATTTAAGCGTTATTTGTTTCATCTCCACCGATGCGTTCAATCCTTTCTTTTCTTTTGTTGTTTTCCACAGCGCTCTCGCTATTACCTTCCAACGACTCATTCTACAACCAGCCCAGTGGTATGGAGTCTGTTGCTCCAGGAACAATCTTAAATCATAGAAAACCACCTTCTCCGATAAGGTCGATAATTTTGCCAGCTCCAATCAAGGCAGCATGGCAAATCCTGGTGCGTTCTACTGATCAGTTGGGCAAGCCCCAAGCAGTGGTTGCAACAATTTTGCAACCGTTCAACGCAGACCCCGGTAAGCTTGTCAGTTACCAAATGGTTCTGGATTCTCCTGATATAGACAACCCTCCTTCATATAACATACAGGAGGGATCACCGTTCATTGATGGGCTTCTTGCCCAGTTTGAAATGACTTACGTCCAAACCTTTTTAGACAAGGGTTACTACGTCGTGGTGCCAGACCACTTGGGCCCAAAGTCAACTTGGGGTATTGGAAGACTGGATGGTACAAGTGTCTTAGACTCAATTAGAGCTACCTTGAAGTCGGGCAATTTTACTGGAATTGACTCAGACGCAAAGGTTGCAATGATGGGGTACTCTGGTGGTGGGATGTCCACTGGTTGGGCCGCTGCGTTACAGCCTACCTACGCTCCAGATTTGAAGGATAACGTGGTTGCTGCTAGTTTGGGTGGAATGGTTACCAATGTGACGGCAATGCTTGAAAAAGTGGAGAATTCTACCGGAGCCGGCTTGATTCCAACTTGTCTTTTGGGTATTGCAAATGGATACCCTCAATTTGGTGATATCATAAAAGAGCAAATTGTCAGCCCAGAAAAACTAGAATCTTTAGATTGGGCACAGAACAGGACTTTATTCTCAAGTATCGTGGGATACTATGATTACAGTTTCTTTTCAGGTCCCGACCCATTCTTCAAAGATGGCTGGAATTTTTTCCAGATCCCAGAGGTTAAAGAAATCCAGAATAACAACACCTTAGGGTTGATCAAAGCAGAGACCCCACAAGTTCCCTTGTTTATCTATCATTCTGAAAACGATGAAACCGTTTCCTATCCAGACTTGATGAGAACCTACAATGCCTGGTGCGACTGGGGGTTGCCATCAGCGGAATTGCACACGGACGTGCTTAGTGAACACAACCTGGAGTATGTATTCGGCACTTTTGCTGCTATCAAGTGGGTCGAGGAAAGACTTAGCGGTGTGAAGCCTGTACAGGGGTGTAAGCATACCTCCACTCTTAACAATTTGTTCTTAAACGGCACTTCAGATGGCTTTTCTCAATACTGGAATGCTACCAAGAACAGCTTGATGCAAGTGCCCATTGGGCCTTCCTAAATCTAGTGTAAAGGTTAAAAGTTAGAGGGTGGGAAATTTATTTGATTGTTTTTTAGAATATTGATTTATACCTGACTGTTGAAGTCGTTAAGAAGAAATGTAATGAGTATGCGGGTACCCTTAATGTCACATTGGTGTCAGCACTAGTAATATAATGCTGTCATTTTTACCCTTTCCTGAATTCGAAAAAGCAGTCTCTATAATCATTGGCTGCAAAAAAATCTGCCGCAAGATCTTGAGGAAATAGTTAGTGAATTGGAAATACATGGCCCACTGGAACTCAAGATTTCAGATGAACGAAACCACTGCGACACTGAGTTAAGTACGTTCTGAGCAGTATTAATTGTTGGGCCTGTGATTTTCAGCTACGTTGTTAGATTTAATAAATTGATTGTAGCCAAGCATAGAGACTTCTTTCCAAATCCTTAGCTTCTATATAAATACATGTGCTGTTAAAGGTGCGAGGTAGGAGTTGCTGCTGAATGTGGTGTTATCCTACCAAGCCAACCTGTTGGCTGGGGTATGACATTTTCGCAAAAACCATCACATAGTGCCAGTTTGCTGTCTATTTTGCAATTCACTCAGTGATATGTTCATCATGGGTCTTAACTTCGCTCATTTGTTCAGTGACGGTGGGCTCCAAATCGTTACTCCTCATCAGAAACGCATCTTCAGACTCTACCACCTCGTCAACCTCACTATCTTCGTCGTCATCCTGTTTCAACTCGTATTTCTCCAAAAAGTCATTGTCCTTGTTGATGAACTGTTGTAAAGCTGCTGGTACCTCACCTTCTTCTTTGTCGTACTCTTCTGAGTCTCCATACACCAAAATCAATCCTCCATACCTCCTATTCAGCGATTCTAAAACAAGGGTGCTAACAGAATCAAAATCCATGCTTGATATCTCGAAAGAGTATACGCTGCGGTCCATTCCAAACTTCCCACTAAACAAGATCCAAGGTTCTTCGGAGTCCTTGTATAATTTGCTTCTGTACAAGTATTCAGTGTCGCTTAAAATAACACCAACCAATATGTAAGGCTTCAAAGGACCACCTTTTGCCTGTGAAACTTTTCCCACCACATTCTCCAATGCAAAGACATCCAATTCGGAGTATTGCTTGTTTAAGCTATCCAATTGGTCCATCAAGTTCAATGAGTGCGACTTGATATCCATGTTCAACTTGAATAAGTCGGAATGTGCTTCCTCATTGGACTCTTTGAAGTGGTTTGTGACGTTAGCCAACACCTGCTTGATTTTCTTTCCCTCAAAAGAGTTGAACAGCATGATTTCATTCAGCACCTTTGCTCTGGCTGCTCGGACCTCTTGCTTGGAGCGGTAGATGTCGGTGATGACCTCGGTATACTTTGAGGAGAATATTTCTGGATAAAGCACCTCATTCAAATGGAGAGGCTTGGTGTCGTAGTCATTGTGGAAAATGACGGTCAAGAGGGGGGAGATCTCGTTCAACGAAATGGACCCAATTCTCTCTTCATTCCAAAAGATCTGACATAAGTTGGTGTAGACATCTTTACGGCGCAACTCGGACTCAATGGGGATCATGTACACAGGGGTTTCAGTTTCGCCGTCTTCGTCTGGAACTGTGCTCTTGAACAATGGACCCGCATATTCCTCGAGCTCCTTGTAAAACTTGGCCACCAAGTCATCCAAGTCGTCAATGTCTATGTCATTGGACTGCAACTCCAAGGGCAAGGATTTGAGCAATCCCGACCCGTTGATGAACAGACGCTTGGCGTCGGGGCCCGTGAGGAACGCCGTGACCTTCTGCAATTGGGTCTTGAATGTGTCTGACTGTTCCCACCACTTAGTTTCGTACTCGATGTGCGTAGGGCTGTCCTTGAACACGTTCCGTTGGAATTGATCGAATTGGGCGGCTATCACTATCAAAGGGAAAATGTAGTTGTCTAAGTAGCTGGCCGTGCGTGGGAGTATCAGAGGAGGTTCGACGGGGCCTCGACGAGAGGGCATCATGGACTGTAGGTCCTCCAACGAGTCGGAACTACTGGATGTCTGGAGCTGTGTAATGTCAGGGACTTCTTGCGGGTTGGTAATGGGAGCATAATCAAAGTTTTCTTTGGCCTCGGATTCATCTTCCTCCACAGCTTGTATTTCGCCACAGAGATACGAGATAGCCTCAGGGAGATTGTTGTTGAATCTCTGAAGAGCTGCTTGGGCTTCTTGGGCGGTGAAGCCCATTTCAATGAGTTGTTGTTCCATGGTTTGATTCGAGCGGAGCGAAGATTCAAATCAATTGATCAAGACCGCACTTGGACCCGCTTTTGGTGTGATTGCCGGGGAAGAGAAAAATAGCGGCAATGTTACTGAGAAGTTTAGGGAGCGTCTCGTGGCAATGGAAAAAAAACCTCACAAAGATTTGGTTATGTCGTGGCACCCCTCGCTATTTTTTGTCACATGCCCCCTAAATTCCTCGCTAGAGCAGTGGCAAAAAAAAAAGTTTATTGGAAAACTTCAAAAATAATGACTCCGACGCGATTCGAACGCGTGCATCTTTACGATAGTAGAACTTGAGTCTACCGCCTTAACCGCTCGGCCACAGAGCCTTTTATATGTGAAGGTTTTACATTTTTGAATATATTGTCAACGCAAGTTCCCATTGTCATGTAAGTAGCTTTCAAGAGGGCAATGGAAGTACCCTACCTTAGCTCCTTTTAATGCCTTGCTACTTGGGTGTTTCTTTTGGATGGGGCAACCTTGCAATGTGTACCAGCAATGTGTACCATGAGCTGCAACGTCATAGGGCAAGCATGGTCTGTACAGTGCTCCGGATTTCTCACACCATCCTGTGGGTGCGTTTCGAAGAACGCTCGTAGCGGACATGGCTGTAACACTTCCGATTATTTTTATATTCAGTGGTCATTCGACACAGACCACACAAAGCTTACAGGTACTCAAACGTAGGGGCAGAGGGGGGCGGAGAGAGTGGGGCGGCCGTGGCCATCTGAGTTGAACGGAACGCCGATGCTGCCAAATACTCTGCGGCAGCGGTGCAGCGTCCAAGTGGTTGCAAAGCGCTAATATTTTATAATCAGCAATGTAGGCTTGTGCCATGGAGAGCCTTCCATGCTCACTGTCGTGCCAGAGGCTGCCTCAACGCCACAGTATTGCACCATCGTGTCCATTAAGCGACTGATACACTGTACATTTCAGGCACAATGCAACTCTGGCACGCACAGGCACTGTGTTAGGTCATGCTAGACCCTGAGGCCGACCCACCCACTGGGCGATGTAACGTAAAGGAGACTACCCTGTTCTTCCGTGTTTTTTTGTTCCGTCGGAGTGGTGGTTGGCACTGGGTGGATGCTACACAAGCGCTATCTAGTTGACAATGGTGACACACGTACTGAGCCACATCTGGTAGCATATCACCTTATTTTACTCATGGAAAGGCAGCGGAGGCACTGTGTTTCGGCAGCTCGGTAACTCTTCACCTTCACAAGAGTCGGCTTCGGAATTGCTGCCCTTTTGGTGCTAGGCCTCGTATTCCTTCCACGAGCGAGGTCTTTGTCAGATCACCTTTCCACACCCGTACCCTCAAAGCTAGCATCTTTTGTATGGGAGTTTCTCCACTTCGTTAGCGACACACGCGTAAACTAGACAAGTTGCAGCCAAAAATGCCAAAACACACGGAACTTTAAACAAGGCTTTGGGAACGATCAGCAACCCTAGAATAGTAGCTACATCTTCTACCGAGAGGTCTCGGTGATGGGTTGTCATAGCAAAAGTCATTGGCAAGGAGCATTTCTCGAAAGACGAGTGTTGCATGGAATTATTGCCTAATTCGTCCAAAGCCAAACATGGGAACGTTTCTACGTCAGTTGTCCATCAAAGTAGACGGACTGGGGCACAAAGAGAATTCTGGCCAACCACTACAGGTGAGCTTGGTGCTATACTTGACTACCAGAACAGCGCCCATAGCGCCGATGGGTGGTGTAGGCAGCACGTTGTGAGCGCAGACACGACGAGAAGTCTCTTGCGTTTTTCTGTCGGAGCCAATAGTGGCCCCATTGCAAGTAGCCACGGCTAAGTGACGGCTAAGAGACGGCAACACTGTGTACCTGTCCCAAAGACGATGTCGATGGCCGCAACTCCTGCATTGGAGCTGTTCCTCATCGGATGACGGTGACTCTTTGTAGCATTATTATCGGACAATAATCTTACGATGTCAAGTCTATAGGCCCTATAAAATAATTGTTTGCAATACGCTGGGAATGAACAATCACCTCCTGTGCATTGACAATTGACAAGGAAGCGACTGCAAGTGGAGCAAAAGGGCAACTTCAGCCATGGGCAGAGAATTGTTGGAAAACTGGCATACTTTTTGGGGCGGTTCCATGGCTATTGACCGTTGACAGCTACCTGTATGGATAGAGGTTGCTTATGCTTTAAGTCCGCATGCTACTCCGAGGCCATGCGGTTATTTTCTTAACCTTCTGCTGCTATTGCTGCTGCTGCTGCTGCTGCTGCTTCTGCTGCTGCCCTCTGCGGCGATTAGTGTGTGCTTGCAGCGTCTGGAGTGGACGAAGCGAGCAGCCGGTGGAAGTGCACTGGT
The DNA here is from genome assembly GCA_030572255.1 of Kodamaea fukazawae. NCBI lineage: Eukaryota > Fungi > Ascomycota > Pichiomycetes > Serinales > Debaryomycetaceae > Kodamaea > Kodamaea fukazawae. Next base: position 80,203 of record JAJLZQ010000003.1, on the reverse strand, counting down.
TGCAATCGCCGCAGCTGCAGCCGCTCTTCTTCTGCTTCGAGTGCTTTTGGTGTCTTCTGCAGCGTCTTATCCCTCCTTGCCTTCTAGTGCTCGAGCATTTGTAGCCAGAAGGTAGCAAGGTCTCACAAAACACCAACACCACCCTAGTTAGGTTTGTGGAGGTTTACACAAACAGATGCTGCTCATAATCGATCCTGGCCACAAACTTTTAGCCGACCGGCACTAAAAAGCTGACTTGTCAAAACCCAACGATGACATTCCGAGCACCAGACCCACTTGCCAAACCATCTGGCGGTGCCAGTCACATCTTGATTATATGGTGAATGGCGTGCTATTGTGATGCGGCAAGTACCTCATAATATAATGCCCATAATACCCTCAATGGGCCTCATAATAATCCGTCATCCTCTTCACATTGTTGGTGGCCACACATAATTCTCGTAACACTGGCCTCTACACCCTCTACAAGGACCTTCGTTGGCCATTCTTTCGTATTCTGCTTTCTCCACCTTTTGTCCTCATAACCAAGCATGCAACATACAGTTCCCAGGCGAAGTCAAGCTACAAATCTTAACTTTAGCATGCACGGACTACGATGTTCTGGACGGCCCAGGACGCACGGATCGAGGGCTAGGCTGTCGCGTGCACTGGGCAGCCGTCTGGCGGCGCTTGGTCGAGTCTATTATTTTTAGCTCGGAAATATACAACATTGTAGCACCAAGCCTTTGGGGCCAGAGAACACTAAATGGCGCCAAAATAAGCTCTAGTGAAGGGGGTTGCGAGGCCAGAACACCTTGTAATTCAATACACGTTAAAGGGCAATAGTTGCTTTGTCGTTATGTGTTCTTGTGGTTGCGTGCAGGCAGGCCTAAATCTTGTACACCCTTATTTTTGCCAGATTTCGAAGCCTGTTTCTATTGTTCCGTGGGAGCTTGTGCTGAGTGTGAGCAATAATGTGTTGGGTGATTGCTTGTTTGAGTATTTTTGCATTCTACAACAAGGATTAAGGTTAACACAACCGGTAAGCGACCAAAATAAGATTGGCACAAAGAGACCGCAGCACTCGCAACCGCCTCTTGGCCCCTTTCGAAAACGTCATCCAAAGTCTTTTTGAGCTACGTGTTGCGTAGCTTTTGGCTTTCTTGCTTTTGGTGGCCTTGGTTTGGGTTTCTGTCAGATATGTGGGTTCGATTTAAGAGGCGGAGCATGAACGGCTTTTGTATCTTAGGTTTGAACCTCCAGACAAAAAAAAGTCCAATAATAAAGCTTAATACGATATTTTGTAGGTGGCTTCATCACACTAGTCTTTAAGCTTTTTTCGACTATGGACGCTTTGCGTCGGGTTAAGGTTTGGACACAATCTTTCCCTCTAGGGATTTGAGTGTCAAATGTACATACGAGATTCATAATATCACTCAAATTGGCACCACACCCACCGCAAAATATGACGATTCACTTGCAGCTTTGCGGTGCTGCTGCTACGTGGAAGCTCCTTGGTGTGACTTATGTGTCTGCGTGGAGCCTTAATAATATGGGTGCTCCAGATGTAAAGGGTGCAACGCAGTAGAGGGTCGGAAGCGAGAGGCCTGCTGGCACGCTGGTGGGCGGACTGTGTGGGGAAGCACGACGCAAAGGCGAGTGGGTTATTTTTGTTTGGCGTGCCCACATTTACGAGGGAGTGGGCCTCCACGGTGCCCCGTCTTCCATGCCGCTGGGGGGCTTCGCCAAAACACCCTGCCGTAGCCTTTTGTTACCGACATGTTTGGAATGACCGGCCGGTGCTTTGTGCTGCCTCAGGCCCAGCGGCGGCGTGGGCATCCAGGATCTCTAGACTTGGTGGCCCCACTGCGTTTCTGCGCGCTGTATCTAGAACTTGGCGAGTCTAGGCTTGATGTAGGCACTGATTTTGTGAGCCATCCGTCACGTAGGCCCGGATTGGGGGAGCAAGCGCCAAGCCTGCTGGCCCCAGCACATGATTCGGTTCCTCCTCGACGCTCGAACGGCCACATCCCTATCGGCCGGTGGGGCCCTATCTTTGTTCTCCTGCACGACTGGCACGGATCTCGGACTTATTTTCAAATGCCTTACAATGACTTGTATTGTCCAGCTCCTCTGCATCTTCTTTTTATAGCCTCTGTCCCCAGACTAGGACGTGGTGCTCTGTGGTGGAGCGGATTGGTGACACGACCCACGCGGGGTGGGGTTTGATCTGGCCCAGTGCTCTTACCGCCCGTACCGCTGACTCACACGGCGCTGTGACTCACACTGGAGCTGGCTCCCTGGGCGGCAAAGACGAGGGCAAGAACGAGCTAGAAATCAGCAAGAAAGAGTCTTTCTATGGTTTTACCGGTCCCTATGGTGCCTTCCCACCCACACAAACCCACACATACCCACCACATACCCACCAGCTACCCTCCCGCCGGCGCTCCAGCCCGCTGGGTGCCGCCACCGCCCTCAGGTGAACTCCATCACGTGACCTTATCTGTCATAGCGCTCTCATCTTAAAAAAATTTCAAAAGTTATGCTCAGACGTACAATGGCCACCATCAAGACAGTCGGTGAAGGACTTAGTAAGCTTGGGTTGAACACCCCTCCAAAGCAACCGGGGTCGCACCCGGACCACAACGTTGTGGATATCATGAGAAACTACATTACCAACGAATTGCACCGTATCTCCAACGTCAGCGAAGACATCATCTTCCAGAGTTTGGACTCGCCAAACACCCTTGACAAGGGGGACTTGATCATCCCAATTCCTCGTTTGCGTTTGAAGGGAATCAACCCCAAGGAAAAGGCCGAGGAGTGGTCTGCTGCCTTTGACAAGGGCAAGTACTTGAAGGAGGTCAAGGCCGAAGGTCCCTTCTTGCAGTTCTTCTTCAACCCTACCTTATTGCATCAATTGGTGATTGGCGACGCCTTGGCCAAGAAGGACAACTACGGGTACTTGCCATTGGGCGAAGGCAAGAAGGTTTTGGTTGAGTTCTCCTCGCCAAACATTGCAAAGCCTTTCCACGCCGGGCACTTGCGTTCCACCATCATTGGTGGTTTCATCTCCAACTTGTACGAAAAGGCCGGTTGGACCGTGAGCCGTTTCAACTACTTGGGTGACTGGGGGAAGCAATACGGTGTTTTGGCCGTTGGGTTCGAAAGATACGGTAGCGAAGAAGAATTGACCAAGGACCCTATCCAACACTTGTTCAAGGTGTACGTCAAGGTCAACGAAGACATGAAGAAGGAACAAGAGGAAACCGGAACCCTGGCCACCGACGACGCTGCTCGTGCCTACTTCAAAAAGATGGAAGACGGTGACGAAGCTGCCTTGGCCATCTGGAAGAGATTCAGAAACTTGTCCATCGAGCGTTACATCGACACATATGCTAGATTAAACATTACCTACGATGTCTACTCGGGTGAGTCCCAGGTGTCCCGTGAAAAGATGAAGGAAGTCACACAGTTGTTTGAAGACAAGGGATTGGTGCATGTTGACCGTGGTGCCAAGTTGATCGACTTGACCAAGTTCAACAAGCACTTGGGTAAGTGTTTGGTTGAAAAGTCGGACGGTACCTCCCTCTACTTGACCCGTGACGTCGGTGAAGCCATCAAGAGATACGACCAATACCACTTTGACAAGATGATCTACGTTATTGCATCCCAGCAGGACTTGCACGTCAAGCAATTCTTTGAGATCTTGAAGCAAATGGATATGCCATGGGCCAAGAACTTGGAACACATCAACTTTGGCATGGTCGAGGGTATGTCCACCCGTAAGGGTACCGTCGTCTTCTTGGACGACATCTTGGAGCGTACCAAGAACGAAATGCACGAGGTCATGAAGAAGAACGAGCACAAGTACTCGCAAATCCCAGACCCAGAAAAGGTTGCTGACTTGGTTGGTATCTCTGCCGTCATGATCCAAGACATGCAAGCCAAGAGAATCAACAACTACGAGTTCAAGTGGGAAAGAATGTGCACCTTTGAAGGTGACACCGGTCCATACTTGCAGTACGCCCACTCCCGTCTTAACTCTGTGGAGCGTAAGTTTGACTTTGCCGGCGAGGACCCAGCCACTGTTTTGGCCGGTGCCAACTACGACTTGTTGACCGAAGAGTCTGCTGCCAACTTGGTCAGAACCTTGGCCCAATACCCAGACGTCATCAAGCGTGCTCTCAAGACCGCCGAGCCTTCCACCATCGTCACCTACTTGTTCAACGTGTCCCACATTGTTTCTCAATGTTACGATGTCTTGTGGGTTGCTGGTCAAGAGCGTGACTTGGCCGTTGCCAGATTGGCTTTGTATGTTGCTGCCAGAACTGTTTTGGCCAACGGTATGAAGTTGTTGGGTTTGACTCCTGTTGATAGAATGTAAGGGAATTTTGGATTTATGTTTAAGCACGAAGTGCTTGAAGCACGTAGTGCTTGAGTAGTACCGATGTAGGACTGTAGTGATTGCGTGCACTGGAGGTGCATGGGTGGCATTGGAGGTGCTTGGGTAGTACTGGAGGTGTTTAAGCAGCACTGTGGGTGCTTGAGAAGTACTGGAGGTGATTGATTGGCACTTTAGGTGCTTGAGTTGTATTAGAGGTGCTTCAGTAGCTGCTGCTTCAGTTGCTGCTGCTTCAGTTGCTTTGCTTGTCTTTTCTGCAGTTCTCGTTACGTAGGCTCTCTGAGCTGGCCGTGCCGCAACCTTTGGCTGCAATTTGCTCGTCCCTTCCCAAAACATGAGATGCGCTTCCAACGGCCGTGCCTGGTATCACCGAGATGAGTGGGGAACCACCTAGCCGTTGCCCGACAGGCTCTTCTGCGCATATATCCATCTCTCTGGCCTCGTCCGCCGCTTCCGGGCGTCAGTCATCTGGTAGACGACCAGCATTGGTGGGCGTGGGCTCGGGCCCGGGGATCGGCTTCTTGAGTTCCGCTCGATTTGCAGCAATATCCGTCCTCGATATACGTGCCGTCCCCCACATGCGGAGGGCCAGCATCGGAACGGAACACACCAGCGGACTTCAGCTCGGATGGATGCCCTGAGCTTGACCGCCCATACATTGATCGCGTCAGATCTGGTCTCGGCCAAGATTACTAAGGCTTGCTGCCACATTTAAGCTTCCTTACTAATAAATGTTCCAGACTCGAGCCACCGTGTAGGTCGAGACCCATACAATTGCGGTGCAACTAGCACAAGCATGACGTAGCTTGCTGTATCAAGGGTTTCCGGTGAACAATAGGCACATTTTGCCCTTCAATTGCCCTGTTTGCTGTCGTGGCAGCTATCCAATCACGTTGCGATAAAAGTTGATCGCAAACATATATAAGCGGGTGAAAATTTCCCCTTAAACTCATCCGTACTTTAAAGATGTTGTCATCAATTAGAAGTTCTAGCACCAAACTTGGGCTCGCCGGAGCCCGTCTCACTGCCGTAAGAACCAAGGTTTCCCTTCCAGACTTGGACTGGGACTTTGGTGCATTGGAACCCCACATCAGTGGCCAGATTAACGAGTTGCACTACACCAAGCACCACCAAACCTACGTGACCGGATACAACCAAGCCATTGAGCAGCAGGCTGAGGCCAAGGAGAAGGGCGAGGTCAAGAAGACCATCGAGTTGCAAAAGCTCATCAACTTCCACGGTGGTGGGTACACCAACCACTGCTTGTTCTGGAAGAACTTGGCCCCAGAAAAGCAGGGCGGTGGTGAACCTCCAGCAGAGGAATCCGAGTTGGCCAAGAAGATTGTTGAGCAATACGGCAACTTGGACAAGTTGAAGGAACTCACCAACACCAAGTTGGCTGGTATCCAGGGTTCTGGTTGGGCCTTCATTGTCAAGAACAAGGAGAACGGTGGGCAATTGGAAGTTGTCACCACCGCCAACCAAGACACCGTGGTCGGCCCATACGTGCCTTTGGTTGCCATCGACGCCTGGGAACACGCTTACTACTTGCAGTACCAAAACGTCAAGGCTGACTACTTCAAGGCCATCTGGAAGGTTATCAACTGGAAGGAAGCCGAAAAGAGATACACCATCAACTAGGTGTAGTATGAATAAATGACCTGTGTGAATGCTGTTGTAGATCGTAGCGTATCCGTGGAGATTCCGTGTGGTGACGGGACTCTGCAAGTCCGCATCGTGGCGCCGGTTTTCGGACTCTGCCTTATACCCGCGTCTACCTCATCGGGGCACAAGGGCATGGAATGGGGACAATTGAAGCCCAATGGACGCTTCGGAGTGGATTAGAGTGGTGCATGTTTGGCTGTAGGAGCAATACCGTTTGTTTCTGGGGAGTTAGGCCGATTTCACAGGCTGTTCGACTGGGTCCGGTGCTGGAGGCTGCTTCTGCGCATCTACCACATGAAGTCGTGGCTGGAGAAGACGTAATCAGATCAATCCAAGCCAATCGGTGTGGATTGTGGAGGTAGTTGAGATTCCTTTCTTTGCTATTAGCCAAACCCAGGAAAAAGTGTGTTGTGGTTGTGTTGTGGTTGTGTTGTGGTTGTCTTGTGGTTGTCTTGTGTTGGTGTCTTGTGTTGGTGTCTTGTTTTGGTGTCTTGTGTTGCCTTATGTTGCATTTATCTTGTGTTCCAGCATTTGCACCCAAATCAGGCCGCGTGGTGTAATTGGCCTGATTTTAGGAGTGTGGCTGCAATTATCATCAGCTATCCAAAGCATCTTACTGGCTACTCAAATCTAATGCTGGGGGCTGCCCAGGAAGTGTCATTGTCGACTAGACGAGGCCCGAATGCTAAACGTGCAATTGCAGCAGACGGTACGAAAAGTCAACAAATCCACTAAATCTGCAACATTCGAGAAAATTCATTTGCAGCCCATGGAGATCAGGAGATCAGGCACCTCGAGCAATTCCCATTGGCTTGGTACGACTGCGGTGCTAGCCGTTTGGGGTAGCTGCAAATTCCCGGCTGCATCTGGTTGACACATTGCCAAAAAAAAATAAACTATACACGAATAGTATTATATGTGAGTTAGGTATTGCGGTATGGGGTTTCGGTGTTCCCTTGCCCAAGGGCGAGTTTGGTACTGCTGCCTCTGAGTGTTAGCTTTCTCAGATTGCTTGCCGTGGGCCAGCCCCAAGTGAAATCCACACGATTGACAAAAGCACCTCCACGGACGCCGCAAAGACAAACTGCCAAGTCTGTCATCGTTTCATAACAGAAGTCTGACATACCGGGAGTCTGACATCGTTTCATTACAGAAGGCATGGGCAGTTCTTGTGAACGGTGGGGTTGTTGGATTGAATTTGCACCCCCATCCTCCAAACGTAGGAAGAGGTACGTCAACTCGCAGTTTTGGGAGACCCGAAGCTCCCAACCCTGACGTCAACATCCCCTAGTCACTAAACCCGCATAGACAATACAATCTAATTGAGTGTACCTGGTCATGGTACCCTTGTTGTTTTGAAGGACAGTGAGGACCCTACGAAGGTTGCATTAGCTCGTATTCGGTGCAGCGTTGACGAAACCCATGGCTTCAACCGGATTGGAGGCTCAGGTACCACCGGCTGCCCCCAGCGAACGATCTCGCTGGGTTAAATCTACGGTTTCCGATTCAAGCTTGTTTACTTTGCTGATTTTGCATAGACAAAGGGAGGACCCGAGGTCATTCGGTATCGCTCGTCAAAATAAACAAAAAAAGCGAGAGCGGTCGATCCCAGGGTCGTCTATAGCTACGCGAAGCACAAACAAAGGCCAGAGGCAGCCAGCGTCCTGTGGGTGAGATTCTGGGGCCAGGAAGACCCGAAGCAAGCCCGATGGGGCGCGGGGCGGTAGTGGGGCCCCTAAGCCCGCGCACGCAAAAGATCCATTAGAGCGGGCGGACTTAACCCGGAGTTATTGTCATCGGCCTGATCTTGCGTCCGGTGGACGTTGGGGCGCGGGTTTATGAGGTGGACCACGGAAGCGCCATTGACAGCACTCTGTCAATGGGCCGCGGGGCCCCCTATCAGATAAAGAAGAAGCCGGACGGCCTATTTCGAAAAATACGAGGCCAGGGCCAAGTAAAACACCAGGCTTGGGCATGCCAACGTCCAGGCTGCAACAAAAGCCATGTGATAACGCTCTGCTTACGAAACGCCGTTGCACCGGTGGCAGCGCCTGGGGCCTCGTATCTGAGCCTTTTTGCAGCGTGCACCCGGCCCCCGCTGGCTGGGCTGCCTGACGCCAGCCCAGCGGCCGGCGGGCTGCTCTTATTGTTTCCTCGTCGCTGTCATGGCTACGATCGACCGATGCAACTTGTGGCAGGCCTTGTCTCTAAGCGCTGTTGGTGGCTCCTTGTGGTCGTTGGTTTAGCCCCGCTTGCAGCAACCTTATTAATGAAGGCTGCTTGAGGCGGGAGGCCACAAACCAATCGCTGCAGAACAATCAAAAAAAGAAAGTCGGCCCCCCGATGGGTGGACAATTAATATGCTGCAAGCAAGAGTGGCAGAACAAACGACGGGGGAAATAATCAACCTTTCGGTGGTGACACAACCCACAAAGCCCACACAGCGGAGACGTGGATGATGCCAGCCAGCGGGATGCTGTTTTGGGTATTGCCTAAACGGGACGTCCCACCAACTGCACGTTTAGGCGCTCCCACAGCGAAGGAATTTGCATCCCAGCGAAACAAACACCCGAGCAGAGCCTGGAGGGGGGACGACCACTGGGCGGCCACGGAGGCCTCCCCGCCGGCATCCACGCGTGCTGGGCCATGTCTCGGAGCCGCTGGCCTGTGCTCCAGGCGTTTCCAAAACGGACCGTGGCTCCCAGATGGTGCAACCTCGTGCTAACTTTGTTTGCACCTTGCAACAAGGCCTCCCCCAAATTTGCACCAGCGCTCCAACACAATACCGTTAGAGGCACGCGGCGCCTTCAAATATTCCTTCTGCTGCCAGCCGGGGGTGGCATCTGGGGGCTCGAGCAGCACCAGCGCTTTTGGCGTACGCACCGTGGCCCGTTGGAGATCTGCCCTCCAACGGTTTCCACAGGCCTCTGCCTGAGGGCCAATATGTTTCAGGCCCTACACGAGCCCAGGCCATCTCAACCGCTGTGCGGCCAACGGGCGTATCTGCGTGTGTAACCTCCAGAGGCGGTGTGGTCGAAGGAGGGCTCAATATGGCAGCTTAGTGGCACAGGTGTCGGATTTGTGTCGGAAATATCATCGGCCTGCTCTGGAACTGACAAGTGGTCCAAAACGGGGCCCACTGCCCGCTCATCGGTGCTTGGCCACGCTGCTCGCGAGCCCGCTGGGGGCCCCAGGCTCTCTCCCACAACCACTCCGTGCACCGCCACCTGCTGCTGCCGCTGTTTCTGGAGATTGCTGCGCACATGGTGGTGCCGTACCGAAAACGCACCTTGGCGCATTCGAACCACAGGCATGCCTGCTAGCCTGCTGGCCTTCTAGTGCGGCAACGTCGCTAGAAGAGATGGACCTTGCGCCTTGGTGCCTCTGCTCCACCGTGTGTCAAGCGTGTGGGTCTCCTCCTCTTAACACCGCAGCCGACGAAAAGGCTATTTTGCAGCTTCTTTGGCCGCAGCCGGCCGCATCGCTGACGGCACCAACCTCACAAAGAGCCTTGCGTGAGTATACGGGGGAGGGTCACGGCTTGCCTGCTTCTGTGGCCACCTCGCCAGTGCACCTCAAACACCACCTCCCCCACCACTAAGCTGGTACCTCCACTGGGGCTACTCTAGGTCTCGCTTGCAAAGCTTTGCACCCTGCCGAACTCTGCGGAGAAGTTGAAACAAGCATCTCAGCATCTGTTAGTTCGTTACCTCTATCCCTTACATCTGAAGCGCAAAATCAGAGATTTGACGTGACGGGCGGGCGTCCGGGTTCCCGCTTCTATATACCTGCGGTCCCGCTCAAAATCCAAGGTCGATCTCATTGCACTGGATTAAAAAAATGGCAGGGCATTCTTGCAGCATTTAGCCGCTGCTTCACCTCGTCTCTGACGCAATTTCAAAGCCAGTTTCGAATTTCTCCTCATATATACTAGTGGTGGCTCCGTGTGTGGTGATGCTCTGCTTTTGCTTGCTCAGCAGCCATCATCAGATGCTCTCCACCTGAGACACAGGCTACAAATGGCTCGAAAGCTTGGTCAATAACACCATCTCTCCAAGAGAAATAGGCCCACTCGGACTCTGCATTGCCTTTGCTGCATCCACATGAGCTTGTCGGACTCGCCCAGTTGTAATTCGTCCCTGTAGGCTTGTTGGCTGCGAAACTTGCAGAAAGACGCTTCATCCGTGTGCTGACCACATTGTAATTAGCAGCTGGGCATCATCCCATGTCCAGCATGGTCTGTAGGTTGAGATGAAGGCTTTTTTGGGCCCAAATTAGACTTCCCCTTCATCATGGTTGTGGTTTGTTTCGTATTTTCGTAGCGAGCAACAAGGCTCTTCAGGGGTGGATCGTGTTTCAAATTACAACACCAATGGAGCATGTCTCCCAGTGCTCACTAGCCCCGTCTGCCGTGCGGCAGTATGGTGGGCACTGTTGCCGTACCTCCTCCACCAATACTCTGTGTGTTTCGTACCAGACCCAAAATCAGAAAAACTTTTGCAACTCCCTTCAAGTCCCTGTGTCCATCGACATCTACTAGCCACTGGCATGCTTCAAGACCTCCCAGCTATCCTCCTCACTTCACTTACAAACTCATAGTACATTAATATATTAACCGTAGCCAAGATCTATAAAAGCTACTATGTATCTAATTCCACTGGAACTCGGAATATTGGGCCGGGATCTCGGTATAATAACTCTGTAAAGCTCTTTTCAAAGCTGGTACCAACTTATCCCATCTCAAAATCCTAACTTCCTTGTCAAATCCTCTTGGTTTTCTGATTTCGTAGCCCATGATTCTCTTTGCCAAATCTACTCTGAAATCATGGTTGGAAATCAAGGGAGGTGTGGGAGACGTTCCGTTGTTCAAGCTCAGCGAGCTGCTGTTCAGTTCGTTCATTCTCAGGCTGATTGGCTTCTTGGACCAGAAAGGCACCAAGTTTGATCTCACTCTTCCTCTTTCTCTTCTTCTTTCTGCCGGATCCACAAGCTCGGTGCCAATCAACAACTCGACGATTTCAACAACCTCGACTGAGGTGATGTAGTACTGGAACTCCTCTCCATCTTCATATTTGACATACTTTGGCAGGTGAGTGGAAGACTTTTCATCTTCGGATTGGGAGTCTGGCTCGTCATGGTTGACCGCACACTCCAAACAAGACACCTCGACCACGTCAACGTTTGGCTGAGCTGGCAAGGTGACTGGGTTTTCGTTGGCGGCACCAACAATGGTGAAGGTGGCGGTCAACTGGGGGCCATTCTGGACTCTCTCGATCCTAACAATTCTTCTTTTATCGTCCTTCTCCAGGCTGGACCACTGGGGAAAGCAAATGTCCTTCACCAGGGCACCTTCAAGGTTGAGGTCCACAGGAAGGAACATCAGGTCCAGGTTGAGGGACTGTTTGGGGGGTCTAGTCGAGGATCCGCCAGCGGATATTCCTCTTATGACACGGAATCTTGGCTTGAGGGGTTTGTCGAAGAAGCCTTGGGGTGTGTTAAGAGTAGATACTGAAAGCATGTTGCCAACAGGTCCATGCGAGCCAAGTTGGTTGGGGACTGAGTGCGATGGCACCGGGGCACTCATCTGTTGTTGTGCCGACACATGTTGCTGTTGTAGTTGCACCTGTTGTTGTTGTGGTGTTGGCATGGACTGGGCTTGTTGTTGTGCGGACATGGCCTGGCCTTGCTGCAAATGGTAGAAGTTGCCATATTGCTCTTCAAAGATCTGCGGCTGCCATTCAGAAACTCCTCTGTAAAGGTTCTCGTACTCGTTGTTGACAGGCATGAAGTCGATGTTGGAGAACTCAAAGTCGCCCATGACCTGGTTGTTGTTGTTGTTGTCATACTGCTCGTTGAGGTTTTGGTTAATCAGGTGGTGGGCCTGCTGTTGAGGTGGTTGTTGATGTGGTTGGTGGTGTGGTTGGTGGTGTGGTTGGTGTTGCTGCTGTTGCTGTTGTTGTTGTTGAGGCATCTGGTGGTCAGAGGGCACCTGCTGTTGAGACATCTGGCTATGGGCAATCACATTGTGAGCAGCGGCTGCGGCGCTGGCAGCGCTGGCAGCAGCAGCAGAGAGATTTTGGTTCAAGACATGTTGGCCCATCATGTTGTGGGACATCAGGTATTGAGGAACGCTTTGGCTCTGGAAATCGAAGTTTCCTCCATATGTGCCTTCGTTAGGTACGCTCTGACTGTAGTTGTTATTGTTGTTGATAGTATTGGCATCCAACTCCTCGAAATAGTCGAATTGGCCAATTGTTACACCACTTGCAAGCGAACTGGTATTCTGCGTACTGGAGTAGTTGTTCTTAGGAGAACCAAAGTCAAGCTCGTCAAACATAGTAAGGAACATTAGGAAGTTAGCAAACAAGTCCTCAAGAGTGTACTAGTAGTGGTTATTGTTGAAATCACTGTTGTTTTACAAAATTGAGTTTTTTGATGATGAGATGAGCTGTTGAAAGATGGGGAAACGGTTGATTTAAATACAAAATCACGATATACCATTTGAAGCTTTTGATAAAAGATTAGAAAGGGTTAACAAAAAGAAAAATACAAAAAAAAAAAAAGCGAAGGAATAAAAATAAAATTTTTATAAAATGGCTAAAAAATAATAATATAATAAAAATAATTGTGGGTGGGTCACCAGGGAAAAATAAGAAAAGTTTTGCTCGTAACCGCGCTGTGTATAGCAAATTAGAAAGGACCGTGAGCATGGAAAGTTTAAAAAAAATAGAGAGTGGCTCAAACTTTATGTGCAGGACCTCAGAGACTGTAGGAAAAAAAAAATTCTGTAGAGGTGCATTTACTGTGGGAGCTGCACAGAGGTTTTGCGTAGCATGGCAGATATTTTCTTTCAACTTTGGAGAGAGAGAATATGCATTGGTGGGGGTACTGCGCCGACAGACCGCGGAATGTGTGATCATGCACGGAAGCTTCTACAGAATGCCGTCAGAACTCAATGACGGAATCAGAGTGGGTATGGAATTCGTGGTAGTAGCCTCTGCTGGTTCGCCATTCAAGCATTTGCTGAAAGCTGCTCACCGCACACGTTGAGGAAACCCCATTCTCTTTTTAAAAAGTGTAGCACTTCAAAAAGATCTCTCTCGATTGTTCGAATTGGGAGTCCCACTCCCTGCATATATCAATTCTATGCATATAAAGTGTAGCTTCTGTGCGTCATAATTCCTATTCTCGGTTATGAGAAAAAAGGCTGTGTTGCATGTCTGCGAGTGATCAAACGTTGTTTTGTAATTACATGAAGGGCCCACAATAGCGGAAGTTAGGCTTCGAGTGGCATCTTTTATTTCTCCGCATTGTTTAACTATGAGAGTTCAGGGCAGGTCCCTCGCAGCATGTGATGGTCACTGCCACTCTAGGAAATTAGTTTGTTCGGCGCTTAGATGGTAACTAAACTTTAAAAGTGCTAAAAATACATGCTTCGATAAGAGATGAGGTTGCGTCTTGAGCGATTAGTCGATGAATGTTGATCGAAGATGAACGTAACCTGTGGGTGGATTCTGGAGGACCTGTGCAAGAAAAACGAAGCACGTTTGGCTGATTCAAGATCTTGCTCGGCAGAAAAACTGCCTTCGGCCCAAGGGTTGCCCTTGGTGTTTCTGCCGAAAGGTACAGCAATGGAAACCACCAGCTGTTGTGTCTTGCCGGAGGCCGACCCCCTGACGGCCAATCAGGTGGGGTCGGATTGGCGTTTGGTCAGCGGAGTGTGTGAGTTTGTAAATGTGGGTGTAGGTTGAGTTCCTCCGTATCTACATTAAAACCGAATTGAACATCACGTCCAATTAGGTAAGCTTCCTGTTGTAGTATAGGCGCTGTGCATATGAATGGCAATCTTCCTCGCATCTTTTTTTTGTTCATTGGCCTGTGGTGGGTGCCCCGCGGCATGTGAATTTTCCCTTTGTAGCCTCGCTACTCGGATAAATTTTAAGGCTTGACCGAATCAAGACAATCGGGCTAAGCATAAGAAGAAAAGATGACGGTTGAAAAATGTTGCCGTTTTAGTGATGAATGCGTGGAAGAAATCGCCGGTACCAGAGAAGAGATTCACCGATCCACTTTCAAGGGCACATGATTGTGGGACCGCTCGCCAAATCCAGGCTCGCTGTGTGGGGGATGGGCCAGGCACGGGCGCAAGCACCACACAGCAAAGCCCTGGCGATGAAATCGTCTTGGCTGCCGCCCCTGATCCTCCACAGCACCACATCCTTGGGCCCGATAGATAAGAGTGCCCCTCCAACGGTCTCCTCCTCGTGCTCCTCTTCCCGCCAGTCCCCTTTTCTTGATCTGATTAGTGTGTCCCTCATTTTTGCCCCACCAACCTTTTGAAAGCCATCTGTTAAAATGCCGTCCCGCTGCAAAAAAATAAAAAAGAAACCAACTAGCGAAAAATAAAAGATGTATCCTTACATGGCAAAAGAATAAGGACTTCGCTGTGGAAAGTTATTTTTAACAGATGTCATATGTAATATAAGGTTACGAGGAGGAGTTAGTTGGGAGCGCCATAGGAGTTTCGGTACTGTTCGAAAACTGGTCAGATATGCAAGTGAAGGATGTGTTAGGGTCGGATTTAAATTTGCAAGATCAGCTATTTTTTTCGCTAGTGGGGCAGGAATGTGGCAAAGGCTCAGGCCGACTTGCGCTAGGCTAACCGCATGGCACGTAGTACGTCTCCCCAAACACATCTGTGTCGTTTTTGGAGCACGGCTTTACGGCAGAACGGCCGTTGTTCGCTTGGCCAGTGTCGGTTCACAGTTGCTCGCATTCGACAGCTTTTCATACTCTGCCTGCACGGCTCCAAAGACATGAGCCCTTGAAATATATTTTTCTCCGGGACAGCCGACATGCAGAGGTGCTGATTTGGCATTAAACTTGACTAGAGGTGACACAGCATGGCAGAGACGAAGGGACCTCCGCTGTGAATCGCCATGTCCATGGGGCATTTGCGTGTTTAGTATCTGTAGACACATGTGCGAGGGTCTGGCACTCGGACATTAATTAGATGGCCGTGTACCTCAGTCCCCTCGTAATTGGCGTGTGGGTGTGGGGGCAAGCAAGCAGAGCCCAAACGGGGGGCCGCAATTTTGCAAAGGCTTCCTTTTGTTCGATGGGCGCCGACGAACAACTGGCGCCCGGGACAATGCCGGTGTGCCAACGTCGTCCGCTGCCCCGCGGTCGGTGTTATCCTCCACACGGCATTATCTTGACACCCTTCTAGAAAACCTAAAACTATTCATAGAAGCCGTCATCTCTGCCATAGCCCTGTGATTGACGAGCACATGACCAGCTCCGCCGTAAACTTGCGAAGATCGTTGGACGCGCCGCGCAAAAACGCAACGTCATTTATTATTACGAGCTTTGCCTCGTTCCAAAAGAGTGCCGAAAAACGCTTGGGAGAATGCAAACAAGGACCTACCAAGCTGTGAAAAGCGTGTCAAGACGACGTAGGGATTGCCGTAGACCCTTGTCGGTAGGACCAATAATATCTAAAATTGTGTACTGTGCGACGACATCACGGTGGTGGCCAAGTTGGCGGTGCAATTGGATGCAGTCGCGAGGAGACTGCTCCCTGGTGTGGGGTTGCCGTGCCAGTGGTAGTCTGGCACGATTCCCTCCCCTGTGGGTTGGGTGCTTGCTGGAGCTCAATGGAGGCCACCAGGAGGTAGCCACCATCGAGTAGACCTCCGGGAGGGCGAATTGGCTGTATATGTACTCGCACAGAGCTGTTTCGAACGTTTGTAGTTTGCTGGTGGGCGGGTCGCTCGCCCGCCCGGTACGCCTGGCCGCCTGCGACCAAAATCAACATCGCCAGACACCATACCAAAAATGTCAGCACAGGCCATTGCGGTCAGCCCTGGAGCATCTTTGTTTACGTTGCTACTGAAAGAGGTAGTGGCACTGTCAGGCCGTCTAGTTGTTCTGGTCGAGAAGGTGTCGAGAGAAGTCCAAGGGTCCCCCGGCAAAGTCTCGTGCGTGGCTGCAAATGCCTTACTCAGAGACAAAGATACGAGATCTGACCGAAGAAACGGCTTTTAGAGGAGCTGGGTGATACAAAGAGCCTTTGGCTGGGCAGTTTCCGTCCACATTGGAAGTTGCACAATTGTAGATGTTCGGGAAACATAACTTGGGGGTGCAAGGCATCCTGTTGGACATAGCGCCAACCAGATGCCCCTATTCTAGAGCCTTCTATTTTGGTACTTGCGTGCTTCGACAGCCTAGGGAATGGGCAGCGATGGTTGGCTTCAAGGCATTCCGTTCGATTTCTGATGGGACACAGCCACCAGTTGCTATTTAAGGCATCTTGTTTTGGTGCTGCAACTGCGGAATGTCCGGTGCAAACAAGTTTGGAACGCCGAACAAGTGCCGTGACACATGGCTAGTGCGTCCCAGCATGGTCGACGATGCTTCTACAATGAGCGGGAATGCCTGCCCTTTGTTTTGGAGAAAATTCGTAAAGTAGGCGAGGGCCCAGAGGCTGCAAAAACACGAGGGAACGAGAGGAAGCAGCGCAACACGGCACTGCGCCAAGGGTGCTGTCAAAAGGGATGTCCGAGAGTGGGGGTAAATTCCGAGGGGTCCCCAAGAGACAGACCCCGTAGCTGCCCAGCGGAAGACGTCATGGGACGTGCCACTGGCGCTGGAGAGATTGCGTTTCTTCACCATGTGTCTGCCGTATCTGTAGAGGATGAACACTGTGCGGACGCCGCCAGCCAATCGCACGCCGGGCATAGTCAGCACAAGGCCCAGTGCCCACTCCCAACCAGGCCACACGTCGCCCAGATTTGCTAACTTCCACTTGTACGAAAATACGACAACCACCCCACGTTCAGGTACTATCTCTGGAACCTCCTCCTAGATCCACGAGACCCTACACACATTCTCTTGGCGGCAGGTGCCTAAGCCGCCGCAATCGTGGCCAATCATCTGCACAGATAGGCGCTCGGTCCTCCCCAGCTGCGTCGCTTGTGGCTTGCGATTTTGCAGCCACGCCCGTACTCAACTGCGTTGCGCATAGTACAGAAGCAGCGTGCTGCAGCAACGCATCCAGCGATCCACCACGGTGCATGCTCGGAACAAGGTACAAAGGAGGCTATCGCCAGATACGTGTCAATGTGGGCACTAAGCCCTCATTGTGACTCGACAGAAAGGGTGTTGACAAGTCACGGCAAAGCGCAATGGTGTTTCCTACTGTGTTGATGCCACTCCACTGCAAGTGGGCATTGTTTCGAGCTAAGGCATTGCTAAAGTCACTATGCATCTCGTTGTTAGCCTCCTTTTGGGGCCAGCAGGTGCAACAATGGGCAGCTGGTCAGTTGGTCGTGTTGCGGCTTCGGCCCATGGCCCCATTGGCCAGCAAATGCAATCTGGCGACTTCTGCAATCTGGAGTGCCATCTGGAGAGTTCTGCAATCTGGTTACCATTGCAAAGCCCTGAAGTGTTCTATTCCAACCTAGGCACTTCAACCTGGGCAGTTTCCGTTGCAATGCCCTGTAGAGTTGCAATGCCCTGTAGAGTTGCAATGCCCTGTAGAGTTGCATTGCAACCTGGACAGTTCTATTCCAACATAGGCAACATCCATTGCAATGCCATAGCCAATTGCAAGCCTAAATCCCTTGGCAGCTTCCATTGCATGGCCAACCATGAAACCTGCGGATGCTTCGTGCCATTTCCACAGGAGTTCGCCCGAATCTCATGCCTTGCCGTTCCCGTGCTGGACTCGGTGTTCCGGTTTGGGATGTGGCCACCTCGGGCTGCCGCCCCTCTTTCTACACCGTCCAAGTCTTTTTCTTTATTAATAGCCTAATCTTTCTTATACTGAGGATAATACTTGTTAAACAAAAATCCGTCAACTAAAACAAAAGCAGAGATGATCCCAGCATGGATGGCCAAAACAAGCTTGTTATCACTTTGGATTCTAGCTCTTTCTAAATAAGCAATGTACCCACCAACAATACCAGCAATGCCAACGACAACCTGGGTTGCAACCACAGGGTTCTGCAACTCGATGACGGTTCTGCCAGCAACTTCATAGGTGGTCTTTTGGGTCTTGCCTGCAAGAATGCCCACTTGCTTGTTCAAGCATTGGGCGTATTCCTGGGCCTGGACAAGGAACTTGTCAAAGTATGTCTTGCCCTCCTTCTTCAATTCGTCGGCCTCCTTCTTGATCTCTTCCACCTCTTTTCTGAATTCCTTTCTGATTTCCTTAGCCTCTGAATCTGCGGTCGACATGGTTGATGTTTATACTACAAAAAACGGAGTGTGGTCCCAAGGGGGTTTATATATCCCTGCATACTTTAAGATTGCTACCAAATACGTAAACCCGAATAATGGCTACACTGAGACCAAGGACAAAAGTTAGCGCCTGGGCAGCAACCAACTCGCACACTGGCGACTCGCCCGACCTCACGTAAACTCCCCAAAGTGCTGCAAACGCGTCTGGCCTTTAAGCTACAGCCCCTGGGACGGGGTACCGAAGCATTGTCGCTGTCTTACGACTTGATAAGATAAGACGTGTGCACGGCATGTGAAATTGGGGGCAGCAACCAAGTTAGGGCTCGAGCCCTCAAATAGCAAGCGTCGCCGTCCTGTGACGGCGGCCCGCGCACCACCGTCTCGGCGACCGCCTTACGTAATTGCTTACACCACTTTTTTTTTTTTTTGGTCTCTGCGCACTCCCTCTCGCGGTCCCACCAGATGCTTTGAAAATTTTCCAACTTATATTCAAACACCACTTAATCGTCGATTGAAAACCACCCCCCCGGCTTTCCACGTAATATTCCGACATGTCCACCGAAGCACCAAAGAGACAATTTGGCAGAAACAACAAGAAGGGCGGCCCAAGAAGAGGCAGAAGAGATGAAGAAAAGGGCTGGACTCCAGTTACCAAGCTTGGTAGATTGGTGAAGGCTGGTAAGATCACTTCCATGGAAGAAATCTACTTGCACTCTTTGCCAGTCAAGGAATTCCAAATCGTTGACTTGTTGTTGCCAAACTTGACCGACGCTGTCATGAAGATCAGATCTGTCCAAAAGCAAACCAGAGCCGGTCAAAGAACCAGAATGAAGGCTGTTGTCATCATTGGTGACTCCAACGGTCACATTGGTTTGGGTATCAAGACCGCCAAGGAAGTTGCTTCTGCCATCAGAGCTGCTATCATCATTGCCAAGTTGTCCATCATCCCAATCAGAAGAGGTTACTGGGGTACCAACTTGGGTGCTCCACACTCTTTGCCATGTAAGGTCACTGGTAAGTGTGGTTCCGTTGCCGTTAGATTGATCCCAGCCCCAAGAGGTAAGGGTATCATTGCTTCCCCAGTTGTCAGAAAGTTGTTGCAATTGGCTGGTGTTGAAGATGTCTACACCACCTCTTCCGGTTCCACCAGAACCACCGAAAACACCTTGAAGGCTACCTTCGTTGCTATCGGTAACACTTACGGTTTCTTGACTCCAAACTTGTGGGCTCAACAAGCTATCGTCCCATCCCCATTGGACGTCTACGCTGACGAAGCCTCTGCCGGTAAGAAGAGATACTAAACCCTGTGTATTAATATACTTTGACGGAAAAGATTGTAATTGTAGCGCTATTGCCAAAGTTCTGGTAACTTCACCAGTATTACCTGGTTCTTGTTCCCATGTAGTTGGCCCAGTTAGAATGAGATGCCCATGCATGACTTAAATTCTATGACATAACTGCTATGGCATGAGATGCGGAAAACGCCTTTTACGATGCCCAAGCTGATCATCAGGCCAGACTCGACAGACAACCTACACTACTCTTAAATTCAATCACATGTAGACTAGTCTAGTCCATTTAACTCCTCGCCACTCCTTTAGACTCACCTGCTACGAGATTCCGTTCTCACTCTCCTCTGGAGCCCGGCTAGAGACGTCAATTTAGCCTAGATTGTTCCTGTGTTGTGTCAGATTTAAATGTATGCGTCAAGAAAGTACACAATAAAAAAAAGAACCAGCGGGAAGAAGGCCCAGCAGGCCATGCACCAGAACAAGCACCGATGTCGGTAACAATCGAATCGAGTCCACGACGTACGTGTACGGGCGATATGCCGTTCGTGGGCACTTTTCCCATAAAAATACGATATGTGTCTCAAAACAGGCAATAAGGCATTCGGTACCGTTGCGCTGTGGGCAGCACGGGGCCACATCCAGTTTCCCCGAAGAAACCGCCTGATTTCGTATGATTGAGGCATATTTACCCAGCTTGGTACAATAAGCACACGCTGGAGCGCCAATTGGGGCGCCCCAGCCCCCGTTCTGGGCGCTGGCTAAGTTGGTGTCCAAGATTCGCTCTCGTGTGCTTTGACAGGTGGGCAGTGGAATTCCACCTCTGCCTCGAGGACACCTTCCACGCGTTGGCCTTGCCGTGGATCTAGGCACTGCTGCCTGGCTGTAGTGCCATCAAGATCGGCAGATGCCCCAGGGCGGCCACCACGCAGAAACTGGACGAGAGATGGACAAACAAGTCCTATCTCCCATCATCTCCGAACCTGTAGCCTTAGCCTCTTATGCATCCACCGCAGACGGTCCACAAAGCAATCTAGGAACAGCTACCCAAAGCCCCAAAGTACGGCCGCAGATCCAAGCTTCCTGGTCCGCAGACGCTACGAGTTGCAGCTGTCACAGAGAGAATAAGCGGTGTGCAGCGAGCTGATCATCAGAGTCGACTCATCGCTGCCCGTCGCCAGCACAAACAGCACCTTTCTCACGACCTGACGGCTGCTGTCCCGACGGGGTAACCCCCGACTTGGTGGATCTTTTGTGGCCCAGCTTGCCCCGGTCTCCGCAGAGCCTCTACAGACTTGTGTCATAACCCATCCATTTTCTAGCCTAAAAATATATCAGCGCAACAAGCTCTGACCTTACTTGCCGTTGTAGGCGTTGAGCTTTTCAGTGGCAGCAGAGGCTGCAACGTTGGCCAAGTTGACCAACAGGTCCTTGTCTGGCACACCGCCGCCGACAACCTGCGCAAGGACGTTGTTGAATGCATCGTTGAAGTCGTCAGCGGAATCGGCGTAAACAACACCGGCAGCGACAAACAAGGTGGCGAGAACAGTAAACTTCATGTTGGTATTGGTATTGGTATAGGTATTGTATTTGTGGTGGCTCTCCAGACGTCAAATGCTCTCCATATATATACTCCCTGACCGTTGGGCAAGGGTTGCAGAGAACTTCCTAATTAGGAAACTAAATTATATTGCCAGATCAAGCACAGGGTGTCCAGGGCCAACTTGCCGTTGCCCCAGCGCAAACATTTCCTAGACTAGCAACCGGTTGCTGAGCCTCTGCTGAAATTCCCTTCCAGCACCCTGTGGAGTAAGTCCTTGAGTGCCCTGTGGAGTAAATGGCACTGTGGAGTACGCTGTGGAGTGCTCGTTGGGGTCGAGTATTGGGGCGCTGACAACTCACTTGAAACAGAATCCCACGGATCCCACGGTTCCATAAGAGGAAAGGGCACTAACACTTAAGCCTTGTTCCAGCTTGCTGGTCCTCCTATACTGAGGCGTTCATGGACCCCGCTATCCTAAGTTCATGTTGAATCAGTGCAATAAAGTGTGCAAAAAAAGAAGAAATGATTTTGCCCAGGATCGAACTGGGGACGTTCTGCGTGTTAAGCAGATGCCATAACCGACTAGACCACAAAACCTTTTCTTGTTTCTTCAAGGCGGCACGATCTTTATAATGTGATGTTTGCTGCAGCTAGGAAGATATTGTGAGATAGAATACAGGGTTAGAATGCACGAACGATATCGCTCGAGGCCTAAGAGAAGTAGGAGGTTGCTTTCATAGTATGTTACAGTCTCATATGTTGCGTTTCTACAATTTTCAGATACATCCTACAAGTGTTGTTTTTTATTGGTTTTTGTAAATTTACTAGAACAATTGATAAGCTTTGATATATATATTGACAACAAGATAGACTAGATCCATTAACCAAATCAACCAAACGATCTAACATAGCCATGTCTACTATTGTCAATAACCGAAATTTGTATTTGGAATGTAAAGTATGTACTGGGGATTTGCAAGCGAGGAAATGGCTGCAACTTTATGGAGTGTTGCATTCCAAAATAGGCAACCCAAAAGACGTCAAGTGGCGGGCAGCTCGCAGTGAGCGCCGGAAGAGATGAGACTTCAACTGAACTGAACAATTACAGAGTGCTAAAATCACAGTTGACAACACGTCAACAACGGCTATGCCGTAACTTCCTTTACTATATAAAAATCCTAACCCATCTATTGTTGAACCACTTGTTCCATCACCAGGTCCTCGGCAAAAGCACGGTTGCTGGTGGAACCACCCTGGTCACTGCTGCTCCAGACATTGGAGGCCAAGTTTCTACCCTCTGGATGTTGATACATACAGTTTCTGTTCTGGCAGTTGGTGCCGAACCTGCACGTCTCATTCAAAGGATGTGTAAAGGTACAATCGAGTCTTGTACAGGAGGCTCCCGAGCGACATGGCACTCTCAGCATAGCGTGTCTACGAGGACACTTGGCGTTGGTACAGTTGGTACCGTACTTGCACTGTTCCAAGGCAATCTTGGAGTGGTCTTGCATCGACACCGGCCTTGCTGTTGGAGGAGGGGGATGTGAGAAGGTGCACTCTGTATTTATGCATGCCTTACCTTGGGGACACCACTCCAAGGTTTGAATCTTTGCTTGTGGGTTTGCTGGCGTTGGGTGTGCAAACGGACAGGTGTCCTTGGTACACTTGTCAGCGTACTTACAGGCAGCCTGCTGTAATTGGACTTCGAGCTTCTTGCGTTGGGCGTAGTCAGCCTTCGACTTGGCCAACTTGGCCATCAACTCTTGGTCTTCATCTGGATGCAAGAAGTTGCAAGTTCCTGGAGGGTTCTTGCAGTTTGGATAGGCAAAGCATTCCTTTGTTGGATGTGCCAACTCACAAGCCTTGTTAGAACAGTTTGGAAAGTCGGGACACCTGCCCACAGGAGGCTTGGAAACAAAGGTTGTGGTTGTGGTGGTGTTGTTGGGCATATTGAGGGCCTTCAAAAAGTTGGCCTGGTTCTTCATGGCAAAACTCTTTGGTTTTGTAGTAGCGTTTCTGTCCTTTCCAACGCCTCCCACACCGCGCTTGGCGGTGAAGTCACGGTTGTTACGACGTTGGAGCTTTGGTCCAGTTGGAATGTCTGGAGTAGATTCCTTGGATTCAGCTGGGAAGGCAGACCCGTTGAAATCGGCAGGGAAAGCATCTGGGAACACAGAGAGCTTTGCGATATTGACTTCCTTGGAAGGCTGAGGTTGAATCTGCACAGACTTTGGTTCATGTGCCATTGGTGCAGAAGCCATAGGATGAGGAGCAGCAGCAGCAGGGGCAGGAGCAACCGGAGCAGCAGCGGGTATACTCGAAAACGATTGTTGTGCCTGTGCCTCCTGTGTCAAACGGTTGATTTCGCCGTACACGCTTTCGATGAATGGAATGTCGATGGGGATGTCTGCAATCTCTTTGATCTCAGTCACCACTTCTTGGTGCAGCTTTCCACTAACAATCAAGATCACCATGAACTCAGCAAGATCAACCGCGTCTTCTCCACAGTTGTACCTGTTTTTGAGCTCTTGAGTAAGGTTATGCTTTAACTGAAGACCCACTGGGCCGTCGGGATTGAACTGGGTCGACATGTTGTTTCAAGTGGCGAGTTCAAAATTCATTTTTTGCGTGATGAACTGGACAAAGCACTGACAGTGTTTTGTCACGTGACATCAACATCGCTACTCCAGCCGTGACCAGCGCCGTGGTGCTGACCGAAAGCTGGGTTCTACGGGGTTCCGAGTGCTCCAGTGGGCTCTAAAAGATTCGAAAGAGTTCTAACACACGAGAGAATATGCTAAATAGGATACACTTATTTTAAGATAATCTAGAAGTTATTTTAGGTGTGCACTGATGGATTAGTAAGGCAGACAAAGCGTACCTACACCTAGATGTCTAATGCAATGGTACGACATAGTAGATCGTAAAATGTCTAAAAGATAATGGGGGTATCAGAAGAAAATGGCAGGGTGAAGATACAAATTGGGAAGCAGCGGCCTCACACCAACTCCAAAGTCTCAGTTAAGACGTCTCCTAACATATCCCCCAACAATGCTACCAAGACATCCAATTCTTCGGTGATCTTCCTCGTAACAAGAATGTACAGATACAACAAGATGAAGTCGTTATTTGTCAAGCCCAGATTATTTCTTCTTATCTCGGATAACTTGCTCAACATCCTGTCCATTGCGTGTTCTGTGGAGGCCGGTTTCCTAGGCACTGGGAAACTCAATCTCATTGCACTTGCAATCATGTAAAAGACCAAGAAGATTCTATGCTCCAACTCACTCCGCTCGCTCTCAATGTACTTCAAGACGGATTCTTCGTTTTTGTCTAGTGTAGGATCTACCTTGATCATCAAGTTAATGTTTTGGAATGTGTCAATGATTGCAGATGTGCTCTTCAACAACGACTTGTATTGCTGCTCGGGGAATTGGCCCTTCAATCTGAATTCAATAGGTGCTTGTTTTAATAACAGGTTGCATTCATTCAATAACCCGTTGATACCCTGTTCGTCCTTCAATCCAATGAGAGTCTTCGAGTTCTCGTCATAGTCCAACGGATCACTGTTCCAGATAACCCCCAAACGAAGCCAAAGTGCCGTGAGACCAGTCTTAAGACGCTTTCTGGCACTATTTGGAAGGAAGCACGAGGCAATAAACAATGCCCACAAAATACCAATGGAAACAGCTATGAACCGGTGCACTGCAATGTCTTTCATGATTGGATTATGACCTCCTTCACTTCCATCTTCATTGTCATCTTCTGTCATACTGTACGAGTAGATGGCTGTCAAGTTATAGGTAAGCAAAATAAACCTACCAAAAGGATTATTCTTCTTCCAATACAAAATAATGTAGAAGGAAGGAAGCGAAATCAAGAATCCAGTGATGGCAAGAACATAAGCATTGGCAGAACTCAATTCCCACAGCAAGTAGGCAACAAGTGCTCCCAAGAATGTGCCGATAAACCTCCACTTGGCAGTCATTGTAGTACCACCCAACAGCTTATTCATCATAATGCAGTAAACAGTGAGCGCCCATTCGATTCTCCACTCAACAAAGTAGTCTTTAGTTTTGGGGAGGAACGCAAGCGAGGACAAGACCAAAGCTCCGAGCCCCACACGGAAACCAAACTGCACGTCAGTTCGGCGGAATACCTTTAACCCGGTCCATAACCGGTGGCGCCAATCTTGAGGGCGTGGGGTATGCTTCATTGGATATTGCGATTGGAATTCGAGAATGGCTGCGTTCAAAGTGCTGCTCTCTCTCAACAAACTGTCTTCCAGCTTCTTTCTGAAACCCGAAAGCAACCATCTCCAGCTTCTTGGAGCTTCTCTGGCAGCCTCATAAGTCGACGCCAATTGCAAAAAGTCGTTCAACTGCTCGGCATACAACCCCACAATCGTTGCAAAGTTGCCACAAATAGCAGCCACCTCCTCCAGTTCTCTGCTGCCGTCAGGCTTAGACATCAACGTTTTAAACAGCTCGTTCTGCTTCAAGTCATAGAGTTTGATGGCCTCACTTAAGGATGCCTGCAAATGGGTGGTCTCCGCAAACTTGTTTGGCGATTCCTCACTATACTTTTCAAAGGGAACCTGTGCAAGAATGCCTCTGATGGTGAAGATGAGCGATTGCATGGAAGGGGCTAGCTGATAGACAAACTCGTCAAACAATTCAACCAATTCCGAGTCGTCATTGGGCTTTACCAACTTGGCCTGGATCTCCGTCGAGGACCTCAACGCTTGGAGATGCTTGGATAAGAAAATAGTAGATTCCACCAATTTCTTGAAGATATCATACTCTTGCTCTCTACCCTTGAGGTTCAACTCAAACTTTGCTTCGCCAATGCTCTTGTTGAGCTTGGAAATGTTGGCCTCTAGCTTGCTGAACTCGGCCTCGTCGTCTGCGGTCAACGCCTCCCCGCTGAGGAAGCGTTCCGACGTGGTCTTCAATATGGAGGACATGATGTTGTACGAGTCATTGAGCGCATGTCTCAAGTCGTCAACGGCACTCACTGGCCATATCAAGTAGCACACCAAGACACTCACTATACACCCAGTGCAGACAACTTGAAAGGTCAGCTGGATACGCTCCAACGGGATCTCTGCTGAGTTGATGCTACCCTCCTTGATGATGCAACTGACAATGCAGATCAGAGCCAACGAGCATGCTGTATTTGCCGCTGGATAGGAAATCTTCATCATTGCAATGACGCCCAACGAGATGGCGCTCGTCACCAAGTCTATGATGTGTGAAATTTCGTCCTCGCCAACGTTGAAGAAGATGGTCAGCACGGAACGGCACAACATGGCCACCGAGAAGGAGAAGGTGATGGATATGACAACAAAGAGCAACGTCTGGTGCATCAGGCCCTTTGATCTTGCTGGGTGGAAGTACACCGTCGTCGTGGCGATCACATGTTTGGAGTCGGTCGACCCCAACATGTCGTCGAACCGCCCCACGTACACACACAAGGACGCCAATAGATATGCAATTGAGCACTTGAGAAGGTCGTTTCCCCAATGCGGTGGTTTGTTTGGTGTTCGGCTGGTATCTTGGAAGGTGGGCACCTGGGAGATGTGGACTCTTTCTCCGGTTTCGGGGAGAATCACTGAGCTCATACGAGTAACACTACGAATTCTCTTGGGTGTTCCCTCGGTGAGATGACTGCTATCTAGTAGACCATCGGTGGGACGGTTGTGGTCAGACAACCGTCGGGATTCTAGTGTCAGACCGTACATTTGTGTGAAGAAGGATGTTGGCTGGATTCTATTTTAAGGGAGCGCATCAAACAATGCACCTCTCGACGGCCCACCAAGGCGGCGCAACGCTGGAATGCCTGAAATATCGGGCTAGACTTGGGTTTTTGTAGAGGTTTATGCTACAGGAGGAGGTCATACTGGCATTGTTACTCTGAAGTAGCTGAATTAGAGTTGGGGAGGCCCTTCGGGTTTGCTAGATGTGGGGAGCTGATAAGAAGCACGGCCGCAACCGTCAAGATCTACGATTATGTAAAGTTGAAGTAGAAGAGGCAGTGACATATCAGGAGACATCTTGAAGGTGTACTTTGGCTTGAGGCGCTTTTAAATACCCGACATGTTGGCTGCAATACTTGAATCGGTCTTGCTGGGCAGAAAGGCCGTGCTGAACAGACACATGGAAGTATGTAGCTCGATCGACAGAGAAGAAGGGAGAGGCCACAAAAACTCATAAGATAATTAAAGCAGAACCGTAGTAGGGTGAAACCAATCTCTACCGGAACGTGCTGGTGGACCATGACTGAGTCTCGTGAGTGTTGTGTATCCCCAGCGTGCCCCAGGTGGAGGAAGCGGAGAGTTTCAGTTGGTCGATAAGGGTAACTAACCACCTGGGCACTGGAGGTACAGGACCGATAGACGCTTGAGGTAGCACAAACAGCTCGTCGTTTCTTCTTCTTTCTGGTGTTCTTGGGACATGGTACGAGAAATATGTAGGAGTTGAGCACGCTGCTTATCTGATTGCCAGCCGTACCGGGGTGATTACCAGATGCGATGACTTACCGAGTCGGGCAAGCAGAGTAGAGAAGACCCAAAATGAAGGAAAGAGAAAGGTGCTGGAACGAAATAAAGAAACATAACCGTATTTGCCAGTAGGTATGTTATGTGAAGTGTGGTGATTGACTGCAAATTTCAATTTGCAGCTAAATCTGGGTTCAGCTGTACCCACCAAACGGGTTGCTTGTTGTGCAAATGCCACCAGTGTACGGGTCAGACGACAAGTGTACAAGTCAGACGACTAGTGTACAAGTCAGACGACTAGTGTACAAGTCAGACGACTAGTGTACAAGTCAGACGGCTACCACGGGTGCTATTCTGAAGAACCTGATTTCTGGTCGTAGTGCTGTTTTAACATCCTGGTTGCAGCCAAACAATACTCATCTCAAACCTACAATCCATGTCTAACTTCATTATATTACATTTATTACTTATCTATCATTACTCAACATTCCTGGAGGTGTTACAACCAGGCCCACACGTCTACCACCCTCGCCAATACAAATCCGATGGCCTTGGTGTCGGGATGCGGGCAACCCAATTCGTCTGATTGTTTCGTATCGTTTGGCGGCCAGGATACTTTTAGTGTTCCTTACTTAAACCCAATGATTTCCTCAAACAACTGCTCACAAGGAACGGTTGCATTCAATCTAGCACACAACAAAAACACACCACTCAACTTTCTGTGCAAAGAGTAGGTTTCTTCTGGAGGAGGGGTCAATCTCTCGTTCACCATGACACCCATGTTGTCCTTGACTCTATCGGTGATGGTTTGCTTGCTAAAGTCAAAAGGCTTTCCCTTGTTGTCGATGGCAGAAAAGGCCTCCCCGAGGACCATGACGGAATCAATGTGTGCGGTGGTCATTTGGGGAGATTCCAAACCAGTCAAGTAACCCAACTTCTTGGAGTAGTGCTCAACCTGGTCACGGTCCTTACGGATGGCGGCTCTCAACACCTGGACGTAGTCTCTGACAAAGTGGTCGCTGAAATCACGAGCAGCACCAAAGTCAAGCAACTCAATCTTCTTTGTTTGCTCGTTGTAGAGGAAGTTGGCCCAGTTGGGGTCGGTCTGCATGAACTTGAACTCTTTGATTTCCATGAGACAAAGACGCATGATGTTGGTGGCAATGAAGTTTCTGGTTTCTTGGTCCCAGTCGCCCTTGACAATCTCGGTACCTCTCATTCTCTCCATGGTGAGGACGTGTTCACCACACAAGTTGTGGAAGACACGAGGAACCTCAAAGGCGTCGTGGTGCTGTTCACGGCTAGCCTCGATGAAGTCTCTATATCTGATCAAGTTCTGAGCCTCTCTGATGTAGTCACATTCCCACTTCAATTCTGTTCTGGCATTGGCGATGGTCTTGTCCAAAAAGAGACCGGCAGGCAACATGGAGGAGGCGGTCAAGAGCATCAACAAGTTGTTCAAGTCGGAGTCGATGGAGTTGGCAACGCCCGGGTACTGGACCTTGACCACCACAGGCGTCAAGTCCTTGGTGACGGCGGTGTGCACCTGGCCGATGGAGGCCGCAGCAATGGGCACGTCGTCAAAAGAGGCAAACAAGCGGCCTCTCCAGTCGTTGCCCAAGTCCTTGGCCATGACACGCTCCAATTGGCCCGGAGGCATGTAGTGGGCCGAGTTCTGGACACGCATCAAGATGGAGCGGACCTCGGCGGGCAAGAGGGCGGAATCCTGGAACGACATCATCTGGCCGATCTTCAAGGCGGCCCCTCTCATCTTGGAGAACTTGTTGGCCATACGCTCGATGTTTGCTGGCGACAAGAACAAGGACTTCATCGTCACAGTGTCCTTGTTTCCGGACGCAATGTGCTTGATACCCTGGGTGGCTGCCCCGAGCCCCATGCCGGCAGCAAGGGTCCCGTAGTGGAAGATTCTGGCGAGACGTGTGGAAGGGATCTCCGAAGAGCTCATCTGGAACCCGGCCTTGGCATCCTTACCGCCAATCACCTTTGTTTTGTCTGATTTCTTGGAATCGTCCTGGTGGTCGTGCTGGTCGTGAGAGTCTTGGTACACATGTGAATATGAGTTGGTCGAGTAGGACCTCACACCGCCCAAGGTCTGGGCCCCAGCAGCAAACGAACTCGTCAGATATGCTCTCTTCTGGCTGGCGGCCCTTTTCTTATGCTGGCCCTGCTCATTTTTGGCGCTACTCATCCTGGCCTTGTTGGACGCTATCTTGGCCTCCAGCCATAACCCAGTGCTGGTGTCAAGGCTTCTGATGGGCAAGGTCCACACCGAAGTCTTGTAGAATTCACACATGTCGTTCTTTAACGTCTTCTGGGACGTGGCTAACACCCTATAAAGCGAACCGCCGATGGCGCTCACTTGATAGGTGGTCTTGTTCATTGGTGGTGGCTGCTTTAATTTGCAATTTTTGCGCGTATTCTCTCTTATATAAAATTTTCCAGGCCTGGCAGAGCTTGCATAGAGGAGCGAACGTGGGGAATGGTACATAACCATCTCGGATAAGAACTGATATCGTTTGGGGTATGGAGGATGGTCAGAGGGGGATCTACACCGCCGTGGAGGCTACAGTGTCAAGCTTACGTGTGTGGTGGGCAGACGGGACCCAGGATCGGAGCTGAACGCCCAACGGGCCCGCCTCGGCGAACGTCTCTTCACGCTTCCGAGCAAAAGAGGCCAAGGCAAAGGCGGTTTCATATGCGAGCAACACGGGTCATGTGACAAGCAAGTATAGAAGGAAGCACTGGCTCCACCATTTATTGCTCGCATGAGCCTGATAGCGACGATAGTGGCGGAGCGGCTCGACGGCAGCGCTACCTTGCTCTGGTGGGTGGTGTTGGGGCAGGTGCTGCTGGGTTAGCGAGTAGGGTGTGGAGCTGCACGCGAGTGAGCGTGTTACGGCCGAGTGGGCCACCAACGGCCTAGTGAGCAGCGCAGAGTGGATGCGTGTTGGAAAGAGGGTTGGTTCGGCAATAGTAGGACTGTTCCGTCCGCAGGTTGTTGGCTGTGGCTGAACCCTGCCTCTATGCTGGTTGAGTGTGGTTGGTGCACCCGGATCTTCTCAAATATACGAGACAGAAGACGCTCAGTTTTGCGGCATCGGAATGTCCTATTCGTGGGTCGCGAGAGACCACCGAGGACGCGGCAGTTCCTATAGAGTCTCCACGGTTAGAGCTTCAACAGGCAAAGTTGGAGCTTCAAGAGTTTTTGCAAACAGGGTGTGAAAAGCAGCACCTTTGCAGCCAAACGTCAAGTTATAGAGGTACTCGGCAAGGCAACTCTAGGTTTCTGAGACGATAAAGAAGGCAGCACTAGAGTTGTAGGATCACATACACGTAGCGTTTCGTTCAAAAGGAACAACAAAGCAATTCTATGGGCGTCTAGACTGTTATGTCGGGCGCTCGGCCAAAGTGGCTGCAAACTATAGCCGAGAGTGAGCAGAAAACAGCAACAAGGCAACCGAGCCGATTCAAACCCTTCAGTGCTATGCCTCTCGCCTTGGTTCTCATTTGTTGCTCTTTGGGTACCAATCTCGAGATTTTTACCGGTGACAACTCCAGAAGGTGATCCACTTACTTGAAAGCTCAAAAATGATAGTGTAGACATAGAGGTGTTTCAACCAGCACACTGCGAAAGACCATCCTTCATTCTTCCAGGCTAAAGCAGCTTTGCTTGTTGACAATGCTAACCAGTAGTAACTTTGGAAAGTTAAACACAGACCTTCTGAGATGTTGATAGGCGTTCTTTTGGGAATATCTGTTGAGCTACTTAGTTCATCGACACCAAGGTGGATTTCGCCACGTATCCCAAACCTTATGTTACCCTCATACCTCTGATGGAACTGTAAGGTCGACGGCCTGTGTGTGATTGTTGAAAAATGAACAAGCGGAGATACTTGGGGAAGAACCAGCTGATGAAATCTGGGGAGATTTATGCTGCACCACAAGCAAAATCACAGCAATTGAGCGAGTGACTCAATATCCCCACTGTAGTGAAGCCAACAGAATTTCAATACTCTCTCAAACGTACGCTACCAAGGGGGAGGTCAGTGCTAATGGAGGGCTTCGTCTGGAGCGCTGACACTAATTTGAATATTGCAGTGTGCGGCTTCCACGTACGGCGTGCAACACTAAGTTATGCCAACCTCAAAAACGCTTCTACCTAGTCCTCTTGTGGATAGCTAGGTTTCTGAGAACTCAAACTGAAATGGTGAACGTCATGTACCCCTCGTTGGCGGTTTCCTGGCTGGATAGCTTCGAGCCGAACTCACGTTGTATGGGGCATCTGGCTGCGAATATCGGCCATATTTTTACCAGCAACCGGAGTCTCAGACCGTTCCCCTCAACGCAGTCAAAAGTTATTCAGTTTTGAAGCGCATTACCTTCTATAGCCGTAACACCCCTAGATAAGAGATCAAGAGCGGTGGGCCTACTTTCCTTTGTTGTATGCGAGTTTGGTGTGGGGAATTGTGGGCATGTCCTTACGCTCACAATAATCAAATGTTCCCCACAGCAAGAGAGCCAGACTTCCGCCCCTCATACTCCTTTGAGCTGGCAATAATCCCGAGAGCGTTGATGGCGTCTCCACCTTCGGTTAGAGGAGGCTGAAGTGACTAAATGTGAAGGGTGGAGAAATAACGTTGTCGACGCCTTTGCAGTAACGTCGCTCGGATGGAAGTTCTCCAGATTGCACGCTACAGCTTAAGTGAAAGTGCCGCTTGTAAGGAAGTACTCAAGATAAGAGTATGAAGCAGCTTTAGAGTGTTGGGTGGCCACCACTGGTGTTGGGTATTTCAGGGCTCAAGAAATATATTCGAAACCAAACTAGAACCAAACTAACATTGACAGCACATCGAAATCATCGAACGTCAACGTCAACGTCAACGTCAAGTACATTAGTCTTGGTATTTTCTCTTGGAATCAACTAACAGTTGTTGTATTACCCCAACCGAAAGGCGTATCAACTCTTGGTAGCTTCTTGTAGATGAAACGTTCCTTTTGTGTGAGGGGAACGCAGTGTATAAATCCGGCGCCCAAATCCAGATCTCGGAGATATTAAAAGCAACTCCACAAGTACCTCCTCAGTGGAGAAGGCCCACAAGTCCGGGAAGATGACACTTGGCGCATGAAAGGAATCTAATACAATAGGAAATTGAAACTCCTTTGGCGAGGGGGCTAGATCGAATGGCGTAATTTTTGGGTGGGGAACTTCGATGGCTGCAATAGTATATAAAGGTGTTTGATCCAGGTACTTTTTACCATACTTTCTCTCATATTCAAAGGAAACCCATCATGAGCATCACAAAGAACGAAACATCGGTGTCATACCAGTCGGATATCAGCGAAGAAAATGCTATTACTCTGGTCATCTCGCCTTCCACAGGTAAACCAATCCACATTGGCGGTGAAGACGCAGATGAAGCCATGAAGATTGCAGTTGATTCGGATCTCAAAGATATTGACCCTGAAGAAGACAGAAAATTGGTGAGAAAGATCGATATGTACTTAATGCCCCTTATGTGTTTTCTTTTCTTTTTGCAGTTCATCGATAAGTTGGCCAGTTCGTTTGCATCCATCATGGGGTTGATCCCAGATTTGAAGATGAAAGGTGAACAATATAACTGGACTAGTTCGTGTTTCTACATTGGCTACTTGTTTTTCCAATTTCCTGCTGTCAGACTTTTGCAAAGATTCCCCTTGGGTAAGACAACTTCTGTTTTTATTGTTTTGTGGGGTGTTGTTACCCTTTTACACACGGTTGCCAACTACCCTGGTTTCATTGCTTTGAGAGTCATCTTGGGTATGTTTGAATCTGCAATGACTCCTGCTTTTTCTATCATTACTGGTCAATACTACAAGAAGGAAGAAACCTTTTTGAGAACTGCCTACTGGTATAGTGCAGATGGTCTCGGGATCATTGCCAGTGCTGCTGTCGCTTATGGATTAATGGTCCATTCTGCCCCCACTGACGTTGAAACCTGGAAAAAGATGTACTACATCTGTGGATCCTTCACTCTTGCCTTGGGTTTACTCATGTTCTTTGTGTTGCCAGATTCTCCAGCAAATGCCTGGTTCTTGAACGAGAGAGAAAAGAAGATGGTTGTTGCAAGAATCAGATCCAACCAACAAGGGTTCGGAAACAAGCACTGGAAATGGCACCAATTCAAGGAAGCTTTCACTGACGTCAACACATACATCATCTTTTTCTATGCAATTGCTATGAATATTCCTATTGGAGCTTCCACAGCTTTTGGTTCTATTTTGCTTGTTGAAAGATTCAAGTTCACAGCTGAGGAAACGCTTCTTAGACAAATGCCTTCTGGTGCCGTTGAGTTTGTTGGTTGTATCTTGTTTGCTGCGCTGGCCAAGTACATCAAGTCCCGTCTTCTTGTATCCATTGTCACTGCAGCCATTGCACTTATTGGTTATTGTTTGCTTACTTTTGGAAAAGGAAACGATATCCAATATGGTGGTGCTGTGATTGTTTTGTTATCTGTTGCAGGGTTCATCTGTGTGTTGTCTGTTATCTCTTCTAACGTTGCTGGTCACACCAAGAAGATTACGGTCAGTGCTATGTATATGATTGGGTTCTGTGTGGGGAACTTGGTTGGTCCTCAGATGTTCACCAAGGAACAAGCTCCTCAATACCAGTTGGCTCTTGACATGGTTGTGGTCTTCGGATGTATTTCGCTTGTCACATTGATGGTGTTATATGCTCTGTACCATTATGCCAACAAGAGAAAGGAGAATGCCGACGTGACTGGGTTTGACCACGTTGAAAACATTGAATTTGCTGATTTGACCGACAAGGAGAATCCTTACTTTAGATACTCACTTTAATTTAATATACAGATTGGCGTTGACCGCCATAGAGCTTATACCAGGGTAGTAGATAGGTTAGAAACCAAAGATCTCTTTCATGGATGCAAAAAAAAATTACACCGCAACCAATGGTGGCTAGAAGTGACAAACATCTGACTCTGGGATCATTTGCAATTCGATTTTGTTCAACCACTGGATT
Source organism: Kodamaea fukazawae (assembly GCA_030572255.1). Lineage (NCBI taxonomy): Eukaryota > Fungi > Ascomycota > Pichiomycetes > Serinales > Debaryomycetaceae > Kodamaea > Kodamaea fukazawae. The sequence continues at coordinate 45,541 of JAJLZQ010000003.1, read as the reverse complement.
CCTGTGGGTACAACTCAAGTCACACAACAACTAGCACATTTCGAGGAATACCGCTTGCAGTTGAAGGTGTCTTCGGGCAAAAACTAACCACATCACCCTGGTGATGCGCATCCAGTGGCCTAAGAAGACCCTTTGCGGCGCTTAAATACTTAGAGGAGGTTTCAGACCTGATGATCATTGCTTCCTTATTCACAGGTCAACAATTAGGTTTGTGTTTCAGTCCAATTGTCTTGCCAACTGGCAAGAGTAAAGCGTATCATGCTTGCTATTTTACACTGCTAGGGATGGCTACAGTTTACATGGATAGGCCTACCACAGAAGGTGAACCTAGATCAGCCCAGGAGCTAGCAGCTTGGGGCGTAGACATACCGTCAACCAGCATAGGGCTGCGCATGCTGCAACAAGGCTGCAAAAACAAGGCTGCAAAAGGCAAAAGCCGCATACGGACAAGTTGCATCTGAGGCGACTCCACTAGAGCAAACCTTGCCACGCTGAAGGATATGGCAACCTCAGCACTACCGTCACAAGCTGCCACTACTCCACAAGGTCAGCACTATTGCATCACGAGCCCGTCCATGAACTGTCAACTCCACCACCCTTGTCAATTGCTACGCCAAGACAAGCCCTGGCCGTTTTCAGGTACCTAATTGTTTCAAAATTTGACCCTTGTGAGTCTCGTATGACGGGCCCCTCAGATAGCCTTCACAACGCTGGAGGGCTCGGTCGAGGGACGCTTCGCTTGCATGAGTTGTGCGTGCGACAATCGGGCTATTGTTGTGTGGATGGGCTGGTTCTGTGACACTTTGGCCCATTCCCTGCCACCGGTTGGGCGCAGTCGTACATCCTATCAGATACAGTGGATCGGCCAGAGATGAGCTGCTCCGCCAGCAACTGGCTGGTCACACCAGCCGCTGCCTCTGTCGTACCCACCGTCCCTCACACCGCCGTACGTCGTTTTTTTCCCCCCTAGGCCCCTGGGTTCCGACACCCTCTTAGGTTGCTTGATAGGGGCCAGGCTTGCTGTAGCCAGCAACTGCAACCGCTGAACCACACACACACACTCACTAATGCCACCATAACTGCTCCAATATAGCTGCTTTGACGGCAGAAAGTCACCCTACTCGAGTGGAGCCCATCCATGAACGGCCCTGTGATCACACCCAATCACCGCCGTCACTCTGGTTTTGCAACTGTCACCTTTGTTGTGGTGGGCGCTTCTATAAATAGACACTACTATATATGTCGGTATACATCTCTACATACATATTTAAACCCGATACCATCCCAGGTTAGTGCCTTAGCCATTTTCCACTGCATATAGACCACTGAGTCACACCAACGACCACCGACACTCATTCCGCCCTACCCAGCCTCTAACTTCGGCTTATCATTGTTTACTAAAGTTACCGGTAATTTTTCTTGCGAAAATAAACACAAGCAAATCAACGCCAGTCCCCCTAACCAATCGCTATGTCAGAGGGCTACAATCCTTACAAGAGTGCCAAGCGGCAATCTGTTTACGAACCGCAGAGCCGGGACATGTACCAGAAGTACAACTCACCCAAGATTCTCATCAACGACGACCCGATCGTCCCCAACTATGGCATAGTAGAGCTGATCACCAAGTCCGCTCTGTACAATATGAAGATTGTTGTTGTCGGGGACGGAGGGTGTGGTAAGACCAGTTTGTTGGTGTCGTACTCACAGGGCAAGTTTCCCGAGGTTTATGTGCCCACTGTGTTTGAGAACTACGTTGCTAACGTTGCAACCCCCAACAACAAGATTATAGAGTTGGCCTTGTGGGACACCGCCGGCCAGGAGGAATATGATAGATTGCGGCCCTTGTCGTACCCGGACGCCGACTTGATTTTGATCTGCTTCTCGCTAGACAACGTCACCTCCTTGATCAACGTGAAAGACACCTGGTTCCCCGAGGTGAACCACTTCTGCCCGGGCGTGCCCATTTTGTTGGTGGGCACCAAGTCCGACTTGCTCCACGCCAACCTGGAGCTCGACCCCGACATCCCCATCCAGTTGGCCACCGAAATCAACGCCATTGGCTACATCCAGTGCCTGGCCAAGTACATGTTTAACATTAAGACTGTCTTCAATTTTGCATTAAACCACTTTCAGAAGGAGATGGAGGTCCAGGAACAGTATGAAAAGTCACAGGGCGCCAGAAAGAGACTATCCAAGGTGTTGGGTGGTGGCGGCGGAAGCATGGGCAGCGGCAGCGGCCTCACCTTGCACTCCCACTCGAGGGGCCACCTGAGAAACGTGCTGCTGGGTGGTGCCGTCACTGGAAATAATAGAAGAGGCCATCTCAAAAACACATCCTACGACTCCACCGCCTTGCTCGACCAGCCCTTGACCGAAGATACCTATACAAGAAACCCGTACGGCAACTTCCAGGACTCCCCCGGCGCCTCCGCAGAGCCCACCATCCCACAATCAAAGTACAATGACGACGAGTTTGCTTTCACCAGAGAACACGGCAAGAAAAAGAAGAAAAAGAGGTGTATTATCTTGTAAGCTGTGTGTGTTGAGGGGAATAATGGGGCATCTTGGACTCCTGACAATAGCTGAGTCAGTCAATAGCTTATTCAATGTATGCCAATGCATACCTCACGAGAGTTCCAGTGGATTGTTTTGTATGATAGTTAATGCATTAGAGAACGAATATGAATGATGTAGCCGAAGATGTGGTTTAAGCAGGTTCCCCTAGGCAGTGGCCCACTTGGTGTGAGGGTCTGGGTGTGTTACACTAAGGCCAACAGGTAACTTTTGAGGCCCTAAAGTGTAACCTTACGGCAAAATGGTAACCTTTGAGGCCCTAAGTGTAACCCCAAGGACAAATTGCAACCTCTGAGGCCCTTGTGTGTAATCTAAGGCCAACTGGAACCTTGGAGCCCAACCCACAACTTGCAACTATAGCTCAGTTGAAAACATAAGACTCGCCCAGCCCACCCAGCCCAAATTAACAGAAATACCCACTGTAAACTCATTTCCCTTCAAATATGAAGCAAAAACTGACCGTTTCCAATCCTGGGTTTGAACCCAGACTCACCCGCCAGGTTCCGCATCTCGCCATTTACGAAGCTGCCCCAGTGTATGAGCCCGACAGCTGCAAACCCAGGGGTTGCACGTCGCTGCTCTGTCCCAGGGTGTGCTGCCTAGCCAAAGTAGGCACTCCCACAGATGGTCTGCCGTGTCTCGTAGAGTTTATGTACACCTCCTATTCTGGCTTGGTGTTAACCGTAGTGCCGCTTTAGCCTGTGAAAAAGCCCATGGGGGGCAGTGCTGTGCCCCCTGGCCACACTGGCACTCTCCTATCCAGAATAGCACTGGAAAGGCGGAATCGCCTGCTGGTACTTCGAGGATCACATACCCATGTCTTGACATTGAGAGGACCCTGGGTCCATCGACCGACATGGGGAACATACATTGATCAGCCAATACATTATGCACGCCGTGCTACTTAGAGTGATGGACCTCAAATAGTTCTCTCACGACACCACCACCACCGTCTTTGCAACGTATCATCTATTATTGGATTTTTCAGTGGGTTTCGTTGGATTCTTCACTCCACCACTGTGTTTGCAGCTATGTCTTCCCCGGATTTTAATGAAAAGTTTGAACTTTTCAAAACATCCGAAGGAACTGACCAGTGTATCGTAAAGCCCAGACTAGCCGCCTTCGTCGCATGCCATCTTGCACCATCTAACTGGCAGCACCGCTGGGATCGAACGCCGTAAATCGTGGACACAGTGGTGGAGTGTGTGGGCTGCGCTCCGGTGTTTAGAGTGTCGGCAATGTCGCGACGTCCAAAATCAAGCGCGTGTTTACTCCCACCAAGCATGCCCCAAGAGACTACGCCAACCGGCAGTTCCACAGGAGTAAACCCGACGACTTGTCTAAGAGACCGTGGGAGCACCACGAACTCGGACGACCGGACCATCAACGACGAAGACATCCGATTGCTTCTTTCATACGAGCAAAATCATTTGGGGGATGCAGGCAATAAACTGAACGACCACTACAAGCTGAGACTATCGCCATTCCGGTACAGTCTCCGGTCTAGGCTACTTCCATACGTCAGGTACGAGACGCCCCTACTATTCAAGCTCCAGCAGAAGATGAGAACACCTTTGCTCGACTTCTACTTTGCATGGACGGCCAACTTGGCGCTGCACACCTTCTACGTGCTTATCCTCCCGATTCCCATCTGGTTTGGTGCCGGCAAGTTGACTCGAGATCTCGTCTATGTGTTGGGGCTTGGGATCTACTTCACGGGGCACTGCAAGGACTACTTTTGCTTGCCTCGCCCCAGGTCTCCTCCCGTGCATAGAATCACCATGTCCAGCTACACCACCCAGGAGTACGGGTTCCCGCTGAGTCACTCGGCCAACGCTACAGCCGTGACCTTGGTGGTGCTCTTCAGCATCTTGGAGCACTACGATGCCTTGTTTGCCAGCCCCTACCAGTTCTGGATCCTGGTGGGGTTGCTAGCCACCTACTACTTCTCCTTGATTTTCGGCAGAATCTACTGTGGGATGCACGGCCTCCTCGACATCTTCACCGGCGGCCTCATTGGCTTGGGCTGCTTCCTCTTCAGACATTTCCTTGGCGGTGCCTGGGACCATCTTGTTTTGCAGGAGCTGGCCAGGTTGCCCACGCTGGTTGTCATCACCTTGGTGTGTGCATTGTATTTATTCTTGATTCACATCCATGCGGAGCCGGTGGACGACTGCCCCTGCTTCGACGATAGTGTTGCATTCATAGGGGTTTTGATCGGGTTGGAGTTTGCTCATGTCTTTGCATTCAAGTACCCAAACTACTTTGACATGTTGGACCCAACCTCCATTCCTTACGACTTCCATCAATTTGGTATAGTGAAGACCGTCTTGCGTATCGGCTTGGGCGTCGGCCTAGTGGTGGTCTGGAAGTTCATCCTGAAACCCGTCGTCTTCACCATCTTACCTCCTATTTATAAGATTGTTGGGGTATACCTTCCCAGAAGAAACTTTATCCCAACCGCCTTCAGTCATAAGCTGACCCGTCAAATTAGAAGCGAATCCATTCTGCATGACAACTTGGATTTGAATGGGTTCATCAAGGGCGTCCTGAGGCAGGTTGGCCCCGAGGGCGATATCGATTACTACGAGATGTTGGACTATAAGAATAATCTCTTGAATACCACCGACGACGAACCAGAGGACGACCCAATAGAGTACACTAGCGGCGTCTTCAAGCCCAGATACGACGTGGAGATTGTGGGGCGGTTGATTGTTTATGCTGGTATCACCGTCTCCGCCATATGGGGGTTTGCTATTGTAAGTAGGTTAGTAGGGTTGAGTATATAGAGACGTGGTGACTGTGATTGTGTAGAACAGGTAGGCAATACTTGGATTAAAAGATGACTTTGTTTGTCTGACTTTCTTTGGCTGACTTTCTTTGGCTGACTTTCTTTGTCTCGGGGTGTTAGGACGGTTGATTATCTATTGGTATCACCGTCTCTGCCATATGGGTTTATTATTGTAATTAGGTTAGTAGGTTGAGTATATAGAGGTTGTGACTGTGAGTGTGTAGAACAGGTAGACACAATACTTGGATTAAAAGATGACTTTGTTTGTCTTAGGGTGTTGGGACGGTTGATTATCTATTGGTATCACCGTCTCTGCCATATGGATTTACTATTGTAAGCAGGTTAGAGGTTATGACTGTGAGTGTGTCGAACAGTTAGACACAATACTTGAAATAAAAGATGACTTTCTTTGTCTTGGGGTGTTCCTTGGGACCGTTGATTGTTATACTGGTAACACCGTCTCCGCCGTGTGAGGTTTTGCTATAAGTAGGTTAGTAAGGTTAAAAGACGTGGGCGACTGTGAGTGTATAGATGCAGTTAGATTCAATTTTTGGATTAAAAGATGCCTTTATTTGGTCTCTTAGGGTGCTCTTTCGTTTCGGAGGCAAGTCATTACAAGCCGGTAAAGTTAGTTGGTTTGCCAAGTGGTTGGCCTATGACCTAGTTGGCCGGAAATTTACCAAAGCAAAATGTTGCAGCCACATATACAGACATCTCCAGCAGAGAATGTACATAGGCCAATAAACCCAACAGACAAGCAGCACCCAAGAAGTGTTGGTTCAATGCTTCAAAAATAAGACATTTGGGCCACTTACAACGTACACCAAGCATAACTCCCAATTTTTGAAGTGTGTAAGTTCCGAGTCGATGGAAATATGCCTGAGCCAGCCGTGTGGGAGTTGGGACCTGCTCGGGCAATCTGTAAAGCACTTAGTTCTTCTAAGTGCTGGAAGCACGGAGTTGTGGGAAGCAGCACGGAATTATAGCTGGCTGTGCGGCTGGAGACTTCTAGAAACAAGCACCTTCTGGCCCCCAACACCGAGAACCAGATCAGTAGCCAAGGGCCGATTTCCACGGATATATCCTGTCCCCGCTCTGTCTTTGGGACCCTTATTTTGTGTGTCAGCTAGACGGTGAGCCACTACAGCTATTCTGTATCAGATCCATTCTAGTCCTTTACGGCCCGCACGGCGGGCGCGGGCGATAAAGTCCTGGCCCCGGTTGGCCGATACGTTGTTGCACACGTTGCTGCACAGGGTGTCAAGTAGGGATATCGGTCCTAACCGTGAGGTTAACACTTTTTGCAGTTGCGAGAACCATTGTTCCCATCATTCTGACACGGCTCTGTTGTGGTGCTGCTGCTCCTATTCTGAGACCCTTGTTGTTTGCTGGTCTCTGCGGCTGCCCTGGCCCCAGGCAGCCACTTTTGGGGCTCGGGTAACGAGGTGAAACGGCCATGCCCCCACAGCATATGTATCGGGCTGAAATCGGAGGACGGCTGCACAGATGAGCACCGAATTCAGCGTAGCGAGAGATGTCCCGAGATGCTCTCGGCTATAGAAATTGCTGTGGAATCTAGAACACAGACACTCCCACCGACCGAGTGGTCGAGCTGGGACCGCATGTTTTGTATCATATGTTTGGTTTGTGAACCGCTGCATTTGTCCGGATCAGGACTTTGTACTGCTGCTGCCGCTGCTGCTTGTGGTGCTGCTCTTCTAGTTTGTGAATCAAGCGTACAGTTGCTCAAACTTATATGAAGGCTCTCCCAGAAAATACCATGTCATACAGCATTCCTTTTCTGGAGAGGGGAGCTGTTGCAGAACGTTAAGGTGGGAAGGCACCTCAAGCTCGGAAGGGCCGACCTCCCGTATGTGAGAGACGGGGTGCAGGCTGGTTCCGCCCCAGGCCCCCGTTGGTTGAGTTGAATCTCAACATGACAGCTTCAGTGTGCAGTGGATAAAAGCCTGCGGCTGCCCCGACAAGAAAGTGGTTCCTTTTGCACTCCCACGTATATGTGGAGTCGGCTGCCGTGCACTGATCTGTGCTGTCTTACTCCCGACACAAGGCTACTTTAGCCAATCTTTGTGCATTCTCCGAGCCTTGACGTAAGTGACACAGCTGTTCCTCTCGTGTGCATATTCGTCTAGCTGCGGTAGGCACAAGCCCAATGCAGAGGAGCTGCAACATTACCTGCAAGATGTCCTGGGAAATGCCAGGAGGCCACCTCGCCCTTGACGTTATTTTGCTACTCTCAATTCCCGGCATTCCTTACGTGGGCTGATTGTCTGCTTCTGAAACCCATAGTCCTGGCCGCCGTGGTGCGCTACTGGGAGCGGCTCTGGGACTGGTGGTATGGCGATGTGGAAACGAGCTTGTAGAGTGAAGGGGCAACCTCTTAAGGAGTGGCTGGCGTCTCCTTGCAATGTTGGCAAGTAGAGTGGGCGTTTTTTGTGGCCGTTGCAGAGTTGTACTGGTGTTGAGAAGAAAGTGGTGGAAACGACGAGAGCTGGACAGGGATTCAGAGACTTACAAGTACCACAGGTGGGAAGTAGAGTGTAAGAGGTGTGGGAGTTGAAGTAGAAGTGGTTGGCTAGTTGTTTAGAACTTGAAGGCATTTTTTGGGCCCGGTTGTTGGTGTCTTTCTCCTTGGTGGGTAGAAGAAGTAAGGCTTGCAAAGTGGACCGGCCATTAGCCGGAGAGTAGGCCAACCACCACAGGAGCAAGAATTATGGCTAGTGATGAGACAGAAGAAACGTCTGGACGCTATTGGCAGTGTTTTATTAAGAAAGGGGGAGCCTTGTGGTGGGCAAAAGCTTCCTTAAGGAATCCTCAAACTTATAGGCCCCTAAATCCAGCAGAAGTAGTAATGATTTTACTAGCTCAACTACTGAATTCCAGCCATAGGCCTACTGGCAACCACTCCTTGCTTGTTTTGTATTCATCATGCTCTTAAAAGTCCTGAAAAGGTTGTATTTTGTAGTCCAACCGCCATCAACAAATGGCGAAGTAGTGACTTCACAAGACTTTGCCTCACCCCCCAGCGGCTGAAAAGCACCAGCAGTCAAAACCCTGACCCCATAGTACACAAGCTGGCTAGTTTGAAAGCCGCCGTGTAGTATTTAATAGATATTAGGATCCCTAGTTTCCCTGAAATTCGACCAAAATCGTCAAGAGGAGCCCAACTTCATTATTCTAGAAAGGGCCGCATGTTACCAGAGCCACCACATTCAAAAGAGTTGGAGTAGATGAAAGAGAAAACAAGACTGAAATTGGGAAATGGGAAGCAAAGAGGAAGTCACTCTTTTGGCCCCCGTACGTGGTACCGGGGCCTAACGCCCGCCTCTCGAATTGGGCTGTATTTGTGTGCCCTAACTTCCCAAAAAGCGGCACTCGTGAAGGGTTGCCAACAGAACAGGAATATCCAGCAGTGGCATGTATGTCACTGGCAGTCTTCATAGACATACTAGAGTCTCTTGGGACTACCGTAGTTTGAAAAGCGGGCACACCCAGGACAAGCGGCCAATTTTACGTTATTGGTGCCGATTGCGTGGATTTGGCAAAGACCCTCCCATTGCAAGGCATCCAGAGCACAACAGCACAGCAATTGACAACAAGACGATGGCGTTTGGCGACCGCCTACCTTAGAGAAGAAGAAGAGCACGCTTGCAATGCAGCTTTCTTAAAGACGGCCAACGTCAAGTTTTGGAGGTTGGCCAACAAACATTAGCAGACGGCGAAGCACCAGTAAAAACCCAAATACCTGGAAAAAAAGGCAGAAGAAAGGGCAGCCGCCTTCACTACCTGCTTGAGGGTGTGGGGGCAACCTAGTATCATTCCTTGCTACTTTGGTTGGTGAAATTGGCTGCACGTACCGTTACGTTTTTGACTAAAAGCTTCCCTTTTGAGCAACAGTCAAGTAGAGACGGAGGAGGTGTTGGCCGTGTGCGCCAGGACATTAGGAGCAACGCCAGGCCAAGAGCAAAGCACGGGCCAGCAGCAAACGTGGAGGAGCACGGCCTTGGCGGCCCCACGGCCCAGCAGCTTGCCTGGCCGAGCCTCCGCATAAGGCAAAGAGAACAATTACCCCTTCCGTCGAGGTGGCTCAGAGTAACAGCCGGACTTGCTATTGCAGTAATTCACCCCATTGCCAGGCAACCATCTGGGACTAGATTCATCTGTGAATGAGAAGAGCCGTTTCGGGAGTATTTCCTGGCATCTGTAGAACAACTAGAAATCGGCTTGCTTTACTGGGGTATCCATAGGGGCTGCGAACTCGGGGGTGCCATCGTTTGCTCGGTCAGACATATCGGGTAGGAAGTGAATATACGAACCAAATTGCTTTCTTGGATGATACCAGCCAGATGTAATTACGAGACTCCAGCTTATCTCCCCCAATACCCAAAAGGATGAGAGGTGGGGGCGCTTCGTTTTTGGAAGAGGCTTGTTACGTCATTTGCGGCCGCAACCTCTGCGGCCCGCGGAGCGAATTGCAGCCCACCCAACGACTCTTCACTCTAGACGTCAATTATTAGCCCAACATGTCCCCCGGAATGTAGAAGAGAGACCCCACGGAGTAGATAAGAGATTGTTGTTCGTAAAACCACCACACAGTCTGTTCCGGATGCAAAGTCTGCACGGTGGGCCCAAGCGAAAATTGTGGGTTGCAGAGGTGCAGCGTTAGGTTGCAAAGTCTCGGGCCCACGAAATGTAGAGACCCCAGGCAACATCTCCACACAGAAAAGAGACGTTTCTGGGTAGGGGCATGCCCCGAAGCTCAAGATGGAGACGACTGGGGCCGATTCCGGAGCACCAGTGGTAATGGCCAGGGCCGAGACTGTTTCGATATGCGAGGGTGAGGTGCAGCGTTCGCAGCCTTCCCCCAAAGCCCAACGAACGCACAATTGACGCTAGGCCAGTTCACCGACCATGGCAGTACAGGTGAAGCAGCGTATGGATCATGTAGGTCGCCTCACATTCCCCTGGTACCTGCGTATCACTTTGAAAACTGAAACCCATTTTGACTTTTTGTCAAGGGCCCTCCATTTCCGACAAAAACCGAGCATGGGCCCTGGCTTTCCCAATTGGAACTTCGAGGCGATCCAAACATACGCAAGTGAAGAAGCATAATTCGGCACCATAAATTCCCCCTTTGTCGAGTGGGCAGAAGACTAAAGTTTAGCCTTGTGGTTGCAAGAGGTCCCAGCATAACCCTGGAGATCTCCCCTCATGCATAGAACATTCAGCATATATTACAAAGTGTCAAAGTCATTGTTGCACTCGTCAACCATCCTTCTACATCCTACTACCCTTGCTACAGCATGCTGGTTGCCTTAAATCTTAGGCAGTACCTTACATATATAAAACAAAAAAAAAATACTCCAAAGCGAACACCCTGCCCATTTAAAGTTGATAACGAGGATGTTACAACGGGCGGTCGAGGATGGTCTGGGTACGTCTTTCCTCATCACAATGCTAGATGAAGCCGCGCCTAACCAAACATGACCCCAAAAATAGCTTTCTTCTGCCTGTCCCACATTCTGACACAACAACACACCATAATTGCAAAGTAGCTTGTTTCAAAAGTCACCACCACAACCAACCCATCTAATGCCGGAGTCTTTTTTTTTTTAGATATTTTTTTTTGTCTTATATGACATTTTTTTTATATAGGTTAGGATTCGCCAGTTGAGCAGAGTTGGTTAAGTCAATTTTTTTTAAAAAATAGGGAAGGAGAGATATCCTTTTTGAAGGGAGGGGATTTGATGATCCCAGTATGAATAGTTATAATGAACCAAGTAATCCAGCAAATAACCAACGATATCAAAGCGAGGACTCTCTAAAAGAGATATACAACCAGTTGAACGGGTTGAGCAGTCAATTGAGTACCAACCTGGACAAAGTACAGCAGTTAGACTTGAAAATCGAGTACATCAATGACAGTATTAGCGGCTTGAAGAGGGGTGTCGAGAATCTCCAGGAGCAAATGGTCATGAATCCCATCATCCCCAGCCAGATAACAGGCTACCAGAGTAAAATGGTGGAGGTGTTCAACAGGCACATTTACAATTTAGGCAAGGAGATTGAATTGCTTGCTGAGCAGAGTGCCGAGACCGCGGCCGCTGAGGGCGACCACCCAGAGGCGGACGCCTTGTATGAGGGCAACGACGAGCAGGACCAGTCGCAGCAGCCGCAAGATCACCACCACCAGCTCCAGCCCCAACCACTGGGTCACCAACATACCCACGATAACCACACTCAACAACAACAGCAAGCCCACCACAACCGCTATGAAGACATCCCAACCCCCGCATCCCCCTTCATGCCCAATAAATTTAATTTCGACATAAACTTCCAAACTCCAAAAGGGTACCCCGGCCAACAGCTCCAATTTGACATTCAAAAACAGAAACTACAATCAAATCTCCTTCAACAACACATCTCCACACACGATATGAGCTTTAATATGAACCCTCTATCCACCTCTCACGCCACGCCCCTCATGGGAACCAGCCGTCCCCAGCCGTTGGCTGCGAATGTGGTTGCAAATGCGAGCTACATGATGCTGCGAAATGACCAACAACAACAGCAGCCCCAACAACAACAACCCTCACAGCTCTCGCAGTCCTCACAATCGTCTCTGAAGTCCCAACGCCAAAGATTCTTTACAGAGGACATTGTCCAAGACATAGAAGACGACCCCCTAAAACTAAAGAAAAGAAGAAAAGGTGCTGATAGGAAAACAAGCGCGAGCACCTCTAGTGGAACCATCTCAACTCGTCAGTCGTCCATCGCCAGTGGCTCCAGAACGAGCCTATACTCGGCCCTAGGCGAAGACTCAGACATACCTGTCTACAAGTTGGAACGGTCCCTCAAAAGTATTTATGACATTTGGAAGGAGTACGAATACGGTCTTAACGACAAACCTCCATTGCGGATGTTGGAGGAGAAGTTTGGAACAAAGTGGAGAAACGAAACAGAACTGAGAACCTTCTTGAGAAGGAAAAAGATATACGAAGCAATAGAGTGTGGAAAAAGGAAGGGCTTGAGTGAAGAGGACGTGATTGACGACTTAGAAAACTACAGGAGTTTCGAGGCGAACGGTGTCTTGAAAAAGAGACCCCTACTGTGGCTATGTCAGAACGTCCCTGAAAAGTATTTGAGATGAAAAAGTTTGGTTTAGAGGCTGTTTATAGAGTGTTAGAATGTGTAGTATATGAACACTAGTATCAATCTTGTGTTGGTGCCCTATACTTGGTGTACACAGAATATGTTTCCTATTTCTCGGGCTTCCTCCCTGCCCCACAAACACACAAACAAGAGTTATAATTCGAGGGGGTGCAAATCCCCCACCGTTTCATTTCCCCAATTTCAGAGACGTCTTTTGCGGCGGACTCTCCGCTTGTGTTACCACCAATGTTGGCAAGTGCAAGAATACTACAGCAAAGCATGGTATTAAAATCAATATGGGGATTTTGTGTTAGACCTGCCAAGGAGGTATGCTTGGGGTTACGAGACGCCAATCTGATATCCAAATATTCAGCTGCATTTTGTTTCATAGCCGGTACGCCATCCGAGGAAATCCCGATGTTTCGTATATTCCTGAGTGTTTCATCTTGCTGGCCCACAGGACCTGACGTACGTGGAAATCATCCGATGCCTGCTACGGCTAGAGGGGTCATCTCGCAACAGCCCCACGTACTGGCTGCAACTTCCTGGCTGCACCACCCGCTACTTTAGCCAAGCAAACATATCAAAAGCAAGTTTTCGCTTATTTTGTTTTTGTGGGAGCCAAGGTGAAACGGAGCAAGTCCTGAATTCGAGTCCAACATGCCTTATAAGATATCAACCAGGTATATATAGACATCGACATCGGAATCAACTTTTGTGTAGGCCAGTCGGCATGTACTTATTCGGTGTGCTGCGCAAGGAATTCCATGACATGTGAAGAGGATTATTAAGCATCCAAAACACTGATGTCACATCTGACACAGGAGGCTACAGGTGATTACCAAAGCACCGAGTTGCGAATCGGGCAATGCTAAGAAAACCGTATCTTCCATGTAGAAATAAACGTATATCTATGACCAGTTGGCCCGAATAGTTGCAGTCATTGCCGGAGTTCGGAGAGCCTTATAGGCAGAGTACTTAGGCGTCTCAAAATCGCACCCAATCAAGCTACGGACAAGATGCTCAGAAACCCGAGACACCGCCAAAATACCCACCTTCCTGGCGAATATAGCACCGGTTGCCGAAAAGTCCGGCTGATCATCTCCACACTGGCCCCCGTCGTTTCTCGACCAATGTGCCTAGATCGATCTTGGTTCGGTTTCAAATGTTAGGACGACCATTGCTTGCAGCAAGTCATGGGGGACTAGTTACCACTTCAACCACGATGCTTAGAGCTCTAGACAAACCTTATGCAATCTATTTCTGCTCGTTGTGCCCCAATTGTTTCTCCTTCGCCAACGTTGTTGGGATAATAAATGAGTGTTGGGAGCACTTTGCTTGTCGATAAGCGGCAGAACAGTGGTTCAGCAGCACCTGCCCAGTCCGAGTAACCTTCTTTCCGGCTACCGAGCTATTAACACGGCAATGGCTCAGATTTCACGGCGATGGCGCAGTTCTCACGGCCACTTGTGAATCAACTAAAGCCGTGCTCCATCAAGTTGCAAATGCGCAGCTGCTGCGGAATACAGGAGAATGCCTCTCAGCGAGCTAATTACAATGTAGACCTGTTCTAGGCCGAACCCAACAACAACAATAAACCCGCCTCTCTGCTATTTTTGTTCCTCAGCTCATCTCCAAGTCCGCTTCACAGTTTTAGCACATCTCCAAGACCCTTGTTAAGATGCGACTCTAATCGGACTTGTGGCTTACCTATTTCAGCGCTCTGATTCGTTGATCCAAGAAAGACGGTTTCCCCATATACTGCTCTTATCTTCGTGGGGAAGTGCCTAGTAAACTTCTAACAGCAATACAAGAGAGTCTTTGATTTACTACAACTCTCACCGGATGTAGAAAGCTTACTTAGGGCAGCTTCTGCTATTCATCCGTCACACATAACGTTTGGCTGCTACGGAAAAATTACATCAGTAATGCTCCATCTGCCGAACCAACGGCCAATTTCTAGTTAGTCACATTTCCAATGACATTGACACAGCGCTGGGTGGGTACACTCCACCGTCTGTGCTCGTCTCTTCAACGCATCTCCAGTGCTGGAGCTTCCACTTGTGCTGTGCTGCCGCAGACATCGAAGGTTTGGTTTCAAAAAACGCGATGGCTTCAATTTTTATCCATAATGACTATGACTACCAACGAGACAAACAAGCGACCTGTGGATGCCCCAGTCCAGCAGCAACGCAAGAAGTCGAAGGACAGAAAGTATAAGGCCAAGCAGGTTGACCCAACTTCCCCTCTCGGTGTTTTAGAGCATGAGATTCAGACCATTTTGGCCAAGTATGAATTGAAGAAAGAGGACATCACCAACAACATCAAGGGTGTCTTGAACGACAGCGAGATCGAAGCCATCTACCACAGAAAGCAGAGCGACGTCAAAATTATTGAGTTGTTATCGAACGGTGACGGTGTAGCTCTCATTCCACACCCCGAAGATGCAAAGCACCAAGTTGTTGTTGTTCCATTTGGTCTTCCAGGCGACGTCTGCGAGATCAAGGTCTTCAAGACCCATCCCTTGTACGCCGAGAGTGACCTCCTTAAGGTGGTTGAACCACTGGATTTGCGTAAGGATGAAATCATCAAATGTAAGTATTTCGGCAAGTGTTCGGGATGCCAGTACCAAAACGTCGAGTACGCCAGCCAGTTGAACTTCAAGAGACAAACCATCGAGAATGCATACAAATACTACGCCCCAGAATTAAGTTCCACTAGCGGTGCTTTGCCAAGCATCTTGGAGACAGAGCCATCTCCTATCCAATACAACTACAGAACCAAGTTGACACCACATTTCAACCTCCCATACAGAAAGACAGGAGCTCAGTTGGAGTACAGACCCAGCTTAGGTTTCGGGACCAAGGGAAGACCTACTTGGAGACAAGTTGAGGGAGAAGGAAGTATTTTGGATATTGAGGAGTGTGTTATCGGTACTTCTATCGTGAACAAGGGTATGTCGAACGAAAGAGCCAGATTCGAAGAAGGATACAAGAACTACAAAAAGGGTGCCACCATCTTATTGCGTGAGGATACTATAGAGGGAAGTGCTGCCACCGAGGGATCATCGGACCCTTCGGGGGAGATCACCGTTGAGGTCAGCACTGTCAACGACGCCACCTTGTACAAGACCTGTGCTACTAATGCCAGACAAGTGGTGCATGAATATGTCAATGGGTACTCGTTTGAGTTCTCTGCCGGAGAGTTTTTCCAAAACAACAACCTGATCTTGCCAGCAGTCACCAACTACGTGAAGAACCAGTTGCTTATTGACGGCGAAGGGGAGAGATACTTGGTTGATGCATACTGTGGATCTGGATTGTTTTCTATCACCTGTTCCGACAACGTGCTGAAAGTCATTGGTGTCGAAGTGAGTGCAGACAGTGTCAAGTTTGCCCAGAGAAATGCTGAGATCAACGAGGTTGAAAATGCCACCTTCATTGTTGGTAAGGCAGAGAAAATCTTTGGTCTGATCGACACTCCAGCAGACAGAACCAGTGTGATCTTGGACCCTCCTAGAAAGGGTTGTGATGAGGTCTTCTTGAAGCAGTTGGCAGAGTACGGTCCTGCAAAGATTGTCTACATTAGTTGTAACGTCCACTCACAAGCCAGAGACGTGGAATGGTTTGTCAAGAACAGCGGAAAGTACGTGGTGGAGTCTATAAAGGGTTTTGACTTCTTCCCACAAACACACCATGTTGAAAGTGTTGCGGTATTGGTGAGAAAGGAAAACTAAGAGCTGTGGCTCGTAAATATCTAATAGAGAATGTAACTATTGCTTTTTGTAGAAAGTAGACTCTCACGTCGACAGATGCTGCAACTAGGGACGTGTGGCGACTGTCGTTGCTTCACTACACTATCAAACAGCGTCTGCTGGTCACATATATGCAGGATTTGCAACCAAAGTCCTAGCAAACTGAATAAGCAGCACACAAGAAAGGTTGCAGCACAGTGTTGTCCGCGTGATAAGCAAAAAGCAATAAAGAGGTAAAGTCTAGTTGATTGATAGCATCGGTGGGCTAAACGTGTCATCTACATGGTACATGGGGCGTTGGTTACATTTACAAACTTGCTCTTGTTCTTAAAAAATCACTAACTGAATCTTGCAAGACGATAGATCACGCTATCAACTCTAAGTTTCTGTTACTTTAGGATGGCATTATCAGCTGGAGCTCCACTCTAGGCTCTTTCAAACGACCTGGCTAAGAGTAAACTAAGCTTATTTAATCACAAAAACAAGAATACAAGAGTCTTTCAACTAAACAACAAATTTAAAGTCAAATTTGAGCTGTTTGATACAGTTGGTAGTATTGTACTTCCAAATCCTTAACGTATACACATGCTTCTTCGACATTTACGAGGAATGATTCTCATACTAGCTGCGTAGTGTGCTCTATGGGAGGCCTTCACTCGCTAGTTCCAAATTATAAATAACTAACATAACCAAAGATCCTCAAGTCATACCATTTAAAGGGCCATATCAGCATATACCTATTGGTGTGCTTCAATAGTCTCTTCCCTACAATTGTACGGTTCCATAAACCACTTGTGTGCAAACCCTTTGTGTAGCTTATATGCAAACCGGCCGAGACTGCGGATGCGGTTTCAATACTAAAAAGTAGGGCTCCAGCCCTGGTCAATATGCACACCCAAAAATTCTCTAACCCGCAGAGGAAAAATTTATATCACCAAAATTTTCAAAGTTTCATCATCTATATACAACAGTCAAAATGGAAAACGACAAAGGTCAATTGGTATGTACCACGAAACGCGCCGTGACACGGGATTTATGTTGAACGAACCAACGATGGAAAGACGAACAAGATTAGAATAGTGGGAACCAAGTCAAGTCGAATCCTGGTGTTTTGTTGAAGAATTTTTTACTAACAGACTTAGGTTGAATTGTACGTCCCAAGAAAGTGTTCTGCTACCAACAGAATCATCAAGGCTAAGGACCACGCTTCCGTCCAAATCAACATTGCCAACATCGACGAAGAAGGTAGAGCCGTCAACGGTTCTAACACCACCTACACTTTGAGTGGTTACATCAGAGGTAGAGGTGAAGCTGATGACTCTTTGAACAGATTGGCTCAACAAGACGGTTTGTTGAAGAACGTTTGGTCTTACTCTCGTTAAGAGTTATAGGTTAACTAGTGTCTAATATATGTATATTTAGGGAAGTGTAGAACCACCCCGATGTGGTGTCAAGATTGAAGGATAGAAACAGCGGGTAAGAGAGGAATCGATCAGCTACAGCCTGGCCAACAGAGCGGCGTGTATGTGTCGAACTATGATGCGTGTCACAGCATGAGTTCCACAGAAGCGTTGATCCCAGCGGACGCGGTGGACTCTCTTCTCGCATGAACTCGACACTCACCTCATCCAGCTTTCAAGAGGAGCCCCTAATGCACAAGAAGATACGTGGTGAAGTTTAGCCTTGACTCAACTAACCATTCCAAAGTGTATGTTTTTATGGGTGACAGTATAAGACAGTTGAGGAGATTATCTGCCAAAAAGAAGATAGTCAGGTAGCACGAAAGTCCCACCAGTCATCCCATTTTTGTAGCAAAAGCAGTTGAGCACTATGATTTGGAAGTTAGGGTGAAGATAAATCAATTAATGTATCGTCAATTGCACTGGCTTGCAGATTTGGTATGATGGGCCTATGAAGTTCAACTCGTTGGAGACACAGATTTAAGTTCTCATACGAATATGTAGCCTTTTGGCTATTTCACCATTGGACTGATATTGAAAGTTGAGGCGACGTTAACAGGAAACCAACAACACTTTAATTATGCATTCCAGCTGCCGAATTAGATGTTCAACTCCGGTACATTGCCAACAAAGTCTACGATGAAGCTCAACAAAACATATTGAACGAGACATTTGACATGACGATGGTTATTGGCGACTGATGATCTAATTGTAAGTTAATTGCCTATTCACCCAGGATTAATAGGACTCATTCTTCTGAATGAAGTGCCGTAATGCTTTTTAAAATACAGTTGATTCATAAAAACGTATTATTAAAGGTGAGGTTATTAGTTGTTGATGGAGAATGAGGTGCCTGTTAGGTGGTGGCACATCAGATATGCTTGCTAGGTGTTTGGACGTAAGATAGCCTACTGTAAGCTTTAAAGTAAGTAGTTCACCTATTTAGTAGAACGGCACTCAATATGAAAGAGATTTCTTATTTTCGTGTTTAAAATTTGCAGCCACTGGTGATGCTCCTCAAAATGGTGAACCCAGCAATTACTAATTCGGGTTACTTCCTGCAACAAGGAAAGCTTCCACAACAGAACTACAAAGTGCAATAGACAAGCTCATTCCAGGTGTATTAATACTAGCGTAGGAGAGAACTCAACCAAAGCTAATCAGACTAGCTGATTAGTATACTATTTTAGAGCTTCACTTTGGCGACTTACATCAACAAAGCAGCAACGAGACCAGCTGCAGCAGGCAAGACACCAACCATACCTTGGGCAGCACCGTTCTTGGAGCTAGCGCTGGTGGCAGCAGCACTAGCAGAAGAGGCGGCAGAAGTAGTGACAGTAGTTTTAGCAGCAGTCGAGGCGGAAGCGGCGCTGGCTGCTGCCTTGGTGGCAGCAGTGGTAGCAGAAGTTTTATCAGTAGAGGTGCATGTTGTATCTCCTCCGTAGCCGTCTGCTCTTTTTGCTGGAGCATCGGCCTCCTCGACTGGGGCAACATGAGCGGTGACAGTAGCTAAAGCAGCAGCCAATGTGACGATGGTAGTGTATTTCATTGTAGTTAAGAAGGTTTGATGTGAATTGATAGAAACCAAATTAGAGGAGAAACACTGGCAATTTATACAATTGCTGAAGCCCAAGCGGAGGCTGCTGGTGGGTGAGTACTTGCGTAGAAGCCCCTCACGTTTGGTAACAAAGTAGCAGCCACTTGCACTATACGATGGCCGATCTTTTGACGCTAAAGCCATTCATTTGCAGCTATTTGGAAAGAGGCGAAGCGGAATTGGGAGGAGAAGGTTGTAGTCGAGTTTGTGCCAACTAGGTTAATAAGCTTTCTACCCCGAAGCTAAAGAAAAGCAGCCAAGTCTTCCTTTAAACTCTAAACGTAAAACGTGCAACGTGCATGTTATTACCTGGCCCTATCAAGCCAGTTCTACAGGATGTTCTGTTTCTGGTGGTCAGTTGCTGGTTTGTCAAAGCCTGCCCGTCAGTAGTCGGTTAAAGCCTGGTCAGTTGTGTGCTTCGCCTCCACACAAGACATCCGGCACGGAAGCGTGGAAGCAAGCAGCAAATCAGCCTCTCCGAACTTTGAGCTTTGCAAAGTAGGGGCCCAACTTAATTATGCTTAGAAATAGAAGACGGCACTGGGCACACATAACATGCCACTCAAAAATTGTTTAGCACTGGGTACTTAACTTGGCGGCCTTTAGCCCACGCTCAATTCCTCTGACCTTCTTTGGTAAAAGGCTTATTGCAGAGGCACGGAACGGATAGACCTTTTCAGCCTCTCAGACTTCCCTGAGACAACCAAAGGTCGCTTCGGCTACCCCTCATGGGGGGTTCTGGGGCTGTCATGCAATTTGGAACCGTCGGTGGCTTCTAGGAGGGACAAAGTGGTGGTTTGTTCGATTTGTCTCTAGCTTCTAGGAGGGACCCAAGTTGGCGGTTTGTTCAATTTTGCACCCACATCACTCAATTGGGAAGGCATGTGCACTCGCCATATCCAAGCTCACATTGGTGGATAGCCGCCGTTCTAGGCTAGCAGGGAGAGCTCCAAACAGTTACATGCGGAGCACTTCATGTGGAGCCATGTGGCTGTGCCTGGACTCTGGGTACGGCTACAGACTGATCGTTGGAGACAAGGCTCATTCTCTAATTCCGCAGGGCTTACGTCAGCAGCTTACCTAAGGGCTGCTGCATTGGGATTTCCGCAAAGGAAAACAAAGCAGCAAGTGGGAGCATCTGCTATATAAAGGGATGCCCCGCTGCCCGAACGGATTGGGCGAAATTTCAGTCAAAAGTCACGATGAGCTGTGGCAGACGGTGATTTCAGATCTTGCCAATCTAAAGGCTGCAGCGCAGCCATATTGCGAGCGGCCAGAGTTCCCGCTCCGTTTGTTTTGGCCTCGCGATGCAACAACCTCTCGCAAATCCTCCAAATTGCAATTTTACCCTAGGTACAAACACAAACACCGACGGAACCGAAAACGCCTCTCTGGAGGCCTCCATTTACGATAAGTCACTATCAGTTTGTACCTCGTTTGGTCTTTGTTTGAAGATAGGTACACTTTTTCCCAGCGTAGGCACTTTGGGGGTGGGGCTCTCACTTCAGGTACCGCCCAAGCGAGAGGACGATATACGTAACTCGCCTGCTCTGCCCACGATATACGCCCGTTAAAAAAAAAAGTAGCAGTAGCAATGAGCTGGGTGAGATCCGGTGCTTGGCAGCTTGTGTGTGGGCCCTCTGTTTTCTTCTTACTGCGTTAGTTCGGCGAGTTCCCAATTGGGCCTACACAAAATCCCCGGAAAGTCCGTGCATTAATTCCCATCGACCCATACTTAAAACCAAACATCTCAAACAGATAAGCTGGGAGCCACAACCGGCACCCCGGGCAGATGACTAGCCCCCTGGTGACTCCCCAATTGCAAGATTGGCTGATTCACTGTGCACCCGCACTCAAATAGCGTACCCCATACGGACTCCATGTCGCTTCCCACCTCGAAGCTCGGGGCTACTCCGGACTCAAAGAGACCGGAGGAAGTGTCACAAACCTAAAAATAATACATACCAACAAATTTTCTTAACGAGTATATAAGGGGCCAGATTGTCCCAAGATTAACCCTGTAAGGCCTTTTTTTTTAGTAGGAAGGATAGCAGATGTCTGCTATATTTACGTTGTTATACGACCCCAGCTACATTGCTGGGGCGCTAGTGGTGGGGGCGCAATTGAAACGGCTCCAGCCCGCCAATGTGGATATTGGTCTTTTGTTGGCAAATGAGGAGAGCTTCACGTTGAGCCAGGTCAAGTTGCTCGAGGAATATTTCAAGGTTGTTCCTCTTTCAACCTCGTTGCACTCGGAGGCCTACCAGAAGTTGGACGACAAGTTGGGCAGACCCGAATTGGCGCAAACTTACGACAAGGTACACTTATGGGGTTTGCCTTATCACACAATCTTGTACTTGGATGCTGACACCTTGCCCATTGTCAAAAGCGACAAGCAGCTGGTTTTGGACTTGCTTGACGTCGAGTTCCCGGTGGGCACCATCATGGCTGCGCCAGACTCGGGTTTTCCAGACATTTTCAACTCGGGTGTCATGGTGTTGCATCCCAACCCTCGAGATTTGCAGGAGTTGATCAGGTTGGCCAAATCCGGCGAACATGCAACCTTTGACGGTGCTGACCAGGGTCTTTTGAATCAGTACTTCAACGCAACCCCGGATTGGGTTCAGCAGATCAAGAGTGGGGGAGTTGGCAAGTCAAACTGGGTCAAATTGCCCTTTTTGTATAACGTGACTCCACTGTTGCAGTATGAATATCTACCAGCATTTGATCATTTCAAGGATGACATTAAGTTAATTCATTACATTGGCCCTCAGAAGCCGTGGAGGGTTCCCGTCAACAAGTTTTCAACCAAGACCCACAGAGACTGGTGGGACGCATGGGTCGACGAGTTTGGTCCCAGTATCGACGCCGTAGTCAACAGACTGTTCATTGAAGAGCTGGTACCTCTCGGTGAGTACCATGAGAGTGCTGAGCAAGATGGGGATGCCCATGACCTGCACCAAGAACCGGAACATCACGAGGAACACACCGAGGCTGGCCATTACGCTGAAGACAACCACCAACAAGACACCCATTGCACCCAGGAAAGAGCAGAAATGGACTACTTGGTCAACCCACACAACTACAGCTCCATACCTGACACCATTATTCACTCTGAGGACTCTCAATGGGATGCCACGAGAGAACCACCTCCAGCCCACGAAGAGCATCACCATGAAGAGGAGCACCACGCTAGTGCTTTGGAGGAAGGTATGAGGCTGTTTGTGAACCAATGGGAGATTGAGGAGGAACAAGAGGTGTACGAGGAGCATGAGCACAATGAGCAGCGCCATGAGCATTACCATGAGCACCATCATGACCAAGAGCACCATCATCATGACCAAGAGCACCATCATCACGACCACCAAGAGTACCACCATGAACACCATGAACATCAAGAACACCAACACCAAGAGCACCAGGACTACAACGACCCCCACCACCACGACTCCCACCACCACCAACCCCACCACCCTCACCATGATCGAGAGCTCAGTGAAGTTTTACCACAAGAGCAAGATCACCATGAGGAAGTGGCAGCACCGGTAGTGGAACTCTCTCCATCCTTAGGATTTTTCAGACATGTGCCTGCAGAAAGAGTGTTTGACGATAGCAACGACTACTACCCTCACCACCGGTTGCAACAACAGCCGGAAGAGGACGAATTTGCAACTACAAGCCAAGTCGAAAATGAAGAGCAAGCAGAGGCCGAATCCTCCGAAATCGCAGTGGAAGAGTCCATTGACGAACAGGAGGAGAGAGAAATCGAGGAGATCTTGGAGGAGGACCACGAGCTCGAGGTGACAAAGTTGTTTCCATGGGAGTTCAGAGACCGCCATGCGGCCGAAAGAGTGTTCTGATACAAGTTATGAATGGTGTTGAGAGTTTTAAGCTCTGAATGGTTGTTTCACGGGAGTTTGAGGTAAGCTCCGACTAGTTGTTTCATGGGAGATTGAGGTAAACTCCGACTAGTTGTTCCATGGGAGTTCAGACCGCCAGCCGAGTGAGTTTCTGATGTAAGCTGTGAGCAAGTCACTCCATGGGAGTTCCAAGTTTTGAGGCAAGCTCTGACAAAGTACTTCCACTGGAGTTCAGAAATCGCCATACGGCTGAGAGAGTGTTCTGAGGTAAGCTGGGCCGGCCACGGCCGCCTCACGAGAGGAGAGTCTGCATCGCAGTTTGATTACCCACCGACTTAAAAGAGTATTGCAGCTACCAAAAGTCGGTTATTTTTTATTCCTAAATGTTTTATTGCATTGTTTATATTCATTCCCTTTTCAAAAAGTTAATTTTAATCTCTTTCTACTTGTAGTTTTGTCAACAATAGAGCGGCTCGCTATGGGTGCAAATTTTCGGTGGGCCGAGATCTTCTACAATACCACAAAGGCCGGAGGAACCTGGCCCGAGCCACAGAAGCAGCAACACAAGAATGTTCACTGTGCGTGTGTGTGTATGTTCTCGGGCATTGCAATTTTAGCACAGTGCTGTAAACTAATACACGGCCACAGCAACGTGCAAGGGCTTGTGTTTGACATGCGTTATTCACTTATAATCAGTCTATACGCACAATAGCCCACCCGCCTTTCTCTGCGTTTGATTATATCTGTTGTTGTTTATTACATGAAGGAGGTGGGATAAGGGTGAAGGTGTACTTACGACAGGATACGCCCACAAAGAAGTAGCGGAGGAGGAGGAAGAGGTAGGGTGTGGATCAGGAAGGCTGGCCGGTCGACATGTGACCCAGTCCAGCTGACGTTTCACGTGCCACTTTTTACCCGGACAAACCACACGTCCCTTATTTTTCCTACGATGAGAGAAAATTTTTCTATAACTTTTTCTTCTTTATACTACGAATCAACATGTCTGAAGGTATTACTGAAATTGAGAACGGTTTGATTGAAACCAACTACGACAACATTGTCTACAAGTTCGATGACTTGAACTTGAAGCCAGACATTGTCAGAGGTATTTACGGTTACGGTTACGAAGCTCCATCTGCCATTCAACAAAGAGCTATCTTGCCAATCACTGAAGGTCGTGATGTTTTGGCTCAAGCTCAATCTGGTACTGGTAAGACCGCCACCTTCACCATTTCTGCTTTGCAAAGAATTGACGAAAAAGAAAAGGCTACCCAAGCATTGATCTTGGCTCCAACCAGAGAATTGGCCTTGCAAATCAAGGGTGTTATCACCTCTATTGGTTTGTACTTGAACGTCAATGTCCACGCCTCCATTGGTGGTACCTCTGTCGTTGAAGACATGGAAGCCTTCAAGTCTGGTGCTCAAATTGTCGTTGGTACCCCAGGTAGAGTCTACGACATGATTGAAAGAAGAATCTTTAAGACCGACAAGGTCAAGATGTTCATCATGGATGAAGCCGATGAAATGTTGTCTTCTGGTTTCAAGGAACAAATTTACAACATTTTCAGATTGTTGCCAGAAACCACCCAAGTTGTCTTGCTTTCCGCCACCATGCCTCAAGACGTTTTGGAAGTCACCACCAAGTTCATGAACAACCCAGTCAGAATCTTGGTCAAGAAGGACGAATTGACCTTGGAAGGTATCAAGCAATTCTACATTAACGTTGAATTAGAAAAGTACAAGTTGGACTGTTTGATTGACTTGTACGACTCCTTCTCCGTCACCCAAGCCGTTATCTTCTGTAACACCAGAGCCAAGGTTGAATACTTGACCAACGGTTTGAAGGCTGAAAAGTTCACTGTCTCCGCCATCCACGCCGACTTGCCACAAGCCGAAAGAGAAACCATCATGAAGGAATTCAGATCCGGTTCTTCTAGAATCTTGATCTCCACCGATTTGTTGGCCAGAGGTATCGATGTTCAACAAGTCTCTTTGGTTATCAACTACGACTTGCCAGCCAACAAGGAAAACTACATTCACAGAATCGGTAGAGGTGGTAGATTTGGTAGAAAGGGTGTTGCTATCAACTTTGTCACCGACAAGGATGTTGGTATGATGAGAGAAATTGAAAAGTTCTACTCTACTCAAATCGAGGAATTGCCAGAAGACTTCAGTTCTATTTTTAACTAGGGTTAGTGTTTAATATATAGGTGATGGTGTTTTAATAAAATTGCATCAGAGAGGAAGTGTAGCAGTCTGAAAAATGGCACTTTGGTTGACCTCTGTAGATTGCTCTTCGGGAGAAAATTGCATCCAGCATTGCATGACAAAACCTTAACCAATGAAAAGTAGTGTGGGCTCAGTAAATAAGGTGACAAAGTGAAGACTAAGTAGAAGGAGACTTGCAATGAACGACTAGTTCCTGGGTTGTTGTTCTGGATTGTAGTTGCTGGATCATACCTTGGGATGGGTAGCCCGATTTGGATTCCAAGCTGTGTGTGCTAAATGATCTCTTCGGCTGGGCATCACCATGACAATAGTACCAATTGAAGTGGACTTCGACGTAACCAATTCCACTCAAACCAGTAGTCAATGGGCTTCCTAGATGTGTCTTCTTCCAATATAACCAACCTTCGATTGTTGGCTGTCTTGGCTCATCGTTGGTGGTGGTGTTGTTCGCGCAGAGCTCCCATTAAACTCTTCACTCCAAACATCACGAGCCACTTCAATGTCGTCACTACGCTCCCTACTAACCAAACTCAAAGTCCCATTTGACCTAGGAAGCCCCAATCCCAAGCTAACAGCCGAGATTGTCCGTCAGATCCTGTCTCCGTCGTATACCTACAGCAGGCCGCCGCCAGCCAATGTCCGTGGCTTCGACCTCTACTTCCAGCTCTTCCAGTTCACCCGAAGACACTACAGCCGGGTACGATATGACGCGTTGACAGATGCACAGAGGGAGCTTCTAGAGGTGTCCCCCAATTGGGACCGCCTTCACCAGGAGTCGTACCGGGTCTGGCAGGGGTACGAGATTGTGGAGTACATCAAGAACAACATAGAGGAGCATGCGTGGAACCCGTACCCATTGCTGGGGCTCCATCCTGCCGAGGTGATCAAGGACAAGCTCGAGCTGCGGTGGAACAGGTACAAGCGGGACGTGTTTGTGGGTGACATGTACGACTTGCTTATCATGGAAAGTGCCCACCTGAGGCAGACTGCCTTCCAGATGTTTGCCAGGCAGAGGACTGAAAGTGTGGGCGTACGAGGCCAGCTACCCCGGTTACAGAAGGAGTACCTGCAGTTGGCCCCTCTGGAGAGGGCCTACTACGAGAAGATGGAGACTGAAAGGTTAGAGCACATGGAGTTGGTGAGGGCCTTGAATAAGAAATCCAAGGTCTTTGGGTACCTCGAAAGTATGGGAGGAGACTTGGCTAGTAAGGCAGCGGAATTCAACAGGCTCCCTGACTCCGTCAAGCGGAAGTATGCCTTCTCGAGAACCATGACAAACACAGATTGGTACAAGCAGCGGGCCTTGAGTTTGCAGGTGGACAGTGTGGTGGACTACTTGCGGATCGGAGGTGTGGTGGTGGATCGTCCGTTGCAACAATTTGAGTATTTCAGAAAGATGTACATGGAGAAGGGTTTACTAGCAAGGCCGGCCTGTTAGGGAGTGGTGTTGGTGTGGGTTTCCGTGGTGGTTTGGTGGTTGTCAATAGGATGTGAATATAAAGAGAAGAACAGGGATCATCGCAACCACACAATAACCACAGACCCAGCAAGACTACAGAACATTCAGAGATCAGGCACAACCACAGAATAACCAGACCACCACAGATCACAGAGTTTTCACAGGTTTCACGGATTTCACACAATCATAGATTTCACAGACTTGGAATTAGCAGCTACAGTCCTACAATCATAGGAAGCACAAAGTCACTACAATACCTACTCCACTCACAAACAATATGGCATCTTCGTATGTTCATGTAACTGAAATCAAAAGAAACATAAGTATGGTTTCACGAGTATAGAATAGACATTCACGGCTTATAGCCGGACCAAGAGCGATGAGCATCGTAGATAACAAGAGAAGACATCCGACAACAACGGACAATGCAAGACAAAAATCAGACAAAACTATAGACAAGAACTAACATGAGATTAGGACTTGCACAGGACATACAGGACATAAAACTGGAGGCAAACACCTCGCATGTGTCCTGCTATTCTGGGAAGCGCCGTCTATTTGCTCCTCTCCATGTGAGATGGCAAGGCACCAGAAAACCTATCACAATGCCCAAACTATGTACTTGACTGCATAGCCAGAGCCTCAGCAGGTTAGTCTACAACTCTTTGGGGCCAATTGTGCTGGTTTCCGGTACTTTCCCACTCCGTAACACGCTCTCTTCCGTTCCCACACTCATCATCGCCGATTCAGCCTCACGTCATCCCAGGCTCCAGATCCTTCACATCCCAACTAGAGCCGCCACACGCATGTCACCAGCTTACCAAGTGTCAGGAAATGACACTGAAACCGTAGTTGGCAGGTGTATCCTCTTGTGTCACGGGAGGTGTCTCTTGGCAGCATTCCAGGTCTTCGGTATAAAACGCGTGTCGACGGACAAATTTCAGCACGCGTTAATGACATATAAATCCACCACACTTCTTTCCAGATTCATTAGACAGTACAGCACCAAGATGACCACAGCACCAATCCAAAAGGAAATTGTTAACGACGGGACCTTGAGGGTTTTCCGCCGCTCTGAAAAGGCCACTTTGCCAGTCAAGGGCTCCAAGTGGGCTGCCGGCTACGACATCTACTCGTCCCAGGCAGGCGTGATCCCAGCACACGGCCAGGGCTTGATCGACACCGACTTGACCTTGTGTGTGCCCCACGGCACCTATGGTAGAATCGCCCCAAGATCTGGTCTTGCTGTCAAGCACGGTATCCTGACGGGTGCCGGTGTTGTCGATGCCGACTACAGAGGCGAAATCAAGGTTTTGCTCTTCAACCACTCCGACAAGGACTTCCACGTCGAGGTCGGTGACAGAATCGCACAATTGGTCTTGGAGAAGATTGTCAACGCCGACATTGTCGAAATCAACGCTGAGGAGGTTGACCAGACCGAAAGAGGTGAAGGTAGATTTGGCTCCACTGGTGTCAAGAAGATATAAGGGGATATAAGGACGCTAATATGATGGGTAGACGGGCCAGGCAACGATAGGGTTGAGCTCCGTCGGTTGCGGGAAGTGCACAAGTTGCTGGGACATGCAAAGGTGGGATTTCCTTCACTTTGGTTCCAATTTGTCTGCACTCTCTAGGTCTTTTCTTACACTTTCTATATTCTATACTATAAATAATAGCAAACATTGTTGCATCTATATCGTTAAATCATTGCTCTGCTTTCACAGGTTGCTTTTCCTGTGCATTTTTAGGATCCTCTTTGGAGTTGTCCTTGGCTTCTGGGTCCTTGGACTCTTCGTCTTCAATCTTCATGCCCTCGTTGGCGGTGTCTTCGTACTCATCCAACTTGATGTCATCCTTGACACCAGTGACGGTGTCCTTTTCTCTGAGGTTTTCCTCTTGAATCATCTCTTCTTGCTCCTTCAACATGCTCAACTTCAACTTGGAGTCGTCGGACAACTCTAACTTGGCAACGTTATACACCTCATCTGGAATCGAAGACAAGACAGCCAACAAGGCGTCGTAGTAGGATTCGATAGTGTGGGAGTTGTCGCCGTACGTGTACGTCAGAGACAAGATCAAGAGAGTGGAGGGGATCTTTTGTCTCAATCTCAAGTCCAACCATGTGGACAAGTCATCTCTCAAACGGGCGGGCGAAATGTCAATCGTCTTGATACCTCTTTGAGAACATGCAGTTTGCAACTCGGGGATGGTCAAGTTGTCAACCCCTTCGTAGTCGATGGCCTTGTCGTCCTTGATGATGTTCAACAAACGGTGTCTGATTTGGTAACGCAAAATCGAGTCGGTACCAAAAGGTCTCAAGGACATGTACTTGGCCATGGCCACCAACTGGGTTCTCAGCAAGTTGTCCAACACTTGATCGTTCTTGAACAATCTGGCAACCTTGATCAAGTGGTCTCTGTCCGGGGTTCTACCCATCGAAATGATGTGGAAAAAGGTGACAAACGCCTCTCTTTCCGAGTCGGTGATCTTCTTGGATAACTTGAGGCCACCTGATTCTTCCAAAGTCTTCTTGATGTAGTCGGAAGCCACGTTTCTGGTCTTGGACAAGGCCGTTCTCTTCTTCAACTTTTCTTGCTTCAGCTCGTATGTGGAAGGTAACAAGTTTGGGAAAATTTTCAAGGCTACGGGTAACAACAATTCTGCAAACGGAACAAGAACAAACATGGAAAAGGGGATTAATCTGGCAACATCAACCAAGGTTCTCTGCAATTGGTTCTGCTCCCTACGAGAAAGACCATATCCGGCAGCCAACTTAAAGATCAACTTGGTGGACACCTTGATTTCGTACCCCAACAACTTGGTTCCGTTCCAGTAGTGCTTGGCTTCGTGCTTGACCTTTTCCCAGATGGTCTGCTTCTTCACCTCCTTGGCCACTTCCTTAGACTCCTTTGGGCTGTCGCTGGACAGCTTGGTGGTTGTCGACGATGGTGTCTTGTTTTCTGTGGCGTATCCTCTGGATGGTTGCACCAAACCCAAACCTGGTCTCAACGGGTAATGAGGGCGATGGTTGGCGGTTTTGGACGCAAGACTGCGCAGGCAAACCAACAAAATGGTCTGCGATGGATGCTTTTTGACAATGGCATTGGTAACCAGACGGCTAGCCCCACGAATGACCGAATTTCTAAACATGTTGGGTGATGAAAGAAATGCTGGTTGGGGTTGGATGGCAAAAAAAATTCGTCCGGCGTGGAAAAAGAATATGGAGGAAATGCGGGTCCGGGGGTTGTGTGCAGACCAGCGCTTTTAAGGCCAGGCCGAGGGTGATCCTCCGATCAACGACTCCCCATGTACACCGACAACGGGGAATGGAATCCCCGGAACTACACCCAGGTACCACTGCCACCTCAACAAACAGCCTGCTGGTAAATCAAACAAGTTGTTTAAACTTGCCTCGGCTCCACAACACCAACCTTGTAGTGAAAAGTGTGCCTGGCAAAGCGGCTGTCACGTGTGCGGCCCATAAAAACAGCCCACTGGGGCAGCACGCTGGCAGAGAGGGACCGGAAATACCGCCCAGCTAGGGGCCTGTGGCCTGCGCAGAACGTGACTGCCTATCAGCTGACTTCATCTCTAGCGTACGCTACCACCCGTCGGTGCTACGAATCACCTCGAAGAAGCAATCTCCATGGATCTGTCGCTTCTCCCAGAACGGCTGCAGCCCCCGTCGAGTCTGTTTCGAGGGAGAAAGCGGTGGAATTACCCGATCCCACACACACCTCGTGGTGGTCGAGGAGACGGATCCGAAAGTGGTGCCGGACCGTCGTTTCTCGCACACCCTGTGACAACCGGGCCGTGTGCACGTGACTGATTCCAACGGTAACGTACTGGGCCTTGCTGCTCCCCCTTCCCAAGTTGCAACGAACTCACACCCTTTTCCTGCCAACAGTCCTTTTACAAACACCCAGTCTATGAAACCATCGCCACTTGCACAACTCAAGTTGTCCAACCCGGTATTGACCAAGACGACCACCAAGGAGAAGGGCGGCCGGCGTAAGAAGGATGGTTTTGAGTTTGAGTATGAGAAGAAGCGCCTTCGATACCAAGAATACAACACGACGCTGGACGTGCTGAGGCGCTCCAGCAACGACAGGTCCGACAAGGACAGCTCCATCGGGTCCAAGGAGTCCACCCACAGCTCCGGCATCACCTTGGCCGAGAACGTGGAGGACGTCTCCCTACACGACAAGGTGTCGGTGGACCAGCTCAAGAAGGTACGAGAGTTGACCAACCTTCTCTTGGACTCGCGTAAGACGTTGCAGGCTGACTCCAACTACGTGGACCCCACCCTCGGCGAACACCACCACTTTTCAGAGCCAAACACCTCCTCGGGCTCCAAGATCTCGAGACAGACGTACACCAAGGCCGAAAGAGTCAAGTTGATGATCAGCGTCAAGTACATGTATATCCAGCGGCTTCACGACCTGGGCGCCCAGGGTGTCCAGCACGAGGGCATTGAAGGCATATTCAACCCCATCCAGCTTTTGAGAAACAGAGAGTCGAGAAAACACCACCACAGAGACTATGAGCCGCAAAAGGTGCTCAGCTTTAAGTTGCTTCCCTTGGCATGTAACGTGTTCAGCAAGCACAACAACTTTTCAGGCGTGCCCTGGAAGATGCTCTGGTCAATCGACTTGAACGAATACTTTGAGGACTTGTCGTGGAGAAGACGCAACTGGGGCAAGTTAAGGAAACCAGACGGAACGCTCTGGTTCCCTCTGGAAAGCGCTCCTCACGAATCCGAAGAAAAGAGCAGGTTGCACGATCGCTTGTTTGAAGAGGAGTCAAAAAAGAACAAGGACAGAAGTAAAAGACTCAAGGAAAAGGTTAAAAAGCATACAAAGAAGTTTTACGCTTCTTCCCCAACGTCACTGAATGCATTGCTTCCATCGCTTTCCAACGCGGGAAGCCAGATCAGCGACGGTTCCACTCCTCCCATAGGCCATTCCAGAAGCCACTCCATGAACCAGTCCGCCCCGGTGTCGGCTGTTCATTCCAGAAGCCAGTCGCCTGCATTGAGTGCTTCTGTTGAGGAAGACGACGACAAGCTAGTCTTGGACCAATTCCTCAAGAGGTTGAACCAGGCTCACGAAAAGCAAAACGACTTGGACCACTTGTTGGACTCTCCTCCCCACTTTGAGTTGACTGACGTCAACGACGTGTTGTTCAACCCAATCGACAAGAAAGATGAAGTGGAAGTAACACACGCAGAAGTGAAGGACGACGAAGGCGACATTCAAGAGATTGAAAAGTTTGAAGACGTGGTTGAAAACTGCCCTTACGACGCAGTTGCTCGTCAGTACGCTGAACTCTTCCAAAACTTTAGATACTTTGACGGCTTGGTAAGAATGAGAATGGAGTACGTTCTTCAATTCTACCCGCATCTTACAAACACTTTTGAAGCAAAGTTGGATTATATCATTCACAAACAACTCACAGAGCTCTTCCAAGTCATTGTCAGCATCATAGACTATAATATCCCTGCATACCAATCGTTATACGAAGGCTTTCTCAACGAAATCAAGTCTGTCATTCACATGAGTAATGAGTCGTACTCGGTGAGAATCGACAACTTGTTGAGTAACAGTGACAGATCCATTGGTGAAATCAACACCTCCTTGTCCCTAGAGCTACGCAAGATCAATGAAAAACTAGACAAGTTGAACTCTTCCTTGTTTTCTTGCAGCTATGGTTTTGAAAGCTCTTCTCCTTCCGAATTGACTATGAAGCTTGACGATGGAAACACCTCTCGGTTCTTGTACATCTGCTTGGAGAATTTGATTGTGGTTATGTTGAGAACGATTTGGGTTATTGTGAATATTTACAAGGTTTTTGCTGGCATTCTTAAATTTGTTTGGAGGGTGATTCGTTTTATTTTGTTTTGATGGGATGGTGGACTTCTAATGGTGCCTTTTCACAAAATGGGGCCCTTCTAATTTAAAACTATGGTTATTTTCATGGTATCAATGATGGTCTTAATCTTAGCAATAAGGTTGTTTTTTTAATTCTAATAGTCACTTTGACACACTCCACTATTGATCCATCTCATCTAATTGGTTAATAAACTTTTCTGCATTTATCAAGTATTCGTAGCTGGTTTCGGCCAAAGTGGGCAAGTTGACAACAGACGAAGAGCCCAGCGACGACGTCAGCGGAGTATTCAGCTTCATTCTTCTCTTCACAAAATACTTATTCAAGTCCATGATCTGCTGGGTGTGGTGAGAGTCATAGATTGACTCTTCTTCTTCCTCAAGCTCCTCAATCTGGTCCAAATCTATCGTCGTACCTGGGGGTACGTAGTGGTCTCCACTGTCAAGCATCACCCCAGTTATCTTTCCTTTTGATTCGGGCAGTTTAAGCAATTCTTGCACGACGCTGAATTTATCGTTGTAGGTGCTGTCTGATAACTTGCCAACGTCAAGCAAGACTCTTGGCGAGGAGAACTTGACGTTCGAGTACAGGTATACTTTTTCAATGATTTCTTGTAGCTCTTGCACCAGCAATTGCAAATTCACCGAGAGAATGATAAAGTTTTCGTCATTGCCAACGGTTCCCACCACGGCCACTGTTCCCACCTTTGTAATTGATAAGAATTGATGTGGTTGCAGCGATGCGTATATGGCGTCTAATGCGCTGGTGACTCTGTGCAAGTACATGTCTTTGTTGAATTCCAAGTTGGAATCCAGAGCATTGAAGCCGACTGAATAGGACATACCGCTGACTAGTTCTCTATGCAATTGGGATTCGATCAAGGTAGAACTGACAATCCCCAACGAAAACAAGTCAGACAAGTACTGGGGGGTGATTGTGTCGGAAGTTTCTCCAACTATAGGGCATACCTCGGCCAACTCACACAACAAGGCTCTGCAAACGGGGATTCCTTGCTCGATCTCAAAGCTCATTTTGGAGGCGGGGTTTGTGGCCTTAGTGAGGTTGGTTCTCACCAATAACTCAACATTAGACACGGTTTTGGGAGTGTCGTAGACACTTTTTATAGACGTGGGCAAAATGGAAGGCAGGCTTATGAAGGACTTGCCGAGTTTTCCTCCTATCCATTGAGTGCATGCTCGGATTTGGTTCACGTCTTGAACGTAGGTAGGACCTGCAACCACCAAGAGAGGTTTCTTAGACTCAAATGGAGCGTTAATGACCCCGGAAACCACAGCCCTGTGGTCCAAAATCTTACTCTTTAAGTGGTCTGTAGTTGGGAAGAGCTGGTCTTGGATGACTTCTGGCTGCGGAACGGATATAGCACCGTCTCTGCCAAACATGGCCGAGTTGGAGGGAGTGAGTTTGGGCCGAGAGTTGGGCGTGGGAGCCCTTTTGGGGGTCGGCACAGTCGTCCCGTACACCCATCTAGGAGAAGAGTGGATGTCGGTAGCACTGGCTTGTGGTTGAACTCTTTCGTAGGTACTCATGGGTATAAAGAAAAAATAACGGTCGCTAACAATGTCGCAGATTTATAACAAGCTTTGCTAGATGAGTCACCAACAAGGAGGGGTTTGTGCGATGGATACTCGGAGGAAACACTTATGTGAAGGTTGCTAAAGTGAGGGACGCTGGAATCGACAGGAATTTGTGCCGTGTTGATGTGGTTGTGGGGGGAAGTGACACACCTTTTGTAGTTTCAGGTAACCCTATCTAAGGGGCACTCGAGATAAGGATCACACAGGCAACCACTCAGAACGGCTGTAACAGATAACGTTTACGAGACTGGAAGCGGGGATGAGATATCTTTCTGTATGCTGTTAGTCGGGGTTGCGGGATTGGGGAAGATGGCCAAGGGTCCGCAGCGCACCAGCCGTCATGCCGCTGATAACCGAGTGTAGCCCACGCAGGGTTCCGATCTGTGTTTGTGCTTTCTCGGTCCCCAGCCTGTTTCAAGTTGGACCGTCTTAGCGAAGTGACTCCACCATCTCGGGTAGCAGTACGAGGCAAGATGGGACAGCACGGGACATGTTGGTGTTTTGTTAAACGGCTCCGAAAGCGTGGTTCACCCCAGTTACGTGCTGTTTATGGACGTCAAACCCATCAATGTCATCTTTTGACGTGTAAATCTAGATAGACACATCGGTTGAGAATGGGAGGGCACAAGGGTTTGTTATCTTGAGATGGTTTTCCAATACGGATAAGTTGCATTTTGGACTCTGGACCCCTTCTCCTCTCCAGTGCCGCCTCGTTATCGTGTAACTGGACCAGTTTGTAAACACAGGAGTCTTAACTGGTGTCAGAACACGGAAGTAGGGACAAACATTTCAGCATCAACAAATGATTTGTTTATGCCGTGGAGTGATTTGACATACCCAAGTCATAACTGTTATCCAGTTTCTTCTCGACTTTTAGATCTATGTACTGTCTATCTCCTTGTCCTTGTCACTTTCTGTAAGTTTTGCAACAAAATCAGAAGAAACCATCAAAGTAAGAGTTCCACCTCAAAAAAAACGGCAATAACCACCCAAACAAGCCCCTCAACCCTTCATTACAGCCATCTAATGGTTTCCTATCTAATCTTCAAAAAACATACCAATTGTTTGGCCAGTTGGCGGATATCTCCAGGCTGCCCTATATAGAGAAATATATCTTCCGCACTTTACCAGGTTTGATAGAAAAAATCAATCAAGACCAACAATGCAACCGAAGTCGATAGCCCTACTTCGTACGTACAAAGAACTATAAAGCACTTGGTAGATGTCTAAATACTAACACACACATAGAAAAGATTGATTCTGATGTTCAACAGATTCTCCAGAAACTTCAAGACATATTTGAAGTGATAATAAACACAGACAAGCCCAGAGAGGTGCTAGCCGTGGAATCACTCACAATCGAGCTGGACGCCCTGGTAATTATACGGCTTTGCGAGGACTTGCTCAACATCTCCCGGTCACTCAAGGAAACATGGATGTTGGGGACATTGAAGGTGGAGGAGCCTGCCAAACAGAAGGCGCTTGAAGAACAGCAGAAGAGAGACGTTTCCATAGTGTTTGATCAATTCAACCGATTGACGGACGAAATAGCCAGGTTCGACACTCGTACCGTCAGCATTTTATGAGGAGGGACCGGTTTAGAGTAAAAAGAATAAAGTATATTAATTAAGAGGTACATATAATACAATAGAGAATCATTAGTCATTATGCCTTACCAACCTTGTGCTGCTCTTCAAACAAATGGACGAACTTTTGGACCTTGCCAACCTTGATGAATTTATACTTTTTGTCCTGTTTGATGTACGTTGGAATCGTGGACGAGTTGGTGTCGTCCGACGAGTAGTCCAAGAGTTCTGAGTCCTGCAACAAGGACGATGTTCTGGAGAGCACCATGGGACGCGTAGAAGGAACATGCTTCAACTTGGGCAACGCCTGTTTCTTGGGCGACCTTGTCTTGTGGTTTAGCCTGTCCGTGGAGTTCTGCACCAGTCTGAGCGATAGCTTGGAGAGCTGGTGGGACAAGTCGCCGGAGGACTTGTCGATTTCGTCCGAGGACGTGTCGTCTGAAGACTCTGCTTCTTGGTTGGAGCCGACCTCCTCATCCGACGAGTTGTCGTTGGAGGTGTTGTCGTCTCCAAAAGAGTTGGCCTGGGCAAGCGGGTGGCGGTCTCCTGCGGCCGTGCCGTCTTGGATGAAGGTGTGTTGTTCGCTCGACGTGCCGGTCTGTGTAAATGTGCTATCTTCGGCAGTAGCGGTGGCTTGCTCAAATGAGCTATCTTCACCGAGGGTGTTGATTTCTTCAAAGGTATCGTCTTCGCCGGGAGAGTCGTTTGGCGAATGATGGTCTTCGTCGAGCTTGTGCTTGGGATGAGTGTCTTCAGAGGTTTCATTGATGGAGTCGATGGAGGATGTATAATTTGCTTTAGGGGATTCCATATCGTCTAATTCACACTCCATTTCCTGTAAATCATCTATGCTGATGTACTCCTTAGACTCTACGTCGTTTTTGAACTTGAGAGCCAGGTCCCCTTGAGACTTGATCTCCTCTTTGAGATGGGAAATCGACGTGAGGAGGTTGTGGCATGCGTCGGGCTCAAACGACATGTCTTGGAAGGTGCTGTCGAAGGATTCGTCTCGAGATTGGTCCACCTCGGAGTCTAACTCACGCGTGTAGGACTCATCCGAAGTCAACTTTTGCTCAAACATGTAGTCAGAAGAATTGGCTGTCCTGGTTTCCATGGTCAGGTTTTCTTCCGAAACGCTTTCTTGAGCAGATTCCTCGGCCAAGTTGTTTTCTGTTGTTGATTCTGCTTCATTGTCGTCATGGCGTGATCGCACTTTATCGGTCTTGTGTTGACTGCCCAACATTTCGGTGGTGCACTCTTCAAAGGTCAACTTGATGTACTTTTCAATCTGTTCTATGAACTCCGCTTGCGAGTGACTCAAGACGTTGTAGCTCTCGTCCTTCTTCCACCACTCGATGTCGTCTATCTCTGTGTTTTTTACTTTGGCACTCAACATATGTAGGGTGAGATTCACAATATAGATCTCGTCATTACGAATGCAAAACAAATCCGACTTTGGTTTTCTCTTCTTCTTGCTCTTTGCTACCATACCGGGGATCTTGGCAAGGCTGATCAAATTGTCTCGGATGAGTTCACTTGGCTTTAGATCTTTGTTTCGTATGAACAATGAGTTGAGCTCGATGTTAATGTGGAATCGAACTCCTCGGATCACCACGTCTTGTTTTCCTAGCTGGTCAAGACATCCACGAGCCAAAAGACATACCTTCTCATGAACATCAGAAGAATGTATGAAGTTCGGCTTGTGAGGGTCTTTGATATCACTCATAGTTGCCCTTGGAGTCGCTGATTTGATCACTAATCTTAAACTTTTTGGTAGCTTCCAGTACAGGAAAGGTAAACAACGAGACAAACTGCAAACTTTATAGCTAAACTGCAAAAATGAGTCAACCTCCATGCGTAAGGCTGATGCCGTGACCATTTGCGTGAACCTGCAAAAAATAGACCACACAAGATAACCTGCAAAGTTACCTTGCCAACCTGTAAACACGCTATCCCCAAACAACCTGCAAAACCCACCAACTCAAATCAACCTGCAAAAAGACCCAAACTCAGACTAAGGTCCCCAAATGTCTTCTTCATACTACTTCACAATAATAGGGACAAGAGATAACCCGCTTTACGAGGTTGAATTCTCCTCTTTTAAGAACCCCTCCAACGTCCCCTCCACAGTCATTCCAAGCTCGGGTTTGAATCCTGGCAAGACCACATCCAACACAAGCTCGGTAGGTGGCCACGTCCCAGGACGATCATTGTTCCCATCACACATCAAGGAGATCCTTCCATTTATTTCCAATGCATCCTTGGACCTTATAGAAGACGCCCAATGGTCCAACAGCCAGTTCTACATGGGCAAGATCGACTCTTTCTACGGTCTCCATGTGAATGCATTCATTACTCAAGGAAACATCAAGTTCATTCTATGCTACGATATCAACAGTGTCACTCTGGTGGGCGCTGCTTCCGGCGGTGTGGGAAGCGGAAGCTCTACGGCCACCAGCAACAACTTACAAAAGTATGAGGACAACTCCATCAAACAGTTCTTCATCGAGGTTAACGATTTGTACGTCAAGTGTTTGTTGAACCCTTTTTACTCCGTCAACAACGCCATGGTTTCACCGGACTTTGACTTGAAAGTGAAGCTCTTGGGCAAGAAGTACTTGTAAACCTGATTGACTACCGGTAGATAAAGTAAAGGGCGAGTTGCCCAAATAGATTACTGTGAACTTGACACACTAGCAAAACACAGTTGTACAGAGCCATAGGCAAATAGTTATACCCATCAATAGCATTTTCACTTAGTCTCCATGTAGTCACGTACATCTTTAATAGCATCTCCACACTCCCCTACATTCCTCGACTCTCAGGTTCATTACTATATACAAAATTCCCATACATTTACTTCTGTTCTTGCTCTGGCTCCTCCAAGACCTTTTCAGTGTCAATCTTGAAGTCTTCACCATCTTCGACAATAATGCCTTGTTCACGCAATCTGTCAAACATGTCTTGAGGGACCCAGCCGCCGGTGGCAGCAAATGGACTCGAAACAGTCTCGTGTTGATACTTTTGCAACTCATCTTGGTGCTTGTGGATCTCCGCTTCAGTGAAGGCCAATGGGTAACCTTCGTCCTTGGAGTTGACAATCTCATTAGCAGCCAACAATTCCCAGATCAGCTCCAACTGGATCAAGGAACCTTCAACGTACAAGAAATCCTTGTCGTTCTTCAACTCCAAGCTTTGCAAGTAGGCACTCTTCAAAAGCTTGATGTAAGGCAGGGCCACTGCAATCAAATCGTGTCTGTTCTTGTTCAATGCCAACTCCCACAAACGTTCGTTTCTGGTCTTGAGGTACATGAACTGGTACTGTTGTTGTTCTAACTCTGGCAACTCGGCAAAGTCTGGGATTTCTTCTTCGATGTTGTAGATCTTGGCTCCGTTGTAAGCAACGAAAGGAGGATAACTGGAAAGAATGAATGGCTTGATGTTGGTGTACTCAAGGTCAACAAAGTATGGGGTTCCGTCCGACTTGACAATCACATTCAAAGGGTCCAAGTCTGGCACAAACAAGCGAGGCTTGAACAGCTCCTCAACGTTCAGAATGGACTTGGAAGTTGGGTTGATCAACTTTGGAGCCAACTTCTCCAATCTTTCAAAAGTGCTTAACTGTCTGTTTAAAAGATCAATGTCTTCCACTTGACCCGAGGCATCGGCTTGTGCCAAAGACAAACGGTTTCTGATGTTTTCAACCTCGATTTTGGCAACGGCTTGGACAACCTCCAATGGTTGATCCTTGGCCCATGGCCCATTCAACTTCTCAACAACCTTGTCAGAGAGGTAGTTCTTGTACTTAGAAAAGGCCTTTTCGGTGGAGTGACCAATTCTCCATCTGTTCTTGAGCAATGGGTCGGTTTCACCATCGTATGGCAAGTCGCCTTGAATAGTGACAGGAACGTCATCATGGAAGTAGAGAGAACCGTACTTGTTGAAAGTGACGGAAAGCAAGGTGTTTTGGAAGTTGGAGATAGGTTCAATGACAGCATTCAACTTCTTGACGTTTTCTTCGGAGTCAACGGCCAATGGGTCCCATTGCTTCATCAACAAGTCCCCTTCAATGTGTTCCATCAAGATGAAGGGACTTTGGACAGGGTTCAACTTGTCAATACCATATGCAACCACCTTGGGGACCTTCAAACCCAACTTCAAGTCGAGGAAATCAAGTGTGGCAACTTCACTCTTGACCTTTTGGGCAATTGCAGCCATGGATTCCAATCTGTATGGGATTCTCAAGACCAATTCTTTACCTGAGGACAATGTGATCTTGTAAACTCTATGATGCTTACCCTCATGGATACTGGCAATAGACTTTATAAGCAACTTGGTGTCTCCTTGAGAGCCCAAGATTTCCTTGGTCAAGTTGTGGTTCAAAATATATGAGCCGTCTTCTTGCTGTTGGACAGGCTTGATAATTGGAGTGCCATTCTTATCGATGTTCTTGGAGTCGGTTCTGATAGCGTCCAACCCTTCGATCAACTTGGTGGTTCCTTCAATCAGAAACTTGGTGGATCTTCTGTCCTTCTTCTTCTTGTCGTCCTTTAACCATGTGCCCCAAGTGTAACGGAAGAATTGCGCTCTTTGAGGATCATCCACGTCGGACAACTTGGTGAAGACCTCGGAGGTATTGGCGTTCAGCGAAGATTGGAAACGAGATGCAACAACTCTCGTCCCATTCCGGGCAACAGTACGTGCCAAGGCCCTTGGAACTGTTCTATTCAATGCTCTACTCAACATGGTTGGCAATTATGGAACAAAAGATGGAGAGAGAGGAATCTGAAAAATTTCTACTAGGCTAGACACTTTACACGTGATTCAATGTCACGTGTAAAAGCCACAACGTCCAAGTCATGAAAGCATGTTGTTGACATATATATGTATGATGGAGCCAAGCTGAAACCATGAGTATTGAAATAAATAGGTAGTAGATGTTACAAACAAGACTGTTCTTGAAAAGGCGGTAGTAGGAGCCTTCTTTGACCATGGATTGTGTGACGTCAAAGTGAAGTGCGTCGCCAAAATAGAGACACAATAGTTGAAAAACATGTGGGGAGAGTTTCGGACAAAAACCGAGTACAGCAAACAAGATGAATCGTAGGTGTCCTCAATTTCTTGTCGAGACCTCCATATCTCTAGTACCTAAGTAGTTCAGCCTCAGTTCTTCTTCAGAGATAGTGGCTCTGTAGAAATCATATTTATCTTTTCGTTAAGGGTAATTGGAGGAGGTTGCTTCTGAGCAAAGGACTTCTGGAAGTCAGTTTCCCTGGTGGATTCCAGAAAACCGTGTTCTCCATTCATTTCTGCGTTGGTTGTTTGGATAGATATTTGACTCGAGTTTGGGTCCTCGTCAAACGTCACAACAGGCGTGCTTGTAAGTGATTCCAGGTATGGACTTTTGTCTCGCTGTTGCTGTTGCATCATGTTGGAGATGATAGTATTGGAATACAAGGTTGGGCCGTGCCTGTGGAACCGTTTTCCTTCCACCCCGTCCTTCGTTGCCGTCGTCGAAAGGCAAGAAGTGGTCGAGTTCCGAGAAATGGGTCTGGAGACTGGTTCCAGCAAGTATTCAGGCAGGGGAGTAGCCAAGTCGGTAGTACTGCTTCCTTCTATGCCCTCATCGAAAGGCTTTTTGGGTTCCAATCTCAGAAAACTAGACCCATCATAGCTGAATTTCAGTGAGTTGTCGTCACCTGAGTAGTCTTTGGAGGTGTCAAATGCTAATGATTGTTCGTTGTTTTCTTCCTCAAAGTCAATACCATCGTTCAAGTTGATCTTCCCGCTTATTATTGACTTGATGCTGGCTGCTGGGTCGGACATTCCTGCTAGTGTTTCAATCTCTTTTACTACTCTGAATGTACCTGTTAATGTTTTTTTTTGTGTACTCAGTGACCTCTTGTTTGAATGAGCA
This sequence comes from Kodamaea fukazawae, assembly GCA_030572255.1. Taxonomy (NCBI): domain Eukaryota; kingdom Fungi; phylum Ascomycota; class Pichiomycetes; order Serinales; family Debaryomycetaceae; genus Kodamaea; species Kodamaea fukazawae. The sequence goes on along the minus strand of JAJLZQ010000003.1, from coordinate 3,660 downwards.
CCCTTAAAATTATTCTGGGGAACAGAAATGGCATATTAGATAAGACGTCATTTTAGGAAACATAAATCCGAGTGCTGCGATTTCCTCGGACAGATCAATCCTCATTAGGAAAATCAACTGTCAATTGTGGATGAGATAAAAATTAACTTCACGACTTGTGGATCCAGATATAAAAAGAATTAATAATTGGACGATTTCGACATTCCAATTAGCAAAAGGTATGAGTCGTGTTGCTGTGATTGGAGGAGGACCTTCGGGACTATTGGTGGCCAAAGCTTTGGCCTTGGAGCCCTTTGACTTTGATATCCATGTCTATGAATTGAAGGATCAGCTTGGAGGTGTATGGTTTTACACAGGGGAAGACAAATCTGGGATAAGGCCAACCATTCCAAATACTTCGGTAGTTGGATTCAAGGAGTATGCTAGCAATGGTCATGTTCACTCTGAGTTTGTGACTCCAATGTACAGGAACTTGGAGACCAATCTTCATGCAAAGTTGATGGAATTCACCAACTTTCCAACTGGAGACTTTATGTTTCAGCCGAGATCATCAGTCCTTGATTATGTCCAAAGGTTTGTCGAGACGATTCCGTCCGAAGTGCAGTATTTCTTGAAGACGAAGGTCACTAAATTGCAGAAGAATAATGGCCAATGGCAACTCACTTCTGTTTCTGGGGGTAAAGAGTCAACTCGGCACTATGATTCAATTGTGTGTGCCAATGGTCACTTTAACGTCCCATATATTCCTGATGTCCCTGGGTTAGACGAGTGGAACAAGGCTGATCCTCAGTCGATCACACATTCCAAGTACTACGACTCCCCCGAAGACTACAAAGACAAGACAGTTCTTGTGGTTGGGAATTTGTCTTCTGGACTGGACATATCAACCCAAGTTGCCACCAATGCTAAAAAGGTGTATGTCTCTTCGTCGGACCCACAACCAGAACCTATTCTCCAATCTCTCAAATCACATGTTGGTTGGATTTCAAGGTATAACCATAAGGAGAGGTCAATAACCTTGGAGACGGGGGAAGTAATAACTGGGATTGACAGTGTGATCTTTTGCACTGGGTACTTCTATGATCTTCCTTTTTTGAACGATCCAAAAGTTTTGGATTCAGGAACTCAAGTGTTAAATTTGTACAAGCAAATATTCAATATCGAGGATCCAACTTTGACTTTTGCGGGCCTTTGCAAGAATGTTGCTCCTTTTACCCTAGTTGAAGGACAAGCAGCTCTCATTGCTCGTGTTTTTAGTGGGAGGTACAAGCTTCCTCCTAAGCCCGAGATGTACCAATCTTACAAGGAAGACCTTGAAGAGAATGGAAGTGGAAAGTCTTTTCACCTACTTTCCTACCCCAAAGATGCTAATTACTGCAGGCATTTGGAATCCCTTCAGAAACATCTCTTTGACAAAGGGTTTGTACCCCACTCCTGGGACGACAAACGTGACTTCTTGAGAGCAAACACCAAGAACTTCAAGCACACTAGAAGCTTAGAAATCCAACAAAATGTTCTTCAGTTTCGTGATTCGGGAAGGCCCTTTGAGGTGCTAGAAGAAGGTACTGGCCAAAAGGTACAAGCATAGTAAAGCAACTAGGGGAGTCAAATAGTGTTGCCATGTTTCCTTGCACAGTCTTGAGACCAAATATGATGAGTTAGGCAATTGGTGGACTAATCAAGGAGTAGCTGCTGAACTGACTGACTAGAGATGTATCTCTTGCACCCTCGTGTAGCATCACCTTATCTTTGCAAGTCAATAGTGCTTTACTAGATGCTATTGTGATATTTATTTGCCTTCCTTAGGGATACTAGATTCATTATTAGAAGTGAGGTTGGGCTGTTCTTTTCCGTATACTTGATAGTCGGTGACACCTCCAATTTTTTATTTGCTCGATCTTGGCTGCAAAAAAATGGCAGCCAAAATATACTTTATAATGTCACACACTGAAATGATAGACCTACTCCAAGCTGTTGTTAGTGTCGTTTTACATCTGCGTAAGATATTTACTAGCGACTGCTTCACGTCTAAGTCAATTCGTGGCAGTTTGAGCGAATTCGAAGTGCAAGAGTTGGTGGGTGGAGTCTCGCCTCAAGTTGATAGGTTTCGAGGGTGGTTGGATGGTGTCTTTTCAGAAATAGATCATCAGAGACTACAAGCATTTGATTTGTCCATTTATTCAAGTTCACTGATTGTGGTGGAGACATACTTGTTTAATCTCGATTATGGTGAAGAAGTGGAATATAGCTTGGATACTTTCCAACGAAGAAGCATTGAGTTCTTGAGGAGGGTCATAAACTTTACAGAGACTCTTGATGAACTACCTAAGACTAGAAGAATAGGTTTGAGAATGATGTACCGAGAGGGAGTATACTACAAAGGGTCAAACGAAGTGAAAGATGCTCCTGCCGAATTTCAGACTGAAGCATTGCCACCAACATTATTGATAGACTTGGAAAATGCGTCTAGGAACATAGGAACTGTTATGTCAAGGGATGTTTCCATGAGTCTCCAGATTGTTTCTAATATTAACAAGGTGGTGCAGTTTCCTTGTGCAATAGACCCATTTGAATTGCTAGATAACGGTTCGTGGGGTCCTTTGGAGATCCCAGAGGAGGATAATCAACCCAACTTTTATGACATGAACACAAACATTTTGGCTGCTCCAGACAGCAGCCCATGTCTGGATCCTCTCAAAATCGTATGGTGCAGAAAGTGTGGAAGGAAAGAAAACATTATACTGTACGGAAATAATAACGTCACGTTTGGGCCCTTTATTTGCTATTATTGTGCATTTGACATGAAGAAGCTACCACAAGATCTAGAATTATTGATCAAAATAAGGCACTTGTGGTACTACATCTCCGAAACCAAGTCCATTCCAAGCTTTGAGTATATGTGCACAATCATGAATCTAGACTTCTACAATTCTACGAAAGAAAAGGAAGTGTCTCGAGTATTTCAGAAACTCTTTGATGATTGCATATTTCGAGTTTGTGAAGATACCGAAGAACTTACAGACCTGACGTTTGCAGAGTTCGTTCCTAGAGTAAGCGGGATCACAGTGAAGGAGAAGAAGCCCATTTTTAGCTTGGTTCGAGGAAAGCCTTATCGAATTGTATTCACCCCGTCAGATTGTTGCTGGCCAACGCTTGAGACGATTTACTTCCCCGGATATTGGAATTACACCAAAAGGTCATTACTTCACAACTACTATAGGTTTCAAATGAGTCTTTATGATCCTGCTAGCGAAGTCATTGAAATCGACCCAGTCAGTGAAGACGAAGATTTGCTTTTCAGAGTGAACTCCAATTTGGATTTGGAAACGCTGTTTTCTAAAGATTCCAGCCATATCTCGGCAATTCTGACTGAAGATACGAGCTACGAGCTGTGGGATTTCGAGGACTCTCTTCACTACTTGGAGAACACGTTGCCAAAATGTATCTAATAAGTTAATACCGAGATAAACTAAAGTACTTAGCTAGTGACTAATCAAGAACCAAGAATAGTACAAAGAAATCAAATACCCACAGTACGCAAACTTGATAAAACACAGCCAAATCCAAGATACCTCGACTTGTTCAAGCGTATATACTTCTTCAGAAATGGGCGTGTGGCGTAGTTGGTAGCGCGTACCCTTAGCATGGGTAAGGTCTCGG